>PVIU01001039.1:100018-114603 GCA_004026605.1 Ondatra zibethicus | reverse complement strand
CAGGCTGTCGTTATTTTTTTCTGCTATGTAGTACTCCATTGTGTAAATGTACCACATTTTTTTTTATCCATTCTTCGATCGAGGGGCATTTAGGTTGTTTCCAGTTTCTAGCTATGACAAATAAAGCTGCTATGAACATAGTTGAGCACATGTCCTTGTGGCACAATTGAGCATCTTTTGGATATATACCCAAAAGTGGTATTACTAGGTCTTGAGGAAGGTTGTTTCCTAATTTTCTGAGAAATAGCCACACTGACACCCATAGGGGTTGTACCAGCTTGCATTCCCACCAGCAATGCAGAAGTGTTCCCTTTTCTCCACAGCCTCTCCAGTATAAGTTGTCATCGGTGTTTTTGATCTTGGCCATTCTTACAGGTGTAAGATGGAATCTCAGAGTTGTTTTGATTTGCATTTCTCTGATGACTAAGGATGTTGAACATTTCCTTAAGTGTCTTTCAGCCATTTTAGATTCCTCTGTTGAGAGTTCTCTGTTTAGGTCTGTGCTCCACTTTTTTTATTGGATTATTTGTTCTTCTGGAGTCCAATTTCTTGAGTTCCTTGTATATTTTGGAGATCAGACCTCTGTCTGATGTGGGATTAGTGAAGATCTTTTCCCATTCTGTAGGCTGTCATTTTATCTTGTTGACCGTGTCCTTTGCTTTACAGAAGCTTTTCAGTTTCAGGAGGTCCCATTTATTAATTGTTTCTCTCAGTGTCTGTGCTGCTGGGGTTCTATTTAGGAAGTGGTTACCTGTGCCAATGCATTCAAGTTAACAATGGTTCTATACAGCAGCTATAAAACAGAACACTTTCTGGTCAAAAACATCAATTCAGAGGTTCACAGGACTCTCTCTGCACATATCAGAAGACTGGCTTGGTGCAGTGTGGTCCCTGAACCAAGCCAGTGATGGCAGTAGAATCAAGAGGCTGAAGTAGCAAGCACCAGCCTTCCCAGATACACAGCATCCTCAGATGTGATTGCGGGTACCAGATGGCCATCCCACTGCAGACCCTCAAAATCTGGTTAAGTGTTATCTCTCATTAAGTCTGTGAGGCTGTTTCCAGATGAGGTTAGTATTTGAATCAGTTGGCTCAGTAGGGATGTGGATAGACACCATCCCATTCACACAAGGCCTAACTAGAACAACAGGCCAAAGAAGAAGGAATCTGCCTCTTTCCTCTGTTGGGGCTGGGAGGTCTCTTATGTTTTCATGCATTTGGACTGGGGGTGTTTACTACCAGCGTGCTGGCTCTTAGGCCTCCAGACTCAAACTGAAGAATTTAGCAGCTTTCTAGATCTCAAGTTTGCAGACACCAGATCATTAGATTTTCACCTCCCACAATCAGGAGTCAATGCTTTGTAATAAATCTTTGCAGACAGATGATAGATAGATAGATAGATAGATAGATAGATAGATAGATAGATAGATAGATGGATGGATGTAGGCAGAGGCTGCTTATTTGTTCCTGGTTGCCTACACCCAAAATAATCATTCAGAAACTATATTAATTGTAATACTATGTTGTAATGAGGGGCTCGGGCTGCGTTCCCAGTGCCTGGTTCCTGGCAGGGCCCCTTGTGCTACCCGGCTCCAGGTGTGTACCCGAAATAATTACACGGAAACTGTATTCATTGAAATACTGCCTGGCCCATTAACTCTAGCCTCTTATTGGCTAACTCTCACATATTTGTTTAACCCATTTCTAATAATCTGTGTGTCACCACGAGTCGTGGCTTACCTGGAAAGATTCAGTGTGTGTGACCTGGCAGGCTTCATGGCGGGCGGCTCTCTCTGGCTCTGTCCCCTTCCCAGCATTCTCTTCTCTTTATCCTGTCTATCTAAGTCCTGCCCTATCAGAAGGCCAAGGCAGATTCTTTATTAACCAATAAAAGCAACCCAAATACAGAAGGACCCTCCTACACCATACTATTTGGCCAATATCTTAGGCATATTTCTAGCTAACTCTTACATCTTAAACTAACCCATAATTCTTGTCTGTGTTAGCCACATGGTTTGGTACCATTTATAGTGAGGCATTCTCATCTTGCTTCCCCTGTGTCTGGGTGATGACTGCAGACTGAGCCTTTTCTCTTCCCAGAATTCTCCTGTTCTAGTTGCCCCGCCTATATTTTCTCCTGGCTACTGGCCAATCAGCATTTTATTAAACCAATACAAGTGACAAATCTACAAGGCACAAGACCATTATCCCACAGTATTTCCTTCCTTTTTTCTTTTCAAAACAAGAACTCTGAATCTAATCTTCTATGTTTAGCTTTTTTTTCACAAACATTATTTATAACAATGTGTAACCAACACTCTAAACAAAGACAAACATCCATAATCCATTTTTGGGGAATGTGGGCATAATTTTCTAGGCTACTTCCTGCTGATTGGGGGCACTAATAATCTTATGGGGACCTAAAGAAAATTTAGGATTATGGTCAAGTCCTGACTCAAATATTCTGTGAGACTTGATCATCTCAGCCAGCAGTCTTGAGGCTGTTCTGGATGTAAAACGCATATGAAAATCCAACAGAGGTCATCTGAAATGTTGGATCATCTGGGTCATCTGCTCCTATCGAATATTTTTCAAGAGGTATTCCTTGATCAAACCTGATTTTTTTAAACCCAGAATGAATCCACAGCCTCTCATTTCCTTCCCCAAAGTAACGTATCTTTTGACTTAAATTTTGAAGTCAAGGCATTTTCAAAATATATATGTTGGATTAATCCAGCAACATTTATAATCAAATGACTTTTAGTACCTGTTGCTCCTTCCTCAGCTGTCAAACAATTCAAAGGTAACACAATAACATATAGTATCCAAATTCTCTGTGTATTTTCCATCTTTATGTGGCTTTATTTTAAACTCTATTTCCTTTATTTTTATTTTTAATTTTTGGTTTTTGAGACAGGATTTCTCTGTGTATCTTTGACTATTCTGGAACTCATTCTGTAGACCAGGCTATCCTTGAACTCACAGAGATCTGCCTGTCTCTATTTCCCAAGTGCTGGGATTAAAGGTATGTGCAACCACACCCAACTACTCTCTTTCTTTTTTAAAGGACTTTTTTCCTTTCCCTTTCCTCTCCCAAGCATACATATATTTTTAAATACCCTGTAAACTGTTTAGAGATTTTTTTCATCTGAATCTATCTTTACTGTATATTCCTCTTTTTCTGACCACATGAGTTTTTAATTTGCTAAGAGATATGGCTAAGATTAAAGCTTTGATGGCTGAACTCACCCCATTCCTTAGCTTTCTGAGAGTCTAGCTTCATGGCTGAGATACTGGTGGGAGCCACGTATATTGCCACAACTCTATGGAGTTTCAAGGTCCCTGCCACCACCAAGAAGCATTTTGTTGGCTATTCATCAACACCATTTAATTGTTGGGTGTTGGGGCCTCTTAAAAGAGCTGTAAGGATTTTGCAACTAAAGCTGAGTCAGGAAGCCTCTCTTAAATGAGATATGTTTACCCCTAGCAAACAGAGCTCATCCAAGAAAATGCTGCTACCAAGAAGCTGTGCCTAACTCTGTTCTTTTGTGTCTAGGATTACTTCTCAAGTTCTCTCAGATTTTATGTAGGTGTAGTTGCCCATGTTGGTTCCATTTCTTGACAGAAATTTCTGTTCCATCCGGTCCTGCAGCTGTTCAATCCCAAAGAAACACACAGAGGTCTACACTAATTATTAACTGGTTGGCCTATTAGCTCAAGATTCTTATTAACTAACTCTTACATCTTAAATTAACCCATAGTTCTTATCTGTGTTAGCCACATTGTTTGGTACTTTTTTATCAGTAAAGCATTCTCATCTTACTTCCTCTGTGTCTGGGTGACAACTGCAGACTTAGCCTTTTCTCTCCCCAGAATTTTCCTATTCTGGTTGTCCCACCTATACTTCTGCCTGGCTGCTGGCCAATCAGTGTTTTATTAAACCAATACAAGTGACAAATCTATAAGCCACAAGATCATTGCCCCACAGTAGATAGATATAGATATAGTCACATATCCATAAGTCCCTAAGCTCTGGGGAGTCACCATCAGCCGGGGCACATTTCAGGAACATGGTCTAGATCCACACAGAATGGAAATCTGGAGCAGTTTCTTACTAATGAACATAAAAAGTAATTCATCCTCAAGCCTGGTGCTAGAAGCAGGAAGTCAGGTTCTTCATCCTGAGCATCATCAACAGAAAAAGCAGTTCCCAGAGGTCTCAAGGCTGTGCTGAGGGGGCAAGGCACAGTCAGAAGAGGTGAGCCCTGATTTGGAAAATCTTGTGTGCCTAGGACAAAGTTCAGCCTCAAAGATGAGCACAGGAACCTGGATGCATGTTGTAAAGGAGAAGGCGGCTCTGCCCACATGTTCCTCAGGTGCCCATTAAAGGACATTTTTGGTACTAAATTCTTCCATTATGCCTGGGAAAAGGATGGCTGACTATGTAGCCACTGAGATACATCAGCCAAATCTAGTCCGTTATCCTCAAAGGAATTTGATTTCATTAGAATTCACCTTGGTTGGCTTAAATGACACCATCTGTTTTATTGTGGACATGGGGTTCTGGGTGTGGCTGTGGCTTTTAATGCTGCTTTGTTTTTAAGCTCACCGCTGGCTCTCATCTGGGTTTAAATCAAATCATTCTGCACAGCGAAGATCTTCTTCATTGTTTAAAGGCTGATCTCATCTCTCTCTCTCTCTCTCGCTCTCTCTCTCTCTCTCTCTCTCTCTCTCTCTCTCTCTCTCTCTAAGTACAGCAGCGTACTTGTTACCCTTGTATGAAGCAGCCACAATTTACTGGGCTGAAAAAAAATCAATGTATGATTGAATCTAACTCTTGCTCCTCTCCAGAATTCTTTAAAGCCTTGTAACTGAGGGCCAGGCATCACCGTCCCACCCATGTGTTTTTCTTTAGAACCTGAAGGGAAAAGAATCCATTTTCCAATGACTGGAAAGAACACCGAAGAAATGGCTCTAAACACTTAAGGAGCAGGTCAGCATCACTGGGGAACTCAGCAGAACGTCTTAAAACAAGGAAATAAATGCTCAGTTTCAGAATGAACCAGGAGTCTCTTCTAGAAGGTTCAGCCTGCTGGAAGGAGTCCTGGTCTGGAATTTACTTTGAATTCAATGTTAAAATGTTATATCTTCTTCTATATGTTTTGAATAGGTGGTCTAGAAGAGCTAGCATCCTGCTATAGCGACATCCTTTTAGAAGCCCCCAGATTTAAGAACTGCAGCTATTGTGAACCATCCTATCCAATGATAGTGAACTTCAGGAAAGAAGAGATCAGATGGCCCAGTAGCCCCAGCATCAAGAGACACAGCAAAGTCAGACAGACTCTGCAGTCTGTCATCCACTTATAGACACTACAGGGCTTTGGGGAAGAAAAGCAGGACTAGTAAGCTGATACATTTGACTTCTGCCTCCTCAGACATGGACTGTCCAAGCCTAGGAAAGACCTAAAGAGGGAAGTCTTGCCCCAGCAGCCCCTGGCTGGAATGGGAGCATGGCCATGAGTGGGCAGCACAGAGAATATTTAAAGAACACTACGACAGTTGGCCTCATGCTTGGCTCATAAAAGAACCCAAAGAGAAGACAAAATACATGAGGAGGGTTCTTGAAGTCTCCAGTCTTTCAAATGTGGGTGTTAAGGGTTGGTGGTGGGGACGGCAGAAGACTCTACCTCAGGCTGGGAAGCACACCCACCACACAGAGGGCCAGAGGATAACAGGACAAATGCATGTAAGTGGGCCTAATTCCAGAATGGCATTTCATGCCAGTTTTTGTAGTTTGAATGTGAAGCACCCTCCACAGGCTTGATTTTTGAACACTTGGTCGATTCCCAACTGGTGGCGCTGTTTGGGGCAGGGGGTTAGGGGATGGGGACATGGGTGGTGGGTCTAGCTCAGTAGAAGTAGGCCTTTGAGAGTTAGAGCCTCACCCAACTTTTGGTCTTGCTTAGAAAAGGTAGAAAACAAGGCATTTAAAGGCTCCCAACTTGTCCACCTATCTCTTCGGAGTCTCTTAGGGGAGACCAGAGTACAGGCAAGGTGGACAATTCATCGAAGAGACTCAAGTTGTGGGGACAGAAATGTACCAAGATAAGAAAGAAGTAAGACACAGAATGGTCTTTGTTTCAGAGACAGGGAGACGGTGGCAGACAGGAAGGAGAATGGCCCAGAGACACCAGGTACAGAGGAACTGCAGATATTCAAGACTAGACAAAGCAAAGTGCCAGGCTGACTAAAACAATCCAGTTTGAGCCTTTCCCACGTGCAGAGGTCTGTATTGTGTTCAGCTTCCTGATTTCCAGCAGTGACCCACGAATCACACTGAAAGCTGCAATTACTCCCTGAAGATGAGGAGCCGGACAGTCACCCATCTCCTGCCCCTGATCTACTTATCCACGGCTGTGCCCTACAGTGCTCTTGGAACAAGTATACTGGGGAACTGTGCCCGGCCAGTAGGGAAGCAAGGGAGAATTAAACTCAGCCAAGTGCAGCCGACAGGGAGTTACACCACGTTGCCCTGACAACTAATGGGCAGAGCTAGAAGAAATAGATGGAGATGGCTGAGGTCAATGGGTAATAAAATCCTAGTTAAAGGCTGGTTTTTCTCCCCTTCATTTCTGCTGATATAAACATGAGGGGAAAGAAATCATAATTGGAAGGCAGATTCCCTTAGAGATGGCACCAGGCAGGAGCGGCAGATTCTAAGCATATGGCCCTGGCCTGAATTGAGGGTTAAACCAGGACAAATCAAGAGCCTCAACTACACTGTTCAGAAGTAGATGCCCTCAAATCAAAACCCAAAGGCTCTGAGCAGGACCGTCAGCCTTTACTGAGTGCCTACTGGGTACAAATCAAGGTATTAGAAAGAGAATATCAGCAAGAAGGCTCGAGAGACACCAGTCTCCTGTGGGTCAGCCGCAAATCTCATCTCTGGAATGTTCTGCCTAAAGGACCCTGAGTAACGAACAGTGCTTGCCTCGTGGGTTGTTGTTTGATTGGGAGGATGAGCGTAAAGGAGGTAGCACAGTCCTCACGTGTGCTAAGCATGGGAAGAACAGTGCCCCACCCTGATCACTGAGACCCTCCTCCACAAATGTACTGATCCCAATGTTTGGCGCACATAATCACAAATGTTCACAGGCAGTTACCGCTATGCCTGCACTTTACACATGAGGGAACCAAGACACAAAGTACCTGCCCCAAATCATCCAGGTGGTAAGTAGCAATCTGCTTGCTTCCAGAAGCTGGGCTGCACTCAGAAGACACTGGCTGAAGGATTGGAAGGTTCAAAGCCAACCTTAGGTGCACAGTACATTCAAGGCCAGCCTGAGCTACAAGAAACTCTGAGAGACAGAGACAGACAGAGAGAGAGAGAGAGAGAGAGAGAGAGAGAGAGAGGAGGGAAGAAGGAAGGAAGGAAGGAAGGAAGGAAGGAAGGAAGGAAGGAAGGAAGGAAGGAAGGAAAAAGAAAAAAGCAGAGATGCAAAAATGATACTAGCACAATACTTACATACAGATGGTAGCTATGGACAGACATAAACATGGTTTTTAAATTATAAAATCATAGCATCGTTTGCCTCTAGGCAGAGTAAAGGCAAAGAATGGAGAAATCCTGCTAGAACATACATTCACTGTGGATTTTTTAGCCACTGGGAAAATTGCCTATGTTAAAAACAAATGAATTAAATTGAAATTTTAAAATAAAGGAGCAGGGAAGGAGAAGCCACTTTCAATATATTAACTCAGCAAACATTCCATTGCATGTGAAAGAACATGTTTCCTGTGCTCTCACCCCTAACATCAATGAGGGAGAGACATACTCTAAGGCAGTGACTAGAGAGCACCGTGACAAGCAACAAGCATTCCGAGACGAGAAGGGAGTGGGCTGCTCAGGCCCCGAGAAGAGTGTGAGAAATTCCACAGTGAGAAAGAAAATATGAAGTCTCACAGATCTCTAAACTCAGATCTTTCCAGAACCGGGGCCCTGAGTAATGTCATGCATGTTGGTGAACTTGCATGGTACCAGGTACCATGCAAGGCTCCACATACATGTTTTCCAACCAAATTCTTACAGTATCTTTAGGGGTGGGGCCTATTTTATCATCCTTTTTCCCCAGGCTGAACTGAGGCTTAAACAGGTGAAGAAACTGCCCAAGGACATATGGCTAAGTGAAGAACCTAAGGACACCCTGCCTCCTGCCACCCTAATCCTCTGGTGACAGCTCCTAAAGCCACTGGAAAAGGATATGGGCAGGCTACAATGGTCCCTGAGGCAGATGAAGTCCCTATTGAAGGGCTAGGCAAAGGATGGGTCGCAGATAGGCACACTGGGTGGAGAGAGAAGACACTAGACAGATGAACAAGCCTGAGCCTGAGTCCTCATCGCGTGTGGTCAGAGCCAGTTTCTCCATGATTTCATTCCAGAAGAAGAAGATTGGGGAGATCTGTCCCCTGGGTCCTCATAACTTATTCTATGAAAATTATGTTTTTCTGGTTACCTAATCAGCTTTATCACTTCAAGTCCAAGGATCCAGCCTCAGAAATCATACCTGAGCCTCAGTTTCCACCCTCAGTTCGGTAACCGCCCTTATCTGCCCTGGGTAATAGCTACTGGGTATGAAGGCTTGCATTAATATCAGAAGTAAAGAAGGTTGCCAGAGGAGCATGCACACAAAATGCCTGGATTGCATGGCTTGAATGCGCAAACCTTCCAGGTGGCACACACCAGGCTGAGGACGATCCACTTGTCCCTGTCAAATCACCCATTCGGTGCTCTACAGAGGAACTTCAAGTAGGGTATTGAAGGTGAAAATCTGGTTTGGGCAAAACTCTAGTGGGAGATATCACAAGGGGAAATGGGCCTGATAGGCAAGGTCTGCACCCTAAACTCGTCTGGAACAGAGTCTGCACAGGCAAGGAGTGGAAAGGGGGGAATCTTCATGGTACAGGCTGAGGCAGAGGAAGACAAGGCAATTGAATACAAGCTTAAGGAGCTGTGGGCTCAGTACAACAGGTGTAAGCAGCCATGGCAGCCTCCTGGGAGAGGAGTTAACTTAACAAGAATCTCCTGGAAGAAAGATTATTGAAGAATCATTTATCTGCTAAGGGGATGACAATCACAGTGTCTGGGCTGAAACCCAAGTCACATATTTTATGAAGGCAAAATATTTGAAACCAGAACTCATAGAGAACACACCTTGAACTTCTTGTTCTGGGTTCTTCCACATCAACACTTCCAAAAGGAATATTGTTTCAAAGGGAAAGCCAGTGTGACTAACTCAAAACAAACAATAGGAAAAAAAGGTTAAGGGGATGGAGAGATGCTTCGTGACCTGCTTAGGGTCTGTCATTCATTCTTCCTCCCTACTCATCACTTCAACTGTGAGTCAAAACAGTGGGGGGTACCAATAAGAGCAGTATAATACATTACTTCCCTTCCGTCACCGGCTGCAGGACAAGTGGCCTCATAGTAAACACCAGGAATCAGGGACGGAGAAGAGAGATGGTCAGAGGCATCAGGGCCATGCTGACCTTCTGGTCTAGAAGAAGAGGCAGGAGACAGGGAGTAACTGAGCTCTCTTTACTTCTTTAGCCCATCAATCATTGTCCCTCTTTATGGCCACAGCCAAGCATTCTTCCTTTGATCGCAGACCAAAGGAGTGGTACCAAAAGTCCCACACCAAAGGATGGGAACCAGATTGATTAAGGAGGGTGCCAGGCCTCCTTAGCCTTATTCCCCAGGGAAAGGTGAGTGTGCTATCTGCCCATTATGCAGCCCCACGACGTAGGACAATCAGATCCAACAGCCCCACAATGCAGGACAATCAGATGCAATAGGGAGTCAAGTCAAAGCAGGAACTCAGTTCATTCCTGTGAGCATCAGCTTATATAGGTTAAGTGACATTGTGTGATGTGGGGGTACCTCCAGCCAATAAGAGACAGCCAAACCCTCCCTCTGGCTGGAGGGGCATCTACCTAGATTTTTCTGTCTCATCCCTCTTCGGTAGCTTTGAGACTGTCCTTCAAACTCGAGCCAGGCTTTTCTCTGGCCTATAGGCCTCGAGGTACAGGCCCTGAGATAATTTTGGTCGAACAGAAGGGTGGAGCAGATGCCATTTACTGTATACCTGTAAAAGGTGCCACTGTTTTAATAACCAGGCCTTGCCACCATCACATTCTAGCTGCACTCAGCTCTTGAATAGTCCCAAAGCCCATTTCTCCTTGGTCTGGTTTTACTGATAGGACCACTCTAGGATCTCAGCAAGACAGGCCTCATCATCTCCATCTGGAATTAAGTACAGGGGCTGCTGCTGAAAGGAGATCTGGATCCAGCACTCACAACCCTGCCACAATAATGAAGTTCTTTCTAGAACCAAGATTTATCCCCAACTTGTATTATTGCCTTACAGAAAGCAGAGGTTACAGGAGGTGTGACTTTCTACCCAGACTAACCTCCTGGTTTCTCAGTGGCACATTCTTATATAAGTGGTACCCACATCACAAGCAGGCTGTGAAGACCTACAAGATAATTTTACAACTACCTTCCTCCCAATACCTAACTTACCCAGAAAGTGATCACATCAGTTCTGATCCTTCTCTGGACCATCTTATCCTCACTGATTGTCCCCCTCCTTCACATCCCAGAGCATGAGTCTTAACATTCCATCTTACAAGCTTGGAAAAAGAAGGCAAGTGATAAGGCCAACCATGGACTGAAGGGAGACTGAAGGCTGAAAGCCATACACTGGGTGATGATTGAAAGCCAAGGCACAGGCACTGTGCCTGTCTACCCAGCATTCACTCCAGCACCAGCATCCCCAAAGTCCTTGGGAACTGGTCCTTCTATGGGGGTGCTAAGCCTGGCTCCTCTGCTTAGAGATGGACATGCGACCCAGGATGCCAATCAAACATTGTATCCCATATATCACAGTGATTGGTTCAGAGATGGCCTAAGTTTTCCAGTGGGATTCACTTTGGTTTGCTGTTGTTGTTGTTGTTGAAATCATAGGTTAAAAAATAAGTTTTCTTTGCAGTAGCTTTGAAGTGATGAGTGTATGAACCTGAGGATACGAGCTGGGGACCATTATATGAGCAGAGCCTACACAAGCTCCAGCGGCAAGGGGAGTGGAGCTGAGAACAGAAATGGAAGCCTCCCAGTAGCACTACCCAAGACCCTGAAGCCAGCCAAAGCTACCTATGAGTTACATGTGTGCTAAAGCGTCACACTTGCTTAACTAGTTAAATGCATTGCATAATCCTATATCTGAATCACCACTGCACAATGTGTGTGTGCCAGGGAGTGCTGAATGCTACCTACGCCCAGGTGAGAAAAGGAAGACTATGGAAAACCTTTCTTCAGCAATTTTCTGATGTTCCAGAACTCCACTGACGACACACGGTTGGAAACTGCCCAGCACATCCTACACACATACCCATGCCTCACACACATAGTATCTTCACCCCACAGATATACACAGGCACATACCTACACCTGTGTGCCACACACCCACATATAGCCACAGCACACATACCCTACGCATACACAGCTCTGGCTTTAGGCAACAGTGTCATCCAGACCAGGATACCATGTGGTCTCTTCAGGTGTCTCACTGCTTCTTTGAGCAGCCCCCCACTTCCAGTGCCAATGCCCCCACCTGCAGCTCTTCCACCGGCACCTCCCCCTCACTTGCTGCCTCCTTATTCCTCAACCACACAGAGCAGATCTCCTCACTCAGAAAGCTGTCTCTGACTCATCCCACTCCTTCCCTGCCAAGTTCCCATCACCGCTTGGCTATTTTATGCTTCCAGAGGGAATAATTTGCATTTGCACCCTGCACGGGTCTGTATATGTTTGCATGTTTTTTTAGAGGCAGCATATTGAGTGGATAAGGAAGGTAGGCTGGGTTCAAATCCAGTTGTACCTCCATACACTGTGAGATCCACTGTGGGGTGTGGAGTCCTTGTCTGTGGACAAGGGGATCTTATCACTAGCCACCCCCCTTCCCTGTGAGTTCACAGGGAGTGAAGAGACGGTTCCTTCAGTTTTGAAGATCACAGGCCTTTGGCAATGTGGCGATATTATAATGGTCTCAGACTTCTGCCCCAGCCCTCTTGCCCAACCCACTCTCTAGGCTGTTTTTCCTGTTTCCTATACTGCTGGCTGTCCAGCCAGTAGCTTACTTGAGGACTACCCTCTGTGAGTTGCGTGCCTTGGGAGTTGCCAATTCCCAGTCACCAGCAGTGCTGGAAGGCTGAGTTTCAGTCTCACATCTATTTAGTTTGGTCCCTTACTGTATGCCACACTCCCGGGCCTTTAAGGCCCCCATGCTCAGCTCTCCATGGAGGAATCTGAACAGAAAAATAGGCCAAAATATTCTACTTAAAGTGAAGCAATCACATTGCTGGCCAGGCCTATAAAGATACCACCAATGCATTGCAAGGATTGTGGAAGGGACCAGGTCAGCCGGTACTCTCCCAGAGGACAGTGGCTAGACAAGCTTCTTTGGTCTTCCATGCTGGAGAAGGAGCAGGCCAGCTACAGAGAGAATGTAGCTGAGAGATACTGTGGACTGAAACAGAGTGTACTGTTTCTCAAACATCTGCAATTATTCACCAGCTTCCAGGTGTTCTCTCCATCAGTGAGAAAGTGATAACACCTACTGTGTATCAGACACTGTGTGAGGTTCTCGTGGTGTGAACATCAGTACTAAAAGTAGTCCCCCAGCATGCTTGCCGTGCCATGCCCATTTCTGTGCCCAGAAGAGGTCGCAGAGAGGAAGGGAAGCAACCGAATCCATCCCGGTAAGAAGTATGACTACATTATGTCATGCATGAGAACTGGGAGGGGGCTACCGTCAGAGTAAGACTGGGTAAGGGAAGTAATGCTTGAACTGAGCCAAAAGTCAGAGATAGGTGATCAAGGGTGGGACAGAATGAGATGTAAAAATAAGAAGACAGCCCATCCATACTGGAATTTGTCTAATCTTGCTGGGTAGGAGCTGTGAGATGAGGAAGGAGGAAGTGCTTCAGACACACTGCAGGGGCAGATATGTGACAGAGCAAAATTAACTGAAGATTAGCAAGCAGGTCACAATGTCCAGAGCAAAGAGTCCAGGAAGGGAAGAAGCGGGGCCAGGACAGATGCTGAACTAAGAAGCACATACTTCATCCTGAAAGCAACGGCAGGGACCCTGAGGTGACCATGTACAAATCCTTCAAACAGTGGTTGCTGAGAAGTAGAAATGCCCAGGACTTCACAGAAGAGGGCAGCTGAAACGAGACGAGGCCTCAAAGCAGGGAGGAGCTTACCTCCATATCTAAAACCACTGTCTTTCTCTTTCCTTCTTCTTCCACCTCACACACAGTGATTCTCCATGGAAGTCCTATCTAGGTCTCTCTTCTGGTCTCTCCTCTCTGTGTGCCATGGGTTCTTAAAGTGTGATCCCTGGGGACTAGCAGCAATAGCATCACTTGCGGACTTGGTAGAGATGCAAGCTCTTGGACCCAACCTGACCTTCTGGGCTAGAAACTCTGGAGGCGAGACCCTGTGATGTTGTCTCAACAACCTCTCCACCATTCTGCTGTTCAACCAAGTTCAAGAACAACTTAGTTACAGTTGGAAGAGAGAGAAACAGTAGACAGAGAGGGATAGAAAAGGGACTGGGGATATAGCTGAGTTTGTAGAGTTCTTTCATAACATACACAAAGCCCTGGGTTCCATCTCCAGTACTGAAAAACCTGAGCATGGTGGTGCACACCTGTAAACCCAGCACTGGGGACGCAGAGGCAAGATCAGAAGTTCAAAGTCATTCTCTGCTGTATACAAAGTTTAAGGCCAGTCTGGGACATATTAGAAACTGTTTTGTTTTTTAAAGAAGGAAGGAGGAGCAGTAAGAAATGGCAGAAAGAGAAAGCAGAAATAGAAATAGAAAGAAATTTGAGTCCCAACACAGAATAGTTGAGTCAAAATTTCTGAGCAGAGCCCATGGACAGGGACTTCAAATGTGTATTTGGGACTGAAAAAACTGCTGACCTAGAACAGGTACTTCTCTGACTTCAGTGGTTTCCCATGAACCCACGAGGACCTTGTTAAAGGTGGAAGTGCAGAGAGTTCTGCTTTTCTGACTAAGGAACTACCAGTGCTGCTAATCCGAAGGCCCCAGGGCCCTTCACTATAATCCCACTGAGTCTGCAGCACATCCGATCATTTTCATGATGGAATGATTGGAGGCCTTGCTTTCAATCACCTTCTCCAGGGGTCCCTGACTAAGTGTCCATCTCAGAAGAAAGCTTAGTTCTTTTTTTTTTCTCCACATTTAATTTTTTATTATTGCATTATAAATAGTACCATTCCAAATTTCCACCTCCTCCACTCCTCCCATCTCCCTCCCGCTTCCCCACTCCCCCTCCCCTTTTCCCCTCCAGTCCTAAGAGAGGGCAGGTTACCCTGCCCTGTGGGAAGCCCAAGGCCCTCTCGCCTCCATCCAGGCCCAGGAAGGTGTGAATCCAAACTGACCAGGATCCCAAAAAGCCAGTACATGCAGCAGAATCAAATCCCAGTGCCATCATCA
>PVIU01001039.1:0-94562 GCA_004026605.1 Ondatra zibethicus | reverse complement strand
ATCGGAGCCTTCATGTTCGGGTCCCGGGTCCCCGTTAGGTGTTTCCGGTCTACGGCTAAGGGCCCCTGTTCTTCTTCAGCCATGCGATCCTCCAGAAGGCAGGCCGTGCTTCCATTCCCCGCCTCGCGAGAGTGAATTAACAGGCACACAAGCACAGGTGTCACTATGATTTATGGAGTAATTAATAAACAATTAAGGTGTCTCTGAGCACAATTACACATTTTATTTCAGTAACCTTGCGTGGTGATGGCTTGGTTTGCTCACTATCGGTGTAGGGAGCAGTGTGACTGGCCTGTGATGCCGGGAAATCTGGATGGATGTCAGGGCTGTATGCAAAGGCGGCGTGTGGGGGTCGGGGCAGTAAAAGGCATAATGGCCAATGTGCTGTCCTCAAAGGCATCCGAGGGACATGCTCCTGTTGTTTTTTGCCATGACATATCTCTGCAAGAGCTGTGCACCAACTACGACATAGGAAACCCCCTCCCCGAGATCACACACAGGCTGCTGGTGCTGGCCACAGACACTCAGAGCCACCCAGTCACCCCTGATAGTGCACTGTCCAGGTTTATGTGCAACACTTTCTTACTGGAGCCACCTTGTGCCTTCCCGCCACTCCACCTCTCTTGAGGACAGCAGCCTCCCCGACACTGTGGCCAACAAGGCTCCCTCCTACCCTAGCAATCTCATGAGCTCCCAGGGGACTCTGTGGGCTACATTCCTACCTGTGTCCCCACACTGTAGATTCCTTTCCAAATCCCTCCTCTCAATAGCCTTCCAGCTACCTTCTAAACATCACTGGAACCTGCTCACCCTCTTTGGTGATAGCACAGCATGGTCCTCCTCCTCACTGTTATGACAAATCCTCTCTTGGTCACTCTTTGTGCCACCCTGAACACAAATGCTCTTCCCCCATTGGGCCAAATCAGCTCCTCCTGGTGTTTCTTCTGATTGGATAGGGCACAAATTCAAAACCTGCCCCACCCTCATCTACATCCTATGAGCCCCTGCCCCCACCTGCCAGAGCTGATGTCCTCCTTGCTCATTCCTTTCACCAACTCAAGTCTGTCAGCCAGATGCCAGTCTCCAAGTCTCCTTTTCTAAATCTTCCTCTGTCCACCTGGCCCGCACCAGCCACTCCCAGCAGCCTCCCATGTCCAGGTAACTTATCAGTGCTGTGCTTTGCCTTGGTGTTGCTCACTGCATTTGATTGTGAAGTAAGAAAGCAGAGAGAGAGAAATAGAAAATCACCCACAGGGTCAGGCTTATCTGGGTTAGGATTCTGCTCTGCCACTTGCAGGCTGTACAACTTTAAATCAATTGTGTGAATGCTTTTGCATGTTAATGTAACCATCTTTAAAAGAAAAAAACCCACAGCAGTCATTATTTCAGAGAACAAATAAGTTAACATGCTTAACACAGTTGCTGACACATGGTAAATGCTCAGTGAAAATTAATCCTATAATCATACACACAGAGAGACATACACGCACACGCACACACACACACACACACACACACACACACACACACACACACACTTTATAATCAGAATTTAAATGCCACAAAAGCAAAGGATGGTTCAAACCTATGTCAGACCTAGTGACGGACACATGGAAGCCTTTCTTCAGCTCTCACACTGGCACTGGCCCCATCTTTCACTTCTGTCTCCTTTTCACCAACCATTGAAACATTAATATCTATCTGTATGGAAAATCCCAAAAGCCCCCTTGAAAATGCAGGCCTCAACTGCCTGCCCCTGGAGATTGGCATTGAAGACTCTGGGTTACTTTCCTCACCTGCTAACCAAGTGACACGTATGGTTGACACCTTCGAGGGTCATGACCTAGAAGTCATGCAGGTTGATTTTGATGTCATCCTAGATGCTGAGGACCATACCAGTCTGATGCCATGGGGCCTTGAGGACAAATATCATTCAGAACATTTCCTACAGCTTCTCATGTCTCGCCACACTGCGGGCATCCCTCCCATCCCATCCCTGTCTGTGAGTACCACCAACATAGCTTTGGGGGCGCGAGTCCTTCGCTGACCTCCCTTACAGAAGAAAGCAAGTTTCTTGCCTTTACACAGTAGGCAGTAGGCAAAGAGGACCACATTTACTTTATAAAAGTAGAGGTAAAACTTTGGAACTTGAAAGATTTAATTAACTCTGTTTGGATTTTTTTTCCCTAAGGTCTGTATGTATTTCAGTGGTCTCATCTCACCTGACTGGGCTGTGTCTCAAGTATATTCCTATTATGTAAAAGGACTCTGAAAACCCCTGAGGAGAGAAACTGTCTTCCATTGCAGTTTTGAATCAGTCTTGTGACATTCAAATCACCCTCTTTTTCTAACCTGTAAGCCTGCCCTCTTTCAAATGAACCAGTGTAAATATGCGATACGCATGCTTTTTTTTTTTTTTAGAAGGGAAGTCATCAAAATATGAGATTCCGCCTGTGTCTCTGCAAACTTAGGAGCTAGGAACCGGTGTGCTTGGGAGCAAAAAGGTTACAGGTCCAGCTTTCTAAGTCTTTCTTCACAGTGCGCAGTGACTTGCTCTCCTTTGTGTGTCAATATGCGTATTTTTAATTCCATACTGAATACAAGAATCAAAATGAAAAAAAAAAAAAGCACAGGCCTGGATGGTTGCAGGATGTGGCAGAAATACTGTCATCAGGTGAAATACAGGATGCCTACACAGTAATTAAAACATACTTATTTTTTCACTATTTATTTGAAATTCTAACTTAATTGGGCATCCCATATTTTAATTTGCTAGACCTGGCAACCTCATCAAATGCAACCTTCTCAGGGAAGGACTGTCACACTACCGCCTATTTCTCCCACTGGGAAATCTTATTACGACCCAATTTTGTTTTCCTGGGACCCGTTCACATACACAGGAGATTATATTTATTAGGACCAACTCAGTTTTCAGTAAATATGTCTAAATGCAAATAAGCATCAAACCTTCCGGAGCCTATCTAATGGTTTTAACAGCTCTCTGACACTCCCCCACTTTCCGGTCTTACACGCTCTGCTTTACCACACCAGGAACACACGCACATTCATAAAGGGGAAAATGAATATGCTGATGGGAGAATGAGAAGGTAACGATCACCCCAAAGGTTCCCTCCAGTTTTTGACATTGTGAATGGAATGTGGGTAAGGTACTCACCAATGCCTTGGGTGTCAAAAATGGGTTGAGAGATGACCTAGGATGGATATAGAATTCTTTGACCATGACTTGGTAAAAATACTTTTCCGTGGACGTATGACCTCCAGATTTGCAAATAATCATAGCCTTTCCTGTGTAAATAATGTACTATTTCTACCAACATCCTGTTCGTTTTTCTCCTTTTCACTGGCGTCACCTCACGATGGTCAGGATACGTCTGTGGCAACACTCCTGGACTGTCAGTGAGCCGTCCCATACTCAAGACCAGGTCTGCCCTTCTGCTGTTCTCTTTTTAGGGGCATTTCTTTCTCTATTTCTTCATCTTCTAGGGCCCCCTGTTCTTCCACCACAGATTTCTAGGCTAGATATGAGGGAAGGGGCATTTCTCATGGTCTGCTCTCCTCTCTTCTCTAGGCTTTTACTGTGTAATCCTTTTCTCCCAAACGGTCTTACAGCTCCCAGCTGTGACTGGTCCCTTTATAGGTTGCCTTCCTATATATATTTTTTAAACTAGGAAATAGTGTTCTATTGTTTAAGAAAATCAGTGTTGTTCCCTTGTTTTCCTTGAGAGTCCTTACTTCCGTTTGACTGCTCCTCTGCCTCATCATTTTATTCCCACTTCAGTAATGGCCACCTGTTTTCTTTGTTTACTAAACTCCCTTAAGTGGTGATGAGTTTTCCTTTGTTTACTCATGATTATGTTTCCCGAGCCCTCAGACAACTTGAACTGTTGAGGGTCTCTCAAGCCTGAAGGTACCAGAAAAGAAGATGGGGTTCTGCCCCCTGGTAGACTACTGTGAATGAGCTGGCAAATCCAGGCCAGCCCCTTCCCTGTAGTGGGGAAGGAAGATGCTCTGGCCCTGTGTGTCCCCTGGCATGGGACACACAGCTAGTCTCTATTACCTCATACATCCCTGTCATCAACTTTGGCAGTATTCCCAGGAGCAACACAAGCAGGTACAGCTTTGAAGGACCTATCGCAGCACCAGGGTGCCCTTTAAGGAGCTGTGGAATCCTCCATCTTTATCCCAATTTGTAAGAATGGAGAAGCATTGTCCGTGTTGGTCACTCTGCCCTTGCCTGAACCAAACCCTCAACATCATATCGAATTTTAGGGTTGCCAGCAACTACTTGACTCCATTGAATTGTCGTACAAAGAACATCATAGGCTGGGATTGTCTTAAGAAAACCAACTTCCTCCAGCCTCCCCCATACATATTACATTCTAAGACCTCCTCATTACAGTCTTAGAGGAAAAAAAAAGTCTTCCTGGAATAAACGAGTGAATAGCTCCTTTCAAGGCATGTAGGGGAGAGCAGATGATGTGAGTTTAGATTCTAGAGACTTCAGTCCGAGGCCCAGTGTTTAGCGTTTTGTAAATATTAAAGGGCTGTGTCATTGTGACTTATCTCTGTAATTGTGTTACTTGAGCAAGACTAATTCCAGGCCCGGTCCTAAGCTAGGCCCTTTCCAATGCTCTCCCCAGCGGCAGATATTTTTGTGCAGAGCACTCCACTCAAACTCTTTAGGGAAAGAGAATGGTAATAAATCAAAGACTAAATAACAATAGCAGAGGCTACGCCATATTTTCATAGCATGTTTATGAGGCCATCATATGGAACACAGCTAAAGGGCTTACTGGAGTCGGAATATTTTACGTCCATTGCTGTTGCCTTATCTTCCAGACTTGTCATTCTGACATTGGAGGAAACTAAAGTGATGTGAGGTGATTGGTTCCCTGCACAGTCACCCTGGTTTCCACCCAGTACCCTCCGGTTTTCTGGTATTTGTAAATTAATTATTGGATGATTTGTTACGATATCTCTCACAGGATAACAGTGCCTGTCACAGCACATGACATTTATAATATGTTTTTGAGTTTCTTGGCAGTGTGTTCTCAGTAAATGTAAATTATTATTGTTGGCCTCTATTAAAGGTGTTGAACGATGGGGCAGGGGGATGAGAGCATAGGATGAGCACTCTCTCTCTCTCTCTCTAGACAGGATATCCCACTCATCAAGAATTCTCTGGGGAAAGGAGTTATAAAAAAATAATCCTTATCCTCATGTAATTTTCAAAGCACATATACTTTTTCTTCTTCGCCTTACCTCCTCACTCGTAAGTTACAAGCCTGTCTCAGAAATATTCACTCCTGTCTTTGGGGTACACCTGACCCTTTAGCCAAGGTAAAGAAATTTCTGCCTTGTCCCAACACCTGTCAACTCAGGAATCTGGAAGTCAAAACTGGAACCTCAGATCCCAAGTGCAAACCACCGACAGAAATTTATGGCCCCTTTTCAGAGTACACTATGAAAAACAGAATGACAGACAGTCTAGACGGAAAGTAATCCAGGGCAGTGGGGCCCTCGCTAGTTGGAGCAGGTTATAGAGACTTGGACCTTGGCTGTTCAGTAAAGAGATTTGACTTGAGCCTCCTTCTGAGGAATAACAGAGGGACTCCCAGACCAAAGGAGAACCAATCAAAAAAATATAAAGTCTTTTTGGGAAGCCCGTATATTTAGCCAAGGATTGTGTCTTAGTTGGGGTTTTGTTGCTATGAAGAGATACCATGACCATGACAACTCTTGTAAAGGAAAGCTTTTAATTGGGGGTTGCTTACAGTTTTGGAGGTTCAGTCCATTATCATCATGGCAGGTCATTTGCAGGCAGACATGGTGCTGGAAAAAAAAAAAAAACCTGAGAGTTCTATGTCTTGATCTACAGGAAACAGGAAGTGAGTTATGCCACTGGGTGTAGCTTGAGCATAGGAAGCCTCAAAGCCACCCCCACAGTGACACACTTCCTCCAACAAGGCCATACCTACTCTAACAAGGCCACACCTCCTAATAGCACCACTCCCTATGAGGACCATTTTCTTTCAAACCATCACAGATGGGCTAGGATGAAGCCTAGCAAGTTCTAAGTAACTAAGTGAAGGTCCTTGCCTCTCCTGTTCTTTGCTGCTTCTTCCCTTTCTGCTTTAGGCTGTGCCTTTACAGTATTCTTAGAGGCTCACAGCACTTACAGTTAAGTTTTCTTTTCCTTGAAAGGTTCTCTGATATCAACCTTTAGCCCTACCTCCTTCTCTACCAAAAGATCTCATTGACAATTCTAGTTTGTGAGGGAAACAAAATAGGAAGACATGCGGGAGTGGCGAATGATGGCTTACTGCTTTACAATCGAGCTGGGAATGTGAGGACCGTATAAAGGTCATTTAAGCTGTGTGGAAGGGAAAGTGGTCTAGAGTCCTCTCCAAGAGACCAGAGCTGAGAAGACCCATTGTAGACATCCTTAATTTTACTCACACTACACCCTCCCACCAAAAGATGGGAAGTAAGATGGCACTAAAGGCTCAACACTGAAAATGCTCTGCATGGACGCTGGATCTCCTGGACTAGAGATGGTGTGAATGAATGAATGCATGCATGAATGAATGAAGGAATGAATGAATGGTAACTATCCCCCCACCAATCCCAAGCACTTGGAGGCTCAGAAAGTTGCAAGTGGACTACATAAGAAAAAGATGGCCTGAGTTCCACTCTGTTCTTGTCAGAACTTACACAGTGAGTGATTCTAACAAATTCCTGATGGTGGATTTTGTTGTGGAAACCATGCAAGCTGACCAGAGCGTCTCTGGGGTCTTTTTTGAACTCTTAAACCTCTCAGTTTTCCCTTTGGCCTGTGTGTCCCATGGTGACAGGATTGTGGTGTCTTTACAGGATAGGAGAAGACCGTAGTCAGCATCCACAATTCCTGCTGGCGAGCCATGAGTCTTCCTCCAGAGAGAGCCTTATATTTTCTATCAAAGACCACTGATTCCTTCCCCGTCTGACTTCCAAGCAGTACTCCAGACTTTCTCCTCTAGCCTCTAACAGTCCTTAAAAATGGGCAATAAAGGTTTGTTCTGCTGGGTTCTTTGTTTTTGTTTTTTTTTTTACATTCCAGAGGAGAGAAGCACAGCACAGCTGTTGCATTTAGAGATGCGCTATGTGCATCGTTAATGGCCTCAGCATTCCCACCAGAGGAGGTGTCACCTTCACAACCCAAACTCAGCCAAAACTTGCAAGCTAATCAGATAGTGTGGTGGTCCCCGTGCACAGCAGGAGGTCCTGTCTAAGCTCCAGAGCCTCCCTGTCCCAGATGCTCTGCCCCACTGAACTGTTAACACAGTCCAGCAGAACATCTGCCAGGCTGCCTGTCACCTGCGGGCCCGGGAATGCCACAGTGATGGAGTGCCCATGAGGTCTTCAGAGAAAGGAGCCGGCTGAATGACTTTCGGAGGAGTCAGAAATTCCTGGTTCCAATATAGTGCTGAGATTTACAAGCTAATGGTGTCACCTCTCCATGCTTCAATTTCCTTTCCTGTAAAACAGATTATAATACCTGTCCTGCCTTTTGCAAGGATCAACTGAGGCTCCAGATGTGGGCTGAGACACACCTTCTCAATCAAGGCTCTTTGGGGAAGCATAGAAGCATAATTGTCAAAGAATTATTTCAAAGCTGACATGCCAAACTTCCTTCCAAACTCATTGAAAATCTAACCCTAAACCCAGGGTAGGAACTAGAATGGGAGAGGTGATTGAGAGGATGTGCACCATTCTTAAGGCAAAGCTGGTAACTCCGGAGGAAAAGGTGATGACGATAAATAAGAGTATGAACACAAGAACCCCAAAAGTTACACATCTCAGAGACTCGATCCTCAGAAGCAGCAGAACCATCTTTTCAGGTGAGAACAAAATGAGATTTGAGCTTTGCTGAGGATGATTCCCAAGGTGCCTGGCTGCCCCAAGCCAGCCCGAGCTACAGTGAAAACTCGTAACCACCAGGGCCCTCCAGGATTCCTCCTCTTCCTACAACCGTGCTCAAGGTTGATCAAATCATTCATGCACATTCAAGGTCCTCAAAAAAAAATTTATTAACTGAACTTCAGTCATCAGAATCACATGAATCACGTTTTGCTCCTCCATCCTCATCCCAGGGATGGAGCTCCTGTGCTGCGTAGACATGATAGTAATATATTAACCACTGCCTGGACAGCCGCAACTGCTGGCTCTCTGCTTAGCCTTCAGATTAGTCTCTGGGGAAGCATCATAAAACAACCCCACGTATCTGCCTGTCTATCCCTTCCTCATGTCAGAGAGGCCTGGAAGTCATCAGCCAGAGCATTCCAGATCTGTGATGGAGCTCAGCCTCAGACCTTGGACCCTGCCTATATTTACCCATATTTATCAGCCCCAGAGAAGGCCAGTAACCGCTATCTTGTGTTTCCAGTATGGTCTTTGGACACTGTATTAGTCACTTTGTCCCATTCCTGTGACCAAACCATTTGGGGAAAAGTAGCTTAAAGAAATAAGGGTTTAGTTTTGCCTAATGTTTAAGAGCATTGTGGTAGAGAAGGCATGGCAGTAGAGCTACCAGGTAACATATCATGTTATAGCCACATCACAAAGTACAGACAGATGAAAAGCCATTGCTGAGTTTGCCTTCTTCTTTCTTCCCTTTTCATTTAGTGGGCAACTCGAGTCCATAAGAAGACATTGCCCACTTTCAAGGGCAGCAGGGGTGGGGGAGTCTTTCTTGTTCAGTTTCCCCTCTGGAAACAAACTCACAGACACTTCCAGGAATAGATCCCCCAGGAAATTCCAAATCTAGCCAAGTTGACGGTGAAAATTAACCTCCTCAAAGAATCCTTCAATTCCTGGGAACTTGACAGTGAGCATTCCACTGGCACTATGAAGCCAGCGCTTACATGCAAAATATATTCTATGACAGCTTTTATAATTAAAAATATTAATATGTTGCCTTAGTCACTGCTCTGTTGCTGTAAAGAGACACTACTGTAGATGGATTTTTCTTTGGGCTGCTAGATCACAAATAATGATATGGAGACTTATTATTAATTATGAAAGCTAGGCCTTACCTTAAACTTGTTCCTAACTAGTTCTTATAACTTTAATTAACCCATTTTTTTTATCTACATGCTGTTACATGGCTCGTGGCTTTTACCTCTCCCCCTACATCCCTTGCTTCCTCTGCATAAGGCTGGTGACTCTGCCTTTCTTTTCCCAGAGCTCTCTCTGTCCAGAAGTCCTGGCTATACCTCCTGCCTAACTATTGGCCAGTTAGCTTTTTTTTTTCAAACCAATCACAGTGACATATTTTACCCAGTGTAATCAAATATCTTGCAACACACCACAATCACATCAACTCTTATTTTAAAGAACTTTCAGTTGAGGCTTGCTTATAGTTTCAGAAGTTTAGCCCATTACTATCATGGTGACGAACGTGGAGGCATGCAGGAAGCCACGGTGCCGGAGAAGTAGTTGAGAGTTCTGCATCCAGATCTGTAGGCACCAGGAAGAGAGAGTCACTGAGCCTGAGTTGGGCTTCTGAAACTTCAAAGTCTATTTCCTCCCGACTCCCCGTGACATACTTCCTCTAACCATGCCACACTTCTAATCCTTCTAGACTGTGCCACTTCCTGATGACTAAGCATTCAAGGATATGAACCTATGGGGGCCATTCTTATTCAAACCACCATAGGTGTTTCTTTTATTATATGTGTATACATATACACATATATATAACTTTCTGAGTCTATTTTTGTTTGTGTGTACATAGGTTTTTTTGGGTTTTTTTTTGTTTTGTTTTGGTTTTGGTTTTTTTACACAGGGTTTCTCTGTGTAAGAGTCTGACTGTCCTGAAACCTGCTTTGTAGACCAGCACTGAGATCCACCTGCCTCTGCCTCCCAAGTGCTGGATTAAAGGCATGTGCCACCACTACCCAGTGTGCATAAAGTTTCAACACTGACCACTCTGCATTGGACAGTCAATAAAGGGCTCATCCCTGGAAGACATTACTTCTCCTCCCAACAGACAGTAGTTACCTGGAGTTCTTCGTTTAGGGATGGGACTCAGTGAAATTCTCCCCCTTCCACATCAACATGTCCACAATCTTGCTATTGTTTTGGTTTTATTTATGCGGCCATTACTACAAGGGACTGTTTCATACCAGACTTCCTGGTGTTTTGGCTCCTACAACCTTATTGCCCCTTCTTCCCGAGCTATCGATGCAGGAGCTCATGATGTAAATTTATCCATGGCGGCTGGGCTTCCCACAATCCATTGATCTCTGCACTGTGTCCAGTTATGGTTTTCTCAGTGGCCTCCACTGTAGAAAGTGGAGATTCAATGGGGAGTGGCAGTCACTTTTATCTGTAGTATAAGGCTAAGATTTAGAATGTGGTAAGGAATTAGGCTGATCTACCAAGGTGACAGTAGCATGCTCTTCTCTGAGGCCCATGACTTCACTAGCCCCAGCAAGCTGACTAGGTTTCCAGTACCAGGCATGATTTCTCTCCTGCGGAGTAGAGATTAAGTCCAATTAGACAGATGTTGGTTGCCAACGGCATGTGTCATTTATGCATATTCCGCCATGCTGGTCATTGTGGTTGCAGATGGGTAGGACAGTGTAATTGCTTCCCTCCTTCAGCAGCTTTATATACATTTCGGGGGGACCATGGAAGCGAGACAGCAGGAAAGAAGCTTGCAAGTCAGAGTCTGCTCAAATCATCTGAGCCCTGTGTCCTAAGTGTACAGTGTCTTCAACAATAGGGGCCCACCCTCAGCCCCTGAGATGTGACCAAGGGCTACATGGATAATCTATATTGTTTGGGGAACCACTTGAACTACCCTAACCAACCATTTGAAAGTACCTAGTACTGGGGGTTTTGTTAGTCTGTGGTTTTTCTAGGGAGTATTGGCTACTCAAGTGGATTATCTTCCTTTAAGATATATACACATATATGTGTGTTTATGTGTGTGTATGTGTGTATAGTATAATTTTAAGTAACTATAAAATAATATGATTTCTGCAGGCTTTAGTCAAACAACTTCAGTGTTATTTATGCCTCAGCCCTCCTTCTCCCTTCCGTAGTATTGACCTCCCTCTCCCCTCCCCTGTCAAAGCCTCCTCCCTGCTATTCCATTTCCCACTCCAGATCTCCTGTATCTTGCTATTCCTATCTCTATGGCCCCTTTATACTTTCTATGGCAGTTTTTAAATGGTTTTGAGTTTGGACCTTTCTCCTATGGAAAAGTTGACCCTCCAGCCACCCTCCTTGAATCTGGGCTGACATAACAGTTTTAGCCAGTACAGCATGTTAGAGGTATAGCTGTGTGGTTTCCAAGGCTAAGTCAGAAAATATCACAAACTTCCTCCTATGTCTCTCAGAATACTCTGGGGGAAAATCCAGCCACCATATCACAAGTTCAACAACCTTGGGATCAAGATAGTGGAGCTGAGCTTCCAGGCAACAGTAAGTACCAAATGCAGCCTTGTGGCTGTGCCTATGGGTACATTGAGCCTTATGAAGACTTCAGATGATGGCAGCCCTGATGTGAGATTTCCCTCTGTATGCTGTGATTACCATTAATGAATAAAGAAACTGCTTTGGACCTATAGAAGTGCAGAACTGAGCTAGGCGGGAAAAACTAAACTGAATGCTGGGAAAAGAAGGGCGGAGTCAGAGAGACACCATGTAGCCCCGCTGGAGACAGATGCTGGAACTTTAGCCAGTAAGCCACAGCCACATGGTGATACATAGATTAACACAAATGGGTTAAATTCATACGTAAAAGTTAGCCAATAAGAAGTTACAGCTAATGGGCCAAGCAGTTATTTAATTAATATAATTTCTGTGTGGTTATTTTGGGTCTAAGCTAGCCAGGTGGCCAGAAACCAACAAGCTCCCTCCTCCAACAAATGGGCACCAATGTGGTTGACTATATCCACATAAAACCTGAGAAAGCTTGAAAAGGAATTCTAGATACAAAAATACAGAGTTTAACATAGCTTCTTGCTGTTTCCTGGCAGTATGCCACAGTTCCTTTAAGAGAGGTTTTTCTGATTCAGCAGTAGCAAGAAAAAGCAGTGGTTTTGAAATGCCGGCTTTCTGGGCTGTGCCGCCAGCATGAACTGTGACTCTTTTTGGAGGTCCAGCTACAGAGCATTTGAGTGGGGTCTATGAGCAGACTGCTACAACTTGATTAATGGCAACATAGACTAGCTGTGTGCCTAAAAATGGGGCTGTGAGAATGACTCTCAGAGGCAGCAAACAGCTCCACCATGCTGGACTGGGCGGGGCAAGGAGGCAGTGCTGTATTTCCCCTAGCAATGGTGCAGCTTAAGTTTTTAAGAAGCGCTTAGCTATTTAAGAAGTGCTCCTGGACAGTAAAGAATTACAGATACGCAGTAGGGCAGACTCAGACATAAAAGGCCTCTAAGTAGGTCACAGTGTTGGATAAATGTATGTAGGCTTGAAAGAAAAGAAGATAGAGAGTCATAAAATAAATTTAATGCTTTAAAAAAGGAATAAAGAAAAATAAGCCATGTAAAAATGGAATATACATAGGGAGTCTGGATTATGTATATTATTGTGGGTTTTTTTTTTTTTTTTACATTTTTGACTGTGAAGGAGCTAAGTACAGAGAGACATCTCATTGTATGGGCTGCTAAGCTAAACCAACATGTATGCTATAAAGGTATTATAACTTCCAAATCTGGGTCTAAGGATGTTTCTTTGGAAAAGAAGTTCTTCTCTTGTTTCTACAAAGGATGAGAAAATGTGGATTGCTTCCAGACTGGTGTGGGTTGATGGGACAAGACTCCCTGAAGGTTGTCATGAACACCCCCAAAATTTACTACACCCAATAAACAGCAGGAAGCAGTTTGGAGAAACTATGCCCATATTCCCAAATATTGTCTATAAATGTTTGTTTACATTTAAATGGGGATATGCAATAGAGATTTGCATTGGTATGGATCTTGTTTATTGATACAAATTTAAGGTCAATTTTGTTATATGTATATTTCTCCTCATGGTTAAGATACTGTGTGTGCAGCTCATTTAAAAAGGTAATGTATAATTAAGAAATACAGGTTAATAGACAATTATCTATAATATTCAAGCTTATAGTCATGTTAGTTAGGTTTTCTAGATATAAAGAGATGTATTTAAGATGGATAGGCATTCTTCAAACCTTTCAAAGACTACAAAATATGACATTTAAAATGTTTTAAAAGCTTAGGACTGAGACACATCTGCTCCTGGCAGCACCAATCTACTTTAAGAGGAAGATGGGCATCGAAGAGGCTCCTTATGGAGTTTGTTAGCCATTTGGGCAAGAAACTGCTCTTGCCTGGACTGCTTAACTGGACATGCAGAACCCACAGAGAAATGACTGCTGAACTTGCCTAAAGGTGAGACAATCCTTTGGGTTTCCTGCTTCATGAAAGAGTTGCTAGACATTCTGCAGGACACAGAAGAAAGTGATTGAAAACTGCCAATATAGGTGGAAATGTCTTTGAAATTTCCTGCTTTGTGGAAAAGTCTACTGGATACTATAGGCCTGTAGGCTGAAGATGGATGCCCCAATGGTACAGAAGAACTTTGGGTAACTTCCAGGCAGTGAGATGTCTGCCAATTCGAGAGTTTTGGAAGTTGCTTACAAAGCATTTCCTGTTTACTTAGGTAATATTATATCCTTCTGGAGTCTTTGATGGCATTGAAGAATTTATACTTATAGTTATAGCTTTCCTTAGTTGTGATAAAAGATAAAGTAGATATAAATACTCTAACTGTAATTCTTGCTTGATACCTGTTTTTGTTATATGTAATTTTACTATGTTAAAGTTAAAACCTTCCTTTTTATTTAAACAGAAAAGGGGAAGTGATGTGGGATTTCCCTCTGTATGCTGTGATTACCATTAATGAATAAAGAAACTGCTTTGGACCTATAGCAGGGCAGAACTGAGCTAGGCGGGGAAAACTAAACTGAATGCTGAAAAAAAGAAGGGCAGAGTCAGAGAGACACCATGTAGCCCCACCAGAGACAGACACTGGAACTTTAGCCGGCAAGCCACAGCCACAGGGGTTAAATTCATATGTAATAGTTAGCCAATAAGAAGCTACAGCTAATGGGCCAAGCAGTGATTTAATTAATACAGTTTCTGTGTGGTTATTTCGGGTCTAAGCTATCCAGGTGGCTGGGAACCAACAAGCTCCCTCCTCCAACACAGCCCCAGCCAGGTTTTTACTATGGCCACATCAGAGATCCCATGGAGGAACATTCAGAAAAGTCCTTCTCAAATTGCTACTCCACAAATTTTGATCCAAATAAAGCAGTGGTTTAAAGTTGCTAAGTTTGAGGATAACTTACCACACAGCAAAAGTAAGTTAAATATCTAACTCTTATTTTCAAAGTGTTAAGAGACTGAAGATATAACATTAATCCCAAATATCGATAAAAAGACCACTTCCATAATTTTGAGCCAAATTTGAACAAGCTTTAATTAGATACTGGCCAAATTGATGTACTCTAGCCGGGTCCATTCCAGGGTTCCCAGGAAGTAGCAACAAAACACATTTTTCAGAGACTTAAAAAGGTCCAATCAGGGGCAAGTATATATCTATAACCTGATGTACTTCCTGCCTGTATACCTCCCACTCAAGGGTAAGGTTACATCTTGACATATTTCCTACCTACATACCTCCTTCCCAAGTGGGATCAAGCACATCCAGTGCACTTGGTTCAAACAACCTTGTTTAGGGAAGTGAAAACATGTGCCTTGTCTACCATGAACAATAGCCCCCAGCATTTCAAGAAGTATCCATCGTTGGGCAAAGAGCTCCAGGTTAGAGGCATTTTTGTTTCATGCATCTGGCTTTCACAGTAGCTTAGTTGGTAACGTTCTTATCTGGCATGCAGAAAGCCCTGGGTTCAACCCCCAGCACTAAGTGAAACTGTGCATGGTGACACATGCCTGCAATCAGAATTCAGGACATAGAGGCAGGAGAACCTGAGGAAAATTCAAGGTCATCCTCAGCTACGGGCACTACAGGGGTTTTTTTGGATTTGGGGAGTTTTGCTTTGTTTTGCTCAGTTCACTTCATCTCAACACATATCATATTCTACATATGGGAATAAAACTTAATAAACCTGTATGGAAGCAAGTCTGATACCACTAAGCTAAATTTTTCCTTAAGATGCAATTTTAAGAAGTGGATCAAAAACTCATATGAACTCATGGAGATTGGGGCAGCATGCAGAGAACCTGCATGGATTGGTACCTGGTCCTCTGTGTATAAATTATGACTTCCAGTTACTGTTTCTATGAGATTCCTGAATGTGCAAATGAGTAGGTCACTGACTTTTGTGCCATCTCTTGGGCTCTTTTCTTTCTATTTTCTTGTCTTGTCCAACTTCAAAGTGTATATATTTTATTTTGTTATATTTTATTATTATCCCTTAGAAAGTTGTTCTTTTCTAATGAGAGACAGAAATGGAGTAGGTCCTGGTGGGAGGGGAAGTAAGGGAGGAATTGGGAGAAGTAGAGGAAGGGGAAATCATAATCAGCATTATGGTGTAAGAAAATGATGCATTTTCAATAAAAGAAAAAAATTTAAAAAAGACAAAGAAATGGATCAACTGCAAAAATGGTCATTAGTATTTCTAATAACAAAATATTAGGAACAACCTTAAGTATCATACTGAGACAGTGATTAAATGAACTACTAAATATTCATATGAAACTGCTTTATACCTGTTTCAGAACAGGTATAAATAAAGTCCAAATAAATATAATGGCAAAATATTAATGGTCCATTGGTAAATAATAGTTTAGAGAGCAAAAACATTTTTCTTATATTTAAAGTTATATCAGGTTGTTCTCTAGATGATGCTCCAAAAGAAAAAAAAAAGACAAGAATCCTCTAAGGTCAACCTGGAGTTGGATGTGTTTACTCAATTAGCAGAATGGAAAATTTCTATTCCAAAAGTTTTGAATAATTTCTATGGGTGAGAACAAAAGTTGGTGGAAAAGCAAGGAACCTTGGACATATTGTTCACACCAAAGGCCTTGAGAATAAAATTACAGTTATTCCTGAGAAATATTTGTCTCAAGGCATTTGAAATACCTGATGATAAGTATGTTCAGAATAATTGGCTTTGTGTGATAATATCTGATGTGGAGATGTGTGAGCTTTGTTGCTTCTAAATAAGCTGAAAAGAAACTCAGTCAATGACTGGGGCATCTATGCTCCTCACACCACATATTAGAAATTTGCTTATTTAATAAAAATAAATCATGTCTACACATGGGAGAAACACCTAGAAGTGGATTGGTTTGTGTTAATAAAGAGACATTATACTCTAAAAACTCATCTATCTAGAATTAAAAACTCAAGTTATAAAGCTGATTCTGTGCAAACAGCACTGTGACTTCTGGCTTCTATTTTATTCTACAAGTTTCCATAGTCTACAAAACTTTTACAATCAGTATACGTGACTTTCCTCATCAGTAAAAGGAATATTTTAAAGAAAAATGTGCAAATAGGTAGCCCTCAAACTGCAAAGAACCTGGGAGAAAAATGTCTGTAAGTCAAAATACCAGCTACTTCAAGAACCACCAGTCACAATGACAGTAGGGTGACAGGGTCCACAACCCCTCCCAGATGGTGAGTACACAAGAGGCAAAGGGTGGGGGGTAGCATCTATAAAACAGGAGGAGAGAGGGTAGATGAGCCAGAGAACCAGAAGCTCAGAGACTAACAATGAAAAATGAAAAGCTAATGGGAGCTGGGGAGAAAATAAGAAGGTGGAGGGCTGTCCAGTCGTGAGTGCAGATAATGCTTCTAAGACCTAGTCACATGTCAGTGAACGGAAGGTGACATCTTATGTATCACGGAGTCATAGAAAAGTAGCCAGTTGTGTAGGCTCCCCGTCTGTAGGGTAGAGCTGGGAGGAGCTTGAGTGGAGCCATGGATTAGGAGCTCATAGAATTCCATCCCCCAAGACTCACATCAGAAATAGGCAGTTTCTAGGACCCACTGCTCAGTAAAGTAATCAGTGGTCACAGGAGTTGTTAAGTTTAGTTTAACTAACATTAAATACGCATTTTATGTGTAAGAAACATTAGTTTGTTCTCTGGAGGATGGCAAGATGCTATTTTTTACTCCTCTATGATAGAAATTGATAGTTTCTAGTACATGTACAAGATTGTGTACCACTGTCTGCTATCAGGTAGACAATTTGAAGACTAGGTCTTGCACTGTTGTCTAGGCTGACGTCAAACTTGCCACCTCTCTACCTCAGCCCCTCAGGTCCTGAGATTATAGGCACGCACCAATCACCTGGCTCTAGCACATGTAATATTTTCATTGTTTGAGAATCTCATCTAGGCATATGACATGCTTCAATCAAATCTACCTACCGTCCGCCTCCCGTCAATTCCTCCCCATCACTTCTACCACCACTGTTATCTCACAACTTTGTGTGCTCTTTTTTAAAGAGTCCACTTGGTGCTGTTTGCAAGTGCGTGGGTATGAGAGGACCACCCATTGGGGCATAGATAGCCTCCTGGGGTCTTCATCCCCAAAGAAAACGGATTCTCCCTCCCCTAGCAGCCATCATTTGCCAATAGCTCTTCAAGTTGCAGTGTGACTACACAAGCTCCTCTCTGGTCCACACTGGAATCTTACTTGACTTGCTCTTGTGCAGACCTTGTGCACATATTCACAGCCACTATGAAGTTCACTGTGTGGTTACCCTATCATGTCCAGCAAATACCTTTTCCCACAGATTTTACTAGCTTTCCATTTTACAGCCTTTCCATTCTATCTTCTAGGGTGATCCCTGAGCCTTGGGGAAAAGGAAGATAATATAGTTCTCCCATTTAGAGTTGAGCACTTGACAGTCTCTTATTCTCTGTGTGTAGACCAGTTGCGGGTCTCCAGATTCATCACTATCTTCTACAAAAAGAAGCTTCTCTGATGTAGGTTGAGAGATGCACTAATCTATGGTATAAAAACATGAAGTTAGGGGCAGCTTATTACTGTGTCCCTTTAGCAGAATAATGGTATGAGATTTTCCCCTAGGGCCTAAGGCCTAGTCAACCACTCACTGTTAAAAGTACCACACACAATTTCTGTCTTGTGAAAGCAGGCCTTCACTTCAATTAATGCGAGGTTGGTTACTCACACAACATTCAGAAAATGAAAAATGCTTAACTCATTTGTGTCTCACTAGCCATGTCTCAAGTGACTAATGGTTTCATGTTGAATGGAAAAGAAGAAGGATGTGTCCATCATTGCAAAAACTCTACAGCTTTACACAGTGTTACTCTGGGGGCGGGGGTGCTTGGATTATTCAGAGTCTCTCATTGACTCCACAGAGCCAGCAGAGAGGAGAGTAAGCACAGGTAGAGTTGGGATTCAAAGCCCACAAATCAACTGAAACTCAGTTCACATGATTATTGGATGCAGGACCTTGGCTCTTTTACTTTCCTGAGTCTTGACTATTCTGTTAGATCGAATAATCATATCTGTTTCTGGGGGCCATGACAAAGTGAAATGTAAGAGGGCACAAACCAGGACAGAGTCGACACTCAGAAAGCCACAGCTGTTACACGGAAGAACCAGAACAGCCTTTCACGGGCATCACCTAGTATCCAAAACAGCAGCTCAGACCTACTCAGAACCAGTGCGGAACCAAGAGCACCTCAGCCCTACTGAAGGTTCTCTGAAGGTCACTGATCTCATATCTATCATCAGCCCAAGCTAATGAACCCCTACAGATAGAGTAGGCTTATCCTACAGATGGAGTAACTGAGGATCACTGAAGTGATCAGCCAGACATCTGTGGGTCAAGACAGGTCCCCAGTGCGCCATACATTCTATGGTCAAACATCACATTCAGGGAGCTTTCGGAATCACAGTCTTTCTCGGGTTTTATTCAGTTATAAAGGAAAATGAAATTATATCATTTGTAGGAAAATAGATGGAACCAAAGATCATCATTTCAGAGAAATAACTGCCAGACTCAGAAGACAAATGTTGTGTCTGTTTTCTCCTGTGTGGAATCTAGATTGAGAGGGAGAGAACAGGGCAAGGAGAGAGAACTACTGAGACAGAGAAGAATAGAAAATAAACTATTTGAGATGAGTAACAAGGACTAAAGTCAGGGGGATGGGAACAAGAGAGGGTAATAAGAGGTGAATATAATTTAAGTATATTACATATATATGAAACTGTCATAATGAAATCCATTATTTTGCATAATTAATATATGCTAATAAAAATTTAAAGATGATAAATAAATAAACAAGCTCCTCCTTGAGCAGACTGTGTCTATCAGGGGAGATGAGCAGACTAGAATCCTTGCATTAGGGTGGTAGGCAGAGGTATCCTGCTATCCCCAGGGAAAGATGAAGAAGAGCTCAGAACGAGCCCACAGGGTCACACTGAGAACACAGAGACCATTTCCAGCCATCATCTACTGGGGAAGGAAAACGAAAATCCAAACACATGGCTTGTGAAAATGGAATTGAACATCCTCTCCAATCAGGACTGAGCTCTGACCTCCAGAAAGAGGAATGAGAGGAATCAGCCTTCCAGGGCAGGCAGTAAGAGTAAACAGAAGCAAAGCTGTTCCCATTCAGTTATGACATAAAGCACAGTTAGGGAATGAGAGAGCCAATTTCAGTATGACAGGAGAAGGCATAAAAAGGATATGTGGGCTCCAGCCCTGCCTGGTTACATTATAAGTAGACAAGGACCAGGTGGGCACTGCAGCTAATTAACAGTGTCCCCTTTAAATTAAAAAAAAAAAAGAAAAGAGCTCTGCTTATTTTTATGAAAGTGCTGATCACAACTAGCAGAATTTAAACTCAGTCTCTCCTTGCTCTTTTATGTTTCTCTATAACCTGCTCCATTTCCCCCCAGGTTCCAAACTAATGAAATGCTTATTTAGATGCTGGGGCCATCTGTGCCTGGTGCCTGCCACGCACATCCCTGCTCCCTACCCACAGGTTGATGACATCCTGGAGCACGGGGAATTTCCCAGAAGGCCCCAGTCTGGGAGCCCAGTTGTGTGGGAAGTGAATGTCTGAGAAGAAAGGTCAGGCACTGGTAGTCCTCTGTTCCAAGGGGCTAGCTCCTACTGCTCTGCCAGGAAATGCTGACAGCTGGCATGCCGACAACCTCATCTACCAATGGACATATTAGCCTGCACAGAGAATAGGGCCTCACTCTGGCACCGTAGCTTCCACACACTAGTGACCCTTGAGGCCCAGGTTGCCACTCCCACCTACCCCCGCCTTACTTTTTCCATCCATGTGGACAACTTCAACTCATCTGGCTTCATCCAGTCTGCTTGGCTGCTTACTCAGGAATGGTTTCTGTCCATTGGCCCATGTGATTTTCAAACATCAGGTGGATTACATTCTCTTCAATTAATAAAGTTGGCACTAGGGCCTGCTTGTCACTATGGGTCCTTGTACACTCTCCTGACAAGTGTCCCCTGCCCCCAGCATTGGCAGCCATGGGTCCCAAGACTTGTGCCTGTCCACAGCAATGACAGGAGAGAACAGCTGGCAGAACACTTGTAGCCTTGCCCTTGGATGAGCCCTGTGGATGGCAGGCTCCTCACTCATGCGATCCTTGCAGCAGCCTGACCCTCTGGGACCTCTACCCCAGTCTAGCTTGACAAACAAGCTTTTCTTGTTTCTGGCTATTTTTCTTTCCTCCCAGGTCCAGGCTTGCTATATGACAACAATAAAGCATCCACTCCTAAAACATGCTTCCCTGTCCTGACTCTGGCCCCTTCCCTGCCCGGTCTTGCTAAATGCCATTCTTCAAGAGTGTTTGATTCATCCTTCTGCCTGGTTCAATGAGGGACAGGATCCACCTGTGCTGTGCCTCATGTTTCTTCACACCTGGCAAAGACACATGTTGTGGAGCAGATGAATTGCTTGCATAAGAGGAGACAGGCAAGCAAACGGCCAATAAAGGCAATATAAGCAGTGACTTCATTTTATTTATTTGTTAAGGCAAGTATAAAGTCCTTTGGGAGCTCAGAAAGCAAAGTAATTAATTCTGTTCAGGTGGGATGCATTCCAGGCTGAGGATATCAAATGTCTAAAGACGTGACCATGTGTAAGTACGCAGTGAGGCCGAAAGAGACCATGGGCTCTGTTGACCATGTGCTTGCTCCACAACAAATCTTAGAGCTGCAGAGGGGTTGGCTCCAATGCTCCTGTGTGAATGGCCATGGTGAAACCAGCTGGAGGGCTGATGGCATGCCTCCAGAGGTGAGGGGCCTGCTGCCAAGTCTGACCACCTAAGTTAATTATCAGGACCCATGTTGCTTAAGGAGAGAACTAGATTGCCTTCTGACCTCACATATATGACATGGCACGCATGTACCCATACACACGCACACACACGCACACACACACACACACACACAATAAAGAAATAAATCTAAATAAAGTATTGTTTTAATCAGCTCATGAGGTTAGACTTGCCTTACTAGTAAGCACTGAGTCCCTCTGGAATTCTTGTCTCTGACCCCACTCTGTGCAAACTCCTAAGTTGGGCTGTGAGGTCAGTTCTTCCCTATTGTGGGATATTTGTACACTGTGTGAAAATGTGTTGTTGTGGCTGGTATAATAAAAAAGCTGAGTGGCCAATAGCTAGTAAGACATTATGACATTAGGTGGAATTTCCAGGGACAGAGAAAATTCTGGGAAGAAGAAGGACAAAGTCACCACTCAAATGGAGAAGAAACAAGAGGTACAAGATAAAAGAGAGGCAATGCCCCATGACAGAATGTAGATTACTATAAATGTGTTAATTTAAGTTATAAGAGCTAGTTGAGACAAGCCTAAGCTAAAGCCCAAGCTTTCGTAATTAATAGAAAGTTTCCGTGTCATTATTTAGGACTGGTAGCAAAAAAGAAAGTCTAGCTACAGAAACCCACTACTGAATGAGGAAAACTATTGGCTAGACAAGGACAGTAAGTAGAATTCCTGGTGATTCTGGCAGTCCTGGGCCCCTGAACCACACTGGCTCATGCTCCTGCAGTTTCTGCAATTGTAGGAATGCTAAGATGTAGAAGAACCACAGTTCTCAAGTGCATGGTTTGTCCTGATAGGGGCTAAGAAGGCTAGAGAAGAGATGGAAGATATGATCAAAGGGAATTCAGTTCCCACTGGCATAAGGAATCAGTCTGATGTTCTGGAGCAAATGGGCTCTCCTCCCAACCCCAAACCACCACACAGTATGATTCTGTCTTCTCCATGGAGGTTGGCCTTCTCCACGAAGGTGGTCCCATCGAACCCCCCATTCCATCCACAGTAGTTCCCCCTCCATTCCTTTTTCCCTGTCTTCTGGGAACTTTGCTTGTTTGTCTTGATCAATTTTTTTTGAGGCAAAGCCCTTACTGTGTAATCCAACCTGCCAGACCATCCTGCTTGAGCCCTTTCAAGAGTTAGGATATCAGGCAAATGCATCTATATCAAACCTTCTTTCAAGTCTTTTCTCTTCTGGGAACCAAAAACAAAGAAGAGAAGGAAGAAGAGGAGGAGGAACATAGTGAAAAATCAAAAGGAAAAGAGAAAGCAAATCTGAGGAAAAGATTAAAAAAAATAACAAAGAAATGAGAGGGACATGACAGAGTTTGGCTTTTCCAAATGTGAAAGGCCTAGAGACTCCCCAGGAGAGGCTTTACCTGGAAGTCCTGGGGAGGGTGAAGACCAGTATCCCAGCCTCCTTCAGGTCTCCTTCAAAGCAGCCTGGTGCCTTGAGCCTAGAATACCAGCCAGCCAGCTAGGACGTGGGCTTGATTACCAAAGGCTTCACTGGATGTCTCTCCATCCCTAAACAGAATTCTAAGCGATGTTATTGGTCTTGCCTGACTCTTGGGAAGGGCATGGAAGGATTCAGAAACCCAACAGTTGACTGGCTTGTCTCCTGATTCATGCGATTCTGCACTTCAAATTGCTTCAGTTCAAACTCCTTATGATTTTTCTGGGCTGCTGGGAGGAGAGTGTATTGATTCTGTGTTTTGATAAGGTCAGCAGTGATCAGCTCTGACAGGCGGATGGTCTGTCCTCTTCCCCCTCCGCTGGATACAGCACCATGTGCAGAAAAGGAGAGAGAGAGAAACAAAGCGGGGAGGCAATAGCCTTTGTCTCCTGGTTCTGAGCATCTCTTCAAGCCCCATCAGCAAAAGTGGGCTCTTCTGGGACTGCAGCCTAGGAGAAGCGGTAAGGGCACACTTGATCTTTTCTGCACGCAGTTTCATTTCCCTCTCCCCCTTGTGTGTTCCTGCCCTGCAGCTTATTCTCCTGGTGGTGACTCATTTTCCTCCAAAGAACCAATTAAGTTCTTCGTAACATCAGCAGACTCACGATGACACTGATTAACGTTCAGAACCTGTAGGACTGTTCAGATAGAGATGACTAGGAAGGCATAGACAAGGTCCCTCTGAGGTTTCACACAGTTGATTTGAGCTTGATGAGAAAAGTGCTTGGATTTTTCTCACTTAGCCATGGCCCAGGAGGGGGTGCTGCCTTGAGCTCCGTCCCCAGAAAGACACGGGCATCTCCTCAAGAATGCCAGGCAGTTTTCCAAACCAATTTTATCAGTCAGGGGCTCACACTCCTCAGAGACTGATAGGATTGGGATATGAAAAGTCTTCCCTCTAGAGACCTGTGTGTTGAAGATATGATTCTCAGCTGGTGGTGCTATTGGATGAAGAAATCACTAACTCCATCATTTGGTCCATGGCTGATGAGTTTATGTTGAACGGGCTATTGGGAGATAGTCACTGAGCATGTCTTTGAAGAATATGTTGTATGTCCGCTTCCAACATGGAGCTTGCAAGGCTGCTGTGCTGACCGGCATCAAGCCACCAGAAAGGGGAGCTCACAGGGGGGTCCCTGAGAGTGCTGCCTCCACCCTGCTCTTCTACATTGCTGTCCTGATGCAGGCATGGAAACAATGGACTAGCTAACCATGGACTCTTCTTTTTAATTATTATGCCAGATACTTTGTGGAAGTCAAGAACAGCTGACTACCACAGAGACCTCTCAGGGAATATGCAAACACCGTCAGGATTACACAGAAATTTCTCTAGAAGGAAAATATTGAACTTTCATCAAATTCACCATGTGACTCATGACCCAAGGGAAGTTAAGAATGTTTCATGCAATCTTTTCAGAAGCCCCTTGGGGAAAAACTCGTTTTCTCCAATGAAGTGTTACTGGGTATATCAACCACACTGCAGGGCAGGCCAAGTACCAGGAGTAGTTGGCCAACACAAAATGGGCTCAGTGGCAATTCTGTGAACTTTTTATTTCATTTTGCTTTGTCTGGGCAATTTTGTCTTATTGGTTTTTTGCTTGTTTGTTTTGATTTTTGTGAAAAATTTTAATTGTTTTTATTGGGATTTTGTGTGTTTATTTTGTCTCTTGAATTTTTATTTTCATTTTGTTTTGAGAGAATGAACATAACATTGAGTGGGTAGAGAGATGGGAAGGATGTGGGAGACGTTGGGGGAGGGAAAAGCATGATCAAAATACATTGCATGAAAAAAATTTAAGCCCCTTGGAATTCAAGTTTTCCACATCACTACTGATCTGCCAATGCCATTGGAGGTGGCCTGAGACACCAAGGTCTAGGGCAAAGACTTATGTGTTAAATAAATCTGAGTGAATTACCCTAATGTTCTGGTGACCTGAAGATCCAGTTGCCTGACTAGTCATGTAATGGGCCTGCCAACCAAGATAAAGGGACATCAATATACACATCACAAAAAGCAAGTGTCTCTGTGTGGATGCAGTTAGACATCAGCTGTGTAACTCTGCTCAGACCCAAGTGTCGTTAGATCTAAATCAATTACAATATATTCAGAGCCACTGACCAGCTTAGTTGAAGGGCTCAAATCACAACATTAAACACTACAGAAATCGGAGCTACTTCTGAGTCGAAGCCTAACTATGGCTATGCTTCAGGCATTGAATCTCACTGAACACTCAGTCCTTTAGAGTACCTCCATCTCCATTATACAGATGAGGATTTTGAAGGTCAGAGAGCAATGTGATGATCATCCCAGCACTGATGTGTGGAGAAAGTGAGATCTGAGCTAATGCTGGTGTGATCCAAAAATCCCAGCTTTGGAAACCACACCATGGGAAGAACCCAAACTTGTAGGACAACTTAGACCTGACATGCTCTTGTTTCTGGCTTGTGGAAAGCCCTAAAGAATGAGTGGTCCTTGCTGGCAAGCCAGTGTCTTTTGAGCAGTGATTAGAAACCTAGATTGTTTCTAAACCATGCTTCTACTGCCTTCAATACATGGCAGGCCACTGTGCTGGTCTGCATCAGCCACCAGGAGAGAAAGGGTCCCAGAGAACTAACTGTCTTTGGGATGTTTTCTGCTAGTCCTAGAAGTACATCTCTGCTGCTCATCTTCTGTTGGCTGGAACTGAGTCGTGTGATTACCATCTGAGTGCAAGGAGGCTGAGGAAATGAAGTCAGGTATATAGCCCAGGAAGAGACAGTTTGATTGGACTTCAGTCTCTGCTGGCCACAGAGAGGAGTCAGGTTGCATAGCAAAGGTGCAGTTTGCAACACCATTTTCAGTCCTCTTACATCTTTGCATTCCTGTCCCTGGGGCCTTGGGCAAGAAAGCAAGCCTTTCTTTGCTGAAACAATAACTCTTCTAAGGATTTGTACACCAGTAGAAAGGGGGCATGACCAAGGGCCCCCACAAACCAGTGAATCGGGTAGAAGGCCATTATACAAGTTCTCCCCCAAAGCTGTGGATCAGTAGCCCTCACTTAATGGCCTCCCTACTTTAATGGTTTTCTAGAAACCTGAAAGATTGGTCATCACCTTGAGTCCTTGGACATCCTCTTTGTTGTCTCCTTTATATGTTTACTCTGCTCATCATTATAATTCTGGTAATATTGTTCGGGTGATTGACAATGGGACTCACGCTGACTCTGTGGACATTCTAGGCCTCTCTGCAAAATCTCTTCTCTTCATACCAGCCTCCTAGAGCTGAATTCCCTCCAGCCACCAAACCCCATCCTATGGAGTTGCCTGTACCACGTGAGACGCTTGCATCGACTACACATAGTTTAGGCAAAATAGCCCTGCCTGAGCTCACCTGCCAACATTGCCAAACCTCAGCCCTCCTGTGTGAGGACCACTGAGGCTCTCCTCATTGTTCTGAGCTCACCTGCCAACATTGCCAAACCTCAGCCCTCCTGTGTGAGGACCACTGAGGCTCTCCTCATTGTTCTGGCTAAAGCTTAAGGTGGAGAAACTAAGGTTCTGAGAAGTGGAAGCTTGTCCTTAATAGCACAGAATAAAATAGATCAAATGATATTTTAAGGGGCTGGGAAAAGTGAAACCTTCACTCACGCCTTCATTTCAGGCTCAATTGGCCTGTCCATCTGTCTGACTGAATATGCTAATAACCTTGACTTCCAGAGTCCCTGATAAAAATAGAAAAACTAGAGCTGTAAAGAAGTGTCTTTGTCTGTGATATACTCACTCTAACTTCATGGCCAGTGGCTATTTCCAGGAAGGCTATAACTTAGCCCTACATAATAATGCCTGAGGCATGACAAGCACTCAATGAACATGGGGAAGTGGGGATGCCGAGGAGAGACAGATAGAATGGGAATGGAAGGGAGAAGGAAGGGGGGTGAGAAATGGAGGGGAGGAGAGGCTTTTTCACGATGTATTCCAAACTGGTCTGATTAAAAAGAAGTGCTATCAGTGCCTCTTTATCCCCAGTGGAATAAAACCGAGCCAGAAAGAATAGTGTAGAATTATCAGGTGATCTACACTGGTGGCCGTCCCTAAGCCATGGACCTGCTCAGGTCCCCTAACCAGCCAAAGTTTTCTACCACCCAGCACCCACACCCGCTTGCCATACCCTGCTCCTCGTCCTCATGCCTGCCCAAAGACAAAGCTGCCAAACCACTTCCAGAAGCTGCAGCATGCCCCCAGAAGTCTGAAGGCAAGCTGCCCGTGAGCAGGTACTGGGACAGCTTATCTCAAGAACCCCTGGGTGTGTGAACATGTCCTCATTGACCTTAGCCACCAGCAGCCTGTCAAATACTTATTTAGCAAATATCTTCTAGGCTCCCAAACTAGACAAAGAACCAGAAATTGGCCAACAGGCACAAAACATCACACTTGTGGGCTCCAGCTTCATTACTTTAAAATAGCAACTCCAGGCAGAATGTGTTATCCAGTCTACAAGGGGCAGCAGGTTAGGAAAGCCAAAAGGATCAGCATGTCCGTTCTAAGTGGGCTCTCTGGGGTAGCGGATCCAGGGACAGAAAACATTTCTCTTTTTCTTTATTGTTCGGCTTTTATTTAAAGGGAAAGTCCCCAAATGGAATAGAGAGTACTCGGGTTGTTTTAAGGGCACCTTTCCTTTCTGTGACACCACAAGCCTGCTCTCCATTTTTCCAAGCTCCAGAGAGAAACTCTACTTGCCAACACTTGAGTGATTTCACCTCTAGTGTTTCCATGGTGATGCACATCCCTGCACAGCCTGGAGAAAAGGTGCAGCTCCAAGTGACGATGAATATGAACGAAGCCCAGCAATCTCCCTGGGGTGGGGATGGGCTCTCCTGGAGGAGCTGGGTTGCACAGAGGCCTGGGTCCACATGGTCTCTGCCCTCAGATAACCTGAGGTGGACTTCCCATTCTTAGACTGGAAGCCTTAGCTGGCAGGAATTCCAAGGACTAGTGAAGGAAGGCACCAGCTGTCCAGAAAGAATGCACAGAGCATCTCTAATAGAGCAAGTGCAAATAGCATGCTGCTCCAGACCATAGAGGGTCTCTATGGTATCTGGGGCTAAGGGGTCATTGGCTTTTCTCCCAGCTTGACCCACCAATAGGTTGTCATCACATTGTGGAGAGACAGCTATAAAACAAGAGCAAAACATGATAATTCCTCAAGAATCTAAGACTGAACTCTGCTCCCTAGTGAGCCTTTCGGGCGTAAGGCGAGTCTGTAGCACAGGTCCTCCTTTCTTCACCCTCCAACGAGTGTCGTCATAGAGTTACCATCAAGCAGGCACTTGTCATGTGCCAGAGACAAGGTGTATGGCATGCATCCCCATAGCTAAGTAACTCTACGCACTAGGTAGCATCATCTTCATTTCAGAAGGAAACTGGAGCTGGGAGAGGTTAACTGACTTACTCAAGTCACAGAGCAAGCGAGGGATGAAGCCAGGATCAGAATGCAGAGTCTCCACTGGAAGGCTCACGTCAGGCGCACCCCTGTGCCAGTGCATCAGTGATCTCAAGCCAGCTGGGGACAGTGACAGCCGACTTCCACAACTTGATTCTGTCCAACTTTCCATCGTTTGCAGTGGCAGCTGGAGCCCTCACTCCTCCCACATCTTCTACAGGCTACGTCCGTTTTTACTCTTGACTTAGTCAAGCAGGCATGAGCGCCACATGGGACAGCTGCCATCCCCTCCATATTTCATTTGAGGAAATGGGGGCCCTAGGAGACAAGGCTTGCTCAAACGCCGGCGAGTGTCAGGGCCAAGTTTTCATCTCATTTCTGCCTCCAAAGCCAAGGCTTCTCCATGGATCTACTGCAGGTTTTACACCCTTTCTTTGGATCTCTACATACCAAGTTCTGGGCTAAGTGACCAACTCTCCAACCTTAAGAAAATACAGGAGCCTGGTAGGATGAGAACACGAATCTTCCTCTCTTACTGCCGCCTGCCTGGTTGTTTTAGCAGGTCTCTTAGGTGTAAATGTATCTCCACTGATTCTGCCTCCTTTTCTACCAATGTCAACAGAATCTCTATTGTACTAGGCACAAGGGACAGAGAATAAAGGGTTCAAGCCCTGTGTCCCCCTAAGTCAGTCCTTGCAGGCAGCCCTAACAGCCAGGACCCTATTGAATTCTCACGATAACCCCCATGGGGTTCATGCTGTGACAATGCTCACTTCTTAGCAAGGAAACTGAAGCTCAGCACAGCTAATCAATCAGCCCTCAAGGTCATTCAGTAAAGAAGTGGGGAGCCAGTGTAGGAGCCAGGGGACCTACCCATGCCAACCTGATTCTGAGAACTGGAGCTATACAACCTGTTGGGCTTGGCTCTGCAGCCGGCGCCACTTGCTACGAGCATTTTTGAGAAGGGAACAAGTGTGCCTGGCACTTAAGGAGGAACGCTAGTGGAGGGAGACTTTGGTGCAGAAGAGAAAAGGGTAACACAGCAAGGCTTCCATATTGGTGGCCTTGCCTCCTGAAATGAACTAAATCAAAACCACAGGCACTGTTTGTTTTTCAAGGGATTGTTGTCACCGCTTTGTTTAGATTCTCTGGAGTCCCCGATATTCACACCTACCAAAGAGAAAAAGAACCACTACCTTCTGGTGATCCACTTGATCTGAGCAGAAATCCACAGGAGCTGTCCCTTTGACAGGCAGAAAGGGGTGGACCTGAATTCACACAGGGTCGACATAAGGAACCCATAAATGCAAAGCTGCTCTGTGGAGCTCAGATCTTTCTCAGCCGGCCTTCTGCACCTCTGGCTGGTCCATCCCAGGTCATGGGAAATGGAAGAATCAGCCAAGGCAAGGAGGAAGGTGGGGAAGAAGCAGAGCTCCGCTCTGGCCAGAAGAAACCTTTCTGAATTTCAACAACCCAGACCGTTCTTCCTCCAGGTACCCAGATCACCTAAGGAGACAATGCTGCCCTAACCCCAGCTCTCTCCATTTGCTGCATTTCCAGCTACACACCTAATGTTCTGACCTAAATCAGACTCCATCAGAAATGCTTGTGTCTGGAGCACTTGGCAGAACACGTGACTAATCTACATGATGTCCACTGTGAAGACGGACAGAGGAAGGCTTTTGGGGGTTACCCAGCCTGGGCATACAGCAGCAGAGTTACTGCAGTCTCCACTCCGGAGTGGGTCTCTAAGGCGGGGGTCTCATCAATAATAGCATAGGAGAGTGATGTCAAGTTCCCAGAAGGGCAGGGTCAGACGGCTTAGCTGAGAGAATCAAAGGATTTCCAGGATGATCCTGTCGGAACTGTGCTCTGCTCAGTGCCTGTGCCCACATTTACAAAGCCAGCTGGACTCAATCCCATCATCCAGTTAGCACATGCCAGGATGAGATCAAACCCCAGTCCCATGCTTTGAGAGTAGACATCTAGAGGCACACGGAGCTGCTGGAGGAGGCAAACTATGCCTACTGCAGGTGGCTGACACTACCAGCACAGGCCAGCAGCTCTCGCAAAGGGACTCAATGATGTTCCATCAAGACACCGTTACTATGCCCTTCTCTGGGCTTGGCAGTGAGCCAAGCCCCCAGAGAGTCAGAGATAAAAGACAGTTTCTCTTCTCAACAGCTTCACAGTCTAGCAGGAGATACACAGCCTGTTGAAATACAATTAGAAAGCCTGAGAGAAAGAAGGCAATTGAATGAAGAATAGACATCTGTGGGAGCAAAGAAGGGTGACTGATTCTGCTAGGCAGCAGGGGACCAGCCTGGAAGACTACCTGGAGGAGGTGATAGATGTGTTGATTCTCAATAACAAACTGGTACTTACCAGGAGCCTGTATTAAGCTGCCAAATTATGGAGTGTGGTCAGAGCAGAGGAAATGATGGAGGGCAAAATAAAAACCTGGAAATGAAGATGCTTTCCACCATAACTGCTGCTATACAAGCCCTTGGGAAACAAGTAGGAGGATCTCAAGTTTAATGAGAGACAGGAGGGGGGGGAGAGAGAGGGAGAAGGAGGAAAGGGGGAGAGGAGAAGAAGAAGAAAAAGAAGAGGAAGAGGAAGAAGAAGAAGAAGAAGAAGAAGAAGAAGAAGAAGAAGAAGAAGAAGAAGAAGAAGAAGAAGAGGAAGAAGGAGCATTTTAACACCACTCTGACAGGGCTGGGGGACAGCTCAATGGGTAAAATGCTTGTGTGTAAACATGAGGACCTGAGTTTTCATCCCCAGTACCCATGCAAAAGCTTGTGCCTGTAACCCTAGCACTGGTAAGACAGAGACCAAAAACATCCTGGGAACTTGCTAATCAAAACAGAAAATTCCAGGGTCACTGAGAGACTGTGTCTCAAATTATCATCATCATCATCATTGATATAATCTTTGGTGTGGTAGTAATAATGTATTAGTTTATATTGTTAATGATATAAATAATAATTTACATTAATATTAATAATACAAATTGATAATAATGTGGCAAATTATAGAGGAGGATATTTGAAAAAACCTCTGGTTTCTACATTCACACATACAAACACACTTGCATATGAAAATGCACACGCATGCTCACAACACACACGCACATGCGCACACATGCACGCATGTGGAAGGAAGAGCTGTGAGCAGTTTTCAAACCCTAAAATGCCAGCGGTAGATGAATTGCATGAATATCTGTTACACTGACCTGCAGGCATGTGAAATGACCTTGAGATGGAACCATGGAGATGTGAGCGGGACTCATTCCTTCAAGAAGCTTCACTGAGAAGAGGAAGGGCAGTGACTGAGGAGCCAAGTGAACTGGCTCAGGAAGTAACTGAGGAGGTTTAGCCCAGGAGATAGCTGTCCATCCTCCCTCGCACCTCTCCCTCCCATTGCCTCCCACTGAAGATCCAGAGCGTAAGAACTTTAGTGAAGCAGTGAAGTGCTGAGCAAAGTCCAGAGCTGGAGCAACCAATTTGGTGCCATTGGAGGGAAATAACAAAAATCCCACCAAGCAGAAAGGCTCTGTCATTGATCCATGCCCGAGCACTTCTGCTTGGCCCCTACCTTCACTCCCTGGAGGTCTCACTGAGCTGCACGATCATAAGTCATTGGCCTAATAGCTTTATTATGGGGGGAAAAAAGCATTAAGCCCCAGCTTAATGAAACCAGGACTGAGAAGGAAGCAGGCAGCAAACTTGTCTTCTCACTTGCATGACCTCTTGGGAACCCACCAGAAAACACTCAGTCTTCATGGCGGGGCTGATTAACCTCAGACAGGAGTAACTCTGGCCCTAAACATGTTGCCAGCTTGTTTTGGTCCTTAAAGGCTTTATAATAAGAACAAGCATCTCATGGTAACATGTTATCACCAGGCAAATAGAGTCAGGTTGGAGAGAGTGCCCGAAGCCTTCCTGCTTTCAAATATCTGCCTTGATCAATAAAAGATCACAACCAGGCAGCTCTGAGCTTAATTATTTACTATATCTGTGCCTTCGTCTACAAGAAATTTTCTAAAGAAATCCAACTGCCTGCTCAGTGCCGTATGGAGTCAATACCCTGTACTCTACGAGTGTTAATGAATTAATTAATCAACTAATGGCAGTAAAGGTCTGGGGAGACCACGGATGCTCAGCTCCCGAAGGGAACACTTTTTACTTGTTTTGGCAATAACTTTAAATCATTCATTCCTAAAAGTCCCGAGTAATTTCTCAGCCAAGTGTTCATTGGGTTGTATATATTGTCAGTGTCAATTATGTTGATAACATCTTCCTATTTTGTTTTTCATGCTATTTCTGCTTTATAAAGCCAATTCCCAATTATCTGTGAACATGATAGAATGAAAGTCAACGGAAGATAGAAGTTTCTCCTCTTGGCCAATCAGCAACCAGCACATTCCTGGGCTCAGGAGTTTCACAATAAACCTGCTAGCACCCTGCCTTCTTTTGCCCTTTGAGTACAGAGTGAAAAGTGGTGAAATTGGGGGGGAGGGGTGAAATCTAAAAAATAAAAGGAAAAGAAGCAAAGGGCCAGATCCAAACTACTGCACCAACTCTATGTAATTAGAACTACATTGATGGGACCTCAATGTAATATTAATCATAACCAAAGGCAGGAAAAATAGTTCAAGATCTTCCCCCTAGCAGTAAAGGATGAATAGGAAGAGAGTTTCCAGGCAGGAGGAGGAATTAGGACTTGCTTGCAAGGGAGTGAAAATTCTATCAAAGGAAACTACAAAACCTGGACTAGAAGTTCCTTTTGAATAAGAAACTGTGACTGCACATTGGTGTGATGAAGGCCAGCGGGAGGCAATGGGCAACTTGACAGCTTTTGCAAGCCATCAACATTTCCAGAAGAGCAAGGGAGTAACCTGGTGGGGAAAGAATGTCCAATCTAGAGGCAGAGGGAGGGGCTGGGGGGGGCTGAGATGAGGAGTAAAGAAGTCTCCAACGGCCTTTGCTAGGTAGCTGCCAAATGGGAGGAATGAGGGGCTATCAGAAATCTCACTGTTTGTTTTAAAGCCACATTTTATTGAGTGTTGACAAAATTAACTTCTGGTCTGAGATGGGATTTGAAAAATTGGGGAGCCCTTTTCTAGAATTTGTTTCAATGGTTGGATTGTAAACAGGTGGTAAAGAAGCAGAAATAGAATCAGGAGGGTATGCATCACTTTCAGCTCAGCTACCCAAGAGGGTGTGGGGCAGGGTGGGCATGCAAAAGCCAGGGCTGGATATAAGCTGTCTAGGAATAACAGTTTGGGGTTCATGCCAAAATGTTAGCTTGTTTTCTATCTCTCTTGCTCTCACTATCTCTGTGTCTGTTTTTTTCTCTCGCGCACGTGCTCTTGTGTTCTCTCTCTCTCTTTCTCTCTCTCTCTCTCACTATAATATAATATATAATATAATATAATATAATAGTGCGCTCACTATTTCTGTGTCTGTGTGTCTGTCTCTGTTTTTTTCCTTGTGCGTGCATGCGTGCTCTGTCTCATTATCTCTCACACTCTCTCTTCCCAAAATCTACTGAGCAGAAACACAGAGAATTGGAAGGGCAAAGGGACCTTCAGTTGCCAGGGATGAGAGATGTGCTCTTGGCATAGCAAACAAAATTTAGAACACATTTTTCCATAGAAACCTTAATGAAGATGGTAATTGAGACCCATCAGGTGGGCAGGGTGAGTGTAAAATAAACCAGCTCTGAGGCCAAGGAGACCCCAGGGTCCTGGTTTTACTATACACATACTGTGTGACCTTGGGCAAATTACCCAACATATCTGAGCTCTGGTTCCCTTTGACATGAAGTTCTTCTGAGAATTAAACCATTGAGATAACATAAAGGCCAAACTATAGTCTGGTCAGAGCATACACAGCAAGCACTAACTTTGTTAGTATAGTTATTAAAGAGCAAGGGTGTAGCACATTGTAGATTATGTATGTTTTTGTGGGCCACACTTTGAACCCAACTATCATTGTTTATGGGGGGGAAAAGCACTCTGAATTCAGGCAATCCACTTTTTAAGGAAAAAAAGAGTTATATTCCCAAATTAATTTAAAAATTGAGCACTACCTGTTCCTGTTTTTAGTATTCTTTAAAGACCTAAGATCACTTGATGCATTTAAGAACATAAAATGTATTGTGTATAACTTTGTTTTTCTTAAAATTATCATGTTTGAGATACATAGAGATGTGAAGACTGGAGAAGAAAAGAAATTCAGAAATATATGGTGGATATCTTCTTGTTTTGCCAGCTACAGGAAGAAAAAGCAAAAGACTTTAGGCAATAGAGTAGTTCTGAAGGTCTCCCCGTCCTCAAAATGGATCCTAGCTCCTTCTCATAGATGAGTGATGTCAGCCAAGAAAACTCCAAGGGCCGGAAACTGACGGTGTCAGAGAAGCAGACAGGTAGACAAGTGAAGGTGGGTTCCCAGAGAGTACTGCAACAAAGTGCTGTCGTGGTGACCTACAGAACACCCTGGCCTCCATCAGTTCAAAAAGACAAGGGTACTGTCTCACATAACATGAGGCTTTGAACTGGGGCTCACTCCACAAAATCCAGAGGCTCAATCATATCCTCCAGGTTCCTCCCATCGGCCTGTCAGCTCTGCCGGTCTGAGCATGTTGCCCTTTGTCTCTATTTTTGAATTCTAGTGGCAGTAAGATGGGCAGAGCAGCAACAGCCATCCTAACCTCATACCACAGTGCAGAAGGACCCAGAGAGAGCCCCCTTTTCTTGTTCCTCTTTAAAATTAAGGAAATTCCCAGAAGCACTTGTCCCAACAAACAGACTTTGCCTCTGTCTCACTGGCCAAGAATACTGTTGCATGCTTCTTCCTAAACTATTGACTGACAAGAAAACTGTAACTAATATGCTTGATCTGTACTAATAAAGATTTATCTATCCGGATCAAGGAGAGATCCAACACCTGACAACTGGGTACCTGAATAAAAACAGGGGATACAGCATTATGCCCAAGCAAATGTTGTGTCAGAGTTGTTTCCTCCCAGTGAGACATGACCATCAGCCACCATGAAGCAGGGCCACCGTGGTTACCTACAAAACATCTTGGCTTTAGTGGGTAATAAAACACAGCTATCTCTCTGTTGGACAGATTTTCACTTACAGGCTCGAGAATTCTAGAACTCACGTCCAGCTAATATTCCTGTAGCCTCTTCTAGCACAGGGTTTTTTTTTTTAATTACTGAGCCAAATTAGAAAGCACTACGACAGTCCTCCAGGAACATATCTTGGTGTTCCAACTGTCTCTCCCATACCCCGGGACATTCAGGATGAACTCGTTGGCATGTCAATCCAAGGTATACAAATCAGGGAGGATCTGGAGTCAGTGAGAACAGTCTACAAGCCTGAAGGAGGTCAGAAGCAGCTCCTGTGGCACAGGAAGGGAGCCCTGAGCTACCCTAGCACCTGGCAGGCTCCACCATTAGAGGAACCTGCACCACCCTGCATCATTTTGGTGTTCTTTTCTCTTTTGTTCCTTGAGTTCTTTTGCTCCCTCCTACTATACTCCTGCTGTTATTTTTACTTTTAAAAGCAGTTTAAACATTTTAAATTCTCCTTATGTTTATCTAATTTTGCTCATTCGTTTTTAGATTATTGTGAAGTTGGGTTTTTTTTCTCTTGATTCCTTCCTCTGTTCTCTAACCTTCTGTCTCCTGCTTGCTGCTCCTTCCATTTTAATTTAATGTGAACTTATGTTTCTAATCCCTTGATTTTTTTCTCATCTCCTAACCTTCTTCTGCCTTCTGTTTGATGTTCCTTTCATTTCATCTAGGTTCTCCTTTCTTTCTTCCTTTCCCATACCACCCTCCTTCATTTCATTATACTATTGCTATTCCACAGTTGTACCCTTATTAATTTTTAACTTCATAATTTAATCCATATCATATTGCCATTTTCTACTCTATTGTCATTGACGATTTCTCGATCATCTTTATTTAATATCAAGTGTATTTTCTGTAACTGTTTTAGCTTGATGGTGTGGCTGTTACACTATTTTATCACTTGTGTGCATGATCAATGACTTCAAAAAATGATATAAATGGATGAATGAAGAAATACCTAGAGAATAGAGTATCAGAGATGATAAAGTCAGTCAGGAAACAATCTGTAGGAGGAAAGAAAATTTTTTAAAATGTTGGAAATGAACAACCAAATAGATGAATATGATGTGAAAAATAGCACTGACAGACTAAACCAAATATAAAGAGCGTGAAAAATGAAAGACAAAAGTCAAGGAAATGTTAGATTCAGACATTGATAAACAGACAAAATCAGTGTGCCCACAACTTCTAGGAAATGGTCAAGAAACTGAATCCAAGAATCCATGGGCACAAAGAAGGAGCTGAGATAGAAAGAAAAAGGAAGGAAGGAAGGAAGGAGGAAAGAAGGAAGGAAAAACAACTCTATTCAGCAAAATTATGGCAGAAAATTTCCCAAATCTAGGAAAAGAAAGGACGTCCAAACACAACCATTGTTTAAGACTCCCAAAGAGACACAACCAGAGAAGACCCTCTCCACAATCCACCCCTCAAAATATTAAGACCACAAATGAAGAAACAATATTAAAAGCTTTGAGAGAAGACCATAAACATAAATAAACCTATCAGAGTATCATCAGACCACTCAACAGAAACTAATAAACACAGGAACACATATAATGATATCCTTCAAGCCCTGAACATAATTGCCAACCAAGATTACTAGACTCTGCAAATGTATCTTCTGAAATTGACAGAGAAATAAAGGTATTTCAAGACAAACAAAAACTAAAGTAATTCATTAGCACCAGTTGAGCACTGTAGAAGATACTTAATAAAATTCTACACAGAGATGAGAAATGTCTCAATCATCAGGGGTGGACAAAGGGATAAATTTCATGAAAATAGAAATACAAAATTGAACTGAAAAGAATCAATTATGTCCAGTTCAGTGAATCATCAAACCTTAATATGAATAGAAAGAAAGAAAACAAACAATAATTCAGTTGACTAGAAAAACAACCCAAAAATTATAAGAATCAGTAAATCTCTATAAGTCATAACCTTCTCTCTAAACAGCCTTAACTTTCTGATTAAAAGGTGCAAACAAGTTGATTGGATTAAAAACAACATCCAGCTAATTGCTGCCTCCAAGGAAGACACTTGAGGGGCTGGGGGAGGGGCAGCTCAGTCAGTAAAGAACTTGGCACACTAGTGGGAGGACCTGAGTTTGATCCCCAGCACCGCTGTAAAAAGCCAGGTGCGGTAACATATGCTATTTCAGGGCTTTAAGGATATTATTATTATATGTGTTCCTGGCTTTAATAGTTTCTGTTGAGTGGTCTGATATATTCTCATAGGTTTGTTTATGAGTTTATGGTCTTCTCTTGAAGCTTTTAATATTGTTTCTTCATTTTGAGGCCTTAGGATGTAATGTAATCCCAGAACTGGGTAGACAGACACATGAGGATCCATGACTGGGACTTGTTGGTCAGCCAGTCTAACCAAATCAATGCACTCCAGATTTGATGAAAGACTGTCTCAAAAAAAAGTACAGAAGTAAGTGAGAAAGACACCTGACAGTAATAGCCTCTATGCACAGGCAGGCATGCATGCATGCACATACACACACACACACACACACACACACACACACACACACACAAGTACACACACAAGCAAATACATGTACATACACACAAATAAAGGAACACCTTCACTGGAAAAGACACCTAGAGATGAACAGTAAAAAGATAGAAGTCAATACATCAAGTAAATGTTAGCTTAAAAATAACAGTTATTATATTTGATAAAGTATGCTTTAAGTCATAAACCCACTAAATATTAATAAAAGGGACAATAAATGAAGATATAATGATTGTAAATACATATGCGCCAAGCCTTAAGACTCCCAATTCCATGAAATAAACATTACGGATTATAAACAGACAGATAGGACCTAAAAAAGAGGGCATAAAGTTGGGAGGCAGATGTGGCGGAGGGGTCTGGAAAGAATTGAAGGGAAATAGGAGGTTTATATGATCAAAACCATTATATACATGTTTGAAAAATCTCAGTATTGCTTAAAATTCACCCAGAAAACTCTTCAATATGATAAACACTCTCAGCAAAGAAGTAAGTTACAAAATCCACATACGAAATGGCTAGCTTTCCTGTTTACCAGTAATGACCTAACGTGCCAGTAAAGAAATCCAGAAAACAGATCTCATCCACAATAGCTTCAGCAAAGTAAAGTACCTAGGAATGAACCTAACTAAGGACATGAATGACTTCAAAAGGAAAACTTTAAGACACTGAAGAAAAATGTTGTAGAAGACAAGATTTTGCATACTCATGGACTAACAATATTATGAAACTGATCTGCCAATTCACTGTAATCCTCTCAAAATTGCAAGTCTATTCTTCACTAAACCAAATAAGATAAATCTAAAGTTCATAGGGAACCATAGAAGGCCACAAATAGAGAAAGCCATGCTAAGAAGAAAGATGAACGCCAGAAGTATTCCAGAATTTGAATTGAAACTATACTACACCCTCTCCTCTGCTGCCCAAATACCTAGCTTGTCCCATAGTCACATTGATGAATATCTTGATCACCATTATAGAAATTTCATCCGATGGATGGAGATAGAGACAGAGACCCACATTCACATCAGAGCAATGGACTGAGCTCCCAAGGTCCAGTTGAAGAGCAGAAGGTGGGAGAAGATGAGTAAGGAAGTTACTGGTCCACCTACTGAGACAGTATGCCTGAATTAATGGGAGCGCACCAAATCCAGCTGGACTGGGACTGAATGAGGATATGATCAAACCAGACTCTCTGAATGTGGTGGCCAATGGGGGCGGACCGAGAAGCCATCAACAATGACACCAGGACCTATCTCTTCTACATGTATTATCTTTTTGGGAACCGAGTCTTTTTGGATGCACACCTTCCTAGGCTGGGATGGAGGGGGGTGGGCCTTGGACTTCCAACAGGGCAGGGCACCATGCCCTCTTTTAAGGAAGAAGGAGGAGGGAGAAGGGGAAGAAATGTAAAAATTTTATTTATTTAATTATGTTTTTGAATGAAAAAATAAAAGAATACGAAAATAAAAAAAAAAGAAACTATACTACAGAGTCATGGAAGCAAATTACCATGGTACTAAAAACAGACATACATACAAAAGTAAGAGAATAGAGAACCCAGAAATAAATCCACTCAACTAGCCATCTGAATTTTTTACAAAGGTGCCAAAAACATACACTGGAAAAAAGATAGCCTCTTCAACAAATGGTGCTTGGAATATTGTATATCCACATGTGGAAGAATGTAGCTCACTGGACCTCAACCTTTACAAAAGTGGCTTAAAGACCGTATATAAGATCTGAAACTCTCAAAGTGCTAAAGGAAAAACACCTCAAGGTAGGTATAGACAGCTTTCTTTAAAAGGTCTTCAACAGCACAGGATACAACCTCAAAGAATAACAAATAAGATTGCAAGAAGTTTAACAGCTCCTGGGCAGCAAAGGAAACAACAGAGTGGTGAGAAGCTAAAGAATATAAATATCTACAAGGAATCCAAAAGCTTACACACCAAAATGAAACCATCCAATCAGCAAATCTTAAAAGAAGAAATATAAATAGGAAATAAATATTTGAAAAAACATGCAACATTCCTTAACCATCAGAGAAATATAAATTATAAGTTTTTTGAGATTTCACTGTACCCCAGCCAGAATGGCTGTCACCATGAAATCAAACAACCACAGATTCTGGTAAGAATATGGAAGGAAAAAGAATCCTTACAGACCGCTGGTGGGGCTGTAAACTGGTTCAGCACAACAGACGTCAGGGTGGAGGTTTCTCACACAACTAAAGGTCTAACTAACTTATGATCCAGCTGCCCCACTCCTGGCCTTCATAGTCAAGGGAATCTAAGTCAGCACACTACAGACATGCTTATGAATCATGCTCATTGCAGCACAATTCGCAATAGCCAAGATGTGCAACCAATAAATAACCTAGATGTCCATCAGCAAATAAAATGGATAGGATATGTTGTATATACACACAATGGAGTTCTATGAGGTTCTAAGTACAAAATTATGTCATTTACAGGAAAATTTCTATGGAGATTATCATGTTAAGGGAGATAAAGAGAAAGACAAACATCACATCTTCTCTCATGCAGAATTTAGATACACATAGACATAAACATGGGTATGGATATCAATGATATAAGAAGTGGGTACTGCGTGAGGGGAGGAAGTGGTCGACAGGCAGAGCAAAGGGAATGAAATGTAAATTTCTTAAAAGAAAATAGAACTATTGTAGATCCAAGGGCATTCTCCCACGGGCTCTTTCAGAGCTGTCAGATCTTCTGAGATGACGCATTAGCGGGCAGCTACTCTCCCTGAGTGGTTTCTGATATTATTGGCAGGAGCAGCCCTGAGTTTCCAGGCACTCTACTTTTTTCTTTACTCTGACAATGATCTTTCACATTGCATTAGGGAATGCACCATACGGTCCAAATGTGAGCGCAATGAAGATTTCTTCTCCTCGCTCCTAACTGCCGCCCTAAGTGAAGACATCATCCACCTCTAAAAGGCAATAACCTCATTCACTCTAATAACCCCTGCCCTTTAGCCCATGGTGTGTTCATTCTAAGCAAGGGAAGAGGAATTTATGAGAGCATTTAGGTTCAGGTCTGCCATCACCCTTAGCAATCTCAATTAATCACTGAGTTAATCATTCCCATTCCTTCAAAACTAGGCCAAGTTAATTAGAATGAAGGTTGCTTTAAAAATCCTCTCTTTAGATGTCCTACAAATTTCTGGAAAGAGCCCCATAGCATGAAAATTTAAGGCCTAGGGCACTGCAGCCAGTTGGGATTTGCAAAAGATCTTTAAAAAGGTAATGTATTTCTAGATCTCTTCTTTCCTGTTTTAGGATACTGCAACTTTACTTAAGGAAACCACAAGTACATAGAGGGGAAGTACCAGAAAACCAGCCCTTACCAGTCACATAGACCAAGTCAAGTTTCTGCAGACATAGTAGAAAGTACCAGAAAGTTCATCTAAATATCTCCACCTGCTCAAAAATGCTGTAAATGTCTTCCACCTAAAAGAGCCATTTTTTCCAAAAAATACAGATAAGCTCAAAGAACATTCTCTAAGAAAAATAACACTCCAATGATTTGGATCAGAATTCATCCATACAATTAAGCATTAATGGTTTTTTTTCTACGAAAATGGGCTTCCGTTGAAAAAGATATTCCTGGGAAGAAGAGGGAAGCACAAAGAGAAAGGCTGGAGGTGAATAACAAATTTTTCCCGATCTCTTCATAGGACACAGGACAATCCCTAGCAAAAGAGAAAACACATCAAACAAAGCTTCTCTTACTAAGGAAATCTGGAAGAAGTCAGAGCAAGGAGTGTTTCTTATTAAATGAAAGGAGCTATGGCCTACCTAGAGACTAAGTAATCTGCCATTGACTCCAGTAGAGGATGGCCATAGCCCTATGACCTTCTATCCACCTACTCTGATAATCTAGTAGTTTATACCCTGATGTATCACATGCCCAGCTGCCCTCTTCCACACTCCATGAGCTATGAATTGGTTGATATTTTACCTTTCTTCCAACTTAATGGGTTAGCCTCATGCCACATTAATGGAGAACAAGGCATTCCTGGGTCTGAGATGACAGATCATTTATTGTTTGCATTTTTATGACGTTAGCATTTTTGTGACAATTCCCCATGTCCAGCTCCTACAGAGTGCCATGAAAAGGGCTCAGCTGACCACTGAGCATAGCAGGTTCTATCGCAGAAGAGGAACTCTGAGCTTGGGGAATCAAGTCATTTACAATGGACTTAGGCAATGCTATTCTCCTCTGCAGTGAGACAGTATCTTCTCTAACTTTTAAGATTATAGTCAAACCTGACGCCACATAGAAGAAGAAATGGTATCTCCCAAGGATAGTCTCTATACATTCTCTGAAACGTCTAAAACAAAGGACATGAGGTACCTCACTTTATGGGTTGTGAAGAGACCTAGGGATGGGTAGCAAACAATACCCATCGCTCATTTCTCAGTATTAGGTCATCTGGAATATTGTCCCATGAGTACCCTACTTTGTTGGCCATTCCAGTTATTTGGGTCAAGATAGCCTAAGATTAAAGCCATTATTTATCTCAGGTAGCATCTATGACCAGTAATGACAAATTAGATTCTCAGAGTCCCAGATTCAATCAGTTGAACAAATACTATAAATCATTATGGTCTACTTTGGGCTTTCTCTTTGTGTTTTTGTATTGAGCGTTCAACTTCACCCAAATACTAATCCAAACATAACAAGATATGCTGGTGATTACACGGAATCTATATTAGTCCACCAAAAGATCTAAGGCACTTCTGTAAACCACAACGATCCCAAACAAACAAGCTGAGGCTGTTCTGAATGCATTTCAGATGACCTTCAGCATTTTAGCTAACGGGAGACAATACCACCTTATCTACTGTTTGATTACAATCCTAGAGAGAACTGCCTGTAAGGTATGCCCTAATGACTCCTGGAATTTCCTCTAGGAAGCACCACTGAGGAGGAAAACACAGCTTACTGTAGGGAATCAGTCCAGTGATCTGATATACAATGTCAGCTGGTGCTGTTTCCTCTAAAGTGTCTGTTTTGAGCACTCCACCACAAAATTTCTCAGTGAACCAAGAAGTTGATTCATCTTTTTGGTGATGGGTTAGAGGTGGGGGTGGAATCTAAAGAGCTGGAATTTTTTTTCCTTGATTACTCCCCTCTACCGAATCTTTATTTTATGAGATGTCTAAAAATGCTGCGGCTTATCAGCCAACCCTGCTGACATAAGTGTGATAGAACTAGAGCCAGGGCCTCAGACACTGAGGTTTCTGATCTGTCAGCTGTAGTCATCCGCTAGGGCTGATATAACAAAATACAGGCCAGATGAGGCATATCAGAAATTTATTTCTCACAGTCCTGAAAGTTGGGAGGTCAAAAGTCCAAGGTAGCAGCATATCTAATACCACCTGAGGTTTCTCCTTGTTTATAGGTTGTCTCCTTTGGCCTTCTAATCTGTCCATGCACACCTCTGGGGTCTCGTTCCTTCTGCTAAGGGCACGGCTAATAGTAGATTAGAACCTCACTAATGGGACCTCATTCTAATTTAATTGCCTTTATTTTTCTTTGCTTCTTCCCTTCTTTAAGACAAGGTCCCACTAAGTTGCCCTAAGAAGCCCTCAAAACTCACAATCCTCCTGCCTTCGCTTCCTAAATAGCTGGAATTACAGGAATGTGCCACCATGCCAACCTTAATCACCTCTTCAAAGGCTCTGCCTCCAAGCACAATCACACTGGGTGGGTCTAGGTTTCAACCTAAGAATTTTAAGGAGACACATTCACCTTAATACCCCCAACATGAGATCATCTGTTAAAAAAAATGCAGTTGCAGAAGAAGGATGACACATTGAACCCACACTAGAGCAAATGGTACTTAGGGACCCCTGCTAATATATAATGGAGACTGCCCTTGTTAGAATGAGCCAGTCTTAAGCCTCAGATGTTAATATAGCCTTAAAAAGGAATTGCTGACAATGTCCAACACTACCATTGTCCAAGTGCCATGAATACAACAGCTGAATTCAGGGCCTTTTCATTCTGCAGATCTGAAGACAGTGACTTAGGCACCCGTGTCCATCAGTCCTAAAAGCTGAGGACCCCGTTCTGAAGCCCCCCTGCATGTGCTCCTCTTTGACAGAACACTATCCCACTTTAAATCTTATTTCTCTGAAATTAAGTAGATAGGATAGGAGTTGGGAAGAAAGGAGGGTAGGACTGTTTCTTGTTTGCTTTTGCTTTTCAGCATCATGGCTCACACAAATGAACTTCTAGTGTTTTCTCCCCACCTAACACTCTGTCTCAGACAACAAAGCGCTGGTGGTTGAAGCAAGCTACCTCAGCCATGGGTACTCCTTCTCTGAGCACCCTTTATACACATCGTTCTTTGCTTGAAGCCAAGGGATTTGCACCCTTTTGCTGACTTAAGCTTGGCTTACACAGCAGCAGCCTTCTCTGAAGATGCCACCTTAATCCAAGACATCTATTGTGCCAAGGGGCAGCAAGCTACAGCCTGTGAAGCATGCCAGCTTGCTGCCTACTTTTGTAAATAAGGTTTTGTTGGGACAAAGCCACATCCATTTGTTCACATAAAGCCTATGGCTGGTTTTGTGCTGTGGTAGCAGAGATCAGTAGTCGCAATGGAGAAAGCATGGTCCACAAAGCTTAAAATATTTACTGTCTAGTCCTTTACAGAGAAAGCTTGCTGATCCCTGTATCCAGCCATTACTAACAGAACATCGTTTAAGTCCTTGCCTGATTTCAACAAAAGAGCTCAGATTTTCCACCGTTGTCAAGTTGCTCACAGGAATATATCAAGATTGCTTTGAGTCACATTATTATTCTGCAGCCTGTCACCTTTATCAACATTGTACACTCAGCCAGGACAATTACATCCCAAATGTTTCAACTATGGATTCCCATGGGAGTTTGCATTTCTCAGAAGAATCCTCCCAAAGGGATCAAAGTCCCCTTATAGCAGCTGGAACTCAGCAAAATAAAAGAAGGAGAAGAGGGAGGAGAAGAAGAAGAAGGAAGAGGAGGAGAAGAGACAGAAAAGAAAAAGAAATACCATGAGACCTTTTTTCTTCTTTTCTTTCTTTTTTTTTCTTTTCCGTTCCATTTGGATCTAAATTTGACATAACAGATTACAAAATAAGTTGAGCCATGAGAGTTCCAATTCTTGTCATCCTACGTTAGCACACCCATCCCTCATCTAAGTGCTCAGCTCATCTTCTAAGTGTTTAATGACCTGCTAGCTTTAATAGAACCTCCCTCCTTTATGCCTAGGCTAGGCATACATCTCTGCAACTATTATCTAAGTAGAGTTGAAGCATATTCCTGCTCAGAGCAAGCCTTAGCACTACCCACTCCAACGAAGCCATTTTCAGCCGGACCACTGCACTGAAAAGGAAGATCCGCTGTCTGGGAACAATTAGCACCAACTAGGACACCATTTAGACTGCTGACTTTGAAGTTACTTCCTGGAACTCATCCTGCAACCATTTCCCCCAACCTACTCCAATTCATTCTCACTAATGGGCAATAAAGTAGAGGACCATTTATAGTTCAATCGGCCATACAATTTAAAGAACATGTTTGCTACCAATTTCATATACTTTGCCCAGGCACCAGTTATAAGATTATGAGGTCCTCATCTTTTCTGTTCCAGAAAGGCATGATTCTGTCCACATCCCATCCTCATCACAAAAAATACTAAGAATATGAGAGAGTCTGAGATTATACCCCACTTATAAGGTAGCAAGTTATACTAGTACGTTTCATGGATTCTACATTTCATGGTAGAAGAAAGAAGACTTCTGAATAAGCAAGATAAAGGACTATTTATCACTTGTATCACTAACAGTAGACACTGCTATTTTCTGTATTATAGTACCAGTTCCTACCTGATGATGTGAAGAGGACCTGAGAATATCAGCACCACAATGAGATGTTGTAAAAAGAACTTTGATCTTAAGAAACCTGAATCTGTTTCCCTACCACAGTTATCTCCTGAGATCATTCACTATATAACTAACCTTAAACAAGAGGCTCAGAAGAATGCAAAGTGCCAAGGTCAGATTGTTTACATAAAGTTGGGCATAATGACATATTCCCATAATCCCAGCACTTCCCGAAATCCCAGCACTCTTGAGGCTGAGGAATGATTATCTCAAATTCACAGTAGGGTGATGCTACCCAGAGTGATCCAATCTCCCAAAAGCAAAAGGAAGAATATGTGCATAAATGTGGCAGAGCCATGGAGGATTGTCTTCCAACAGAAAGGCAACTGAGAACGTTTCACTATATCTGGCCTCCACGGAAGAGAGGCATACTCACTCAGTATTCCTTCTGGTGCTAATAGAAGGAATACTTGAAGCAGTTAAACCACATATTCTATATTGTATGATTAGTTACCCCCCAAAGATATAAAACTATATGAACTAATAAAATAGTTCAGTAGCAATTACAAAATAAATACATAAAAATAGCTTTCCAATATGCCAGTAAGAACTAGGTAATTAGTTAGAAAGCATAATGGGAAAAGATTGCATCCAAAATAGTATTGAAATGTATGAAACATCTAGAGACAAAGTTAATAAGGAACATACAGGACTAAATAAAAGGGACCATAAATTTTCACTAAAGGATATAAAAATAGTAATTGAACCAGTTGAGGAACATTCTATGCTCTTGGATGGGAGAATTTGCTGTCATAATGATGTCAAGTCTCCCAAAATTTATCTACACAGTTAATGTAATTCTAGTCCCCAAGATATGAACATTAGAATTCAGAGACGGCAAAATAGTCTTTAGAGGGACACTTGCTTCCTTGTTAGAACCCAGGTGGACAGGTTGCTGGAATCATTCATCAAATGCTCAACCTAGGTAGTATACCAGTTTTGCAGAACAAATTCATGATATGAACTATTTGTAACTTAGGAAGGTGCTAATACAACTTGCTCTTTCTCTCACATCAGGTTCTATGCTGCACTCCCCAATTCCTTCCGTAAAAGCCCAAAGCCAAAGCATAAAAACCGTTTTTGCTTAAATTTTATTGGCATATATTAATTATGCATAATAATGGGTTTATTATGACATTTTCACAATGCTCATATTTCAGTCATATTCATACCCAACGCCCTCTTATGTCCCCCTTTCATCCTCACTAATTTCCTTCCACTGCCAATTAGCTTCCCTTGTACTTTTTTTTTATTTTAATTTTTTTTAAATTTACTTCTCTTGTGTGTGACCCAGTGAGTTTCATTAGGATTACTTAAAGGAGCATGAAGAAGATTTGTTCAGGGTTGTTTGTTCTTTCTATTAATTTGTTGAGAATTTCATATAATACGTTTTGGGCATATTCATTCCTTACTTCTCCCAGATTCTCCCCAACATTCCTACCCCCTGAACTTTGTTCCCATAGTTCCTCAGTTAGGGGTCGGGGCTCATCAACCCCTTCACATTCCGTGCTAGAAGTTGGCTGACTTAATAATCACTCACAAGCAGAAACAGTTGCCAAGGTTATGGGTGCATCAGTGCAACCTCTGTGGGTTTATGGGTGCAAACCCTGTCTCTTAGGGTGGTTCTGTCACTTCTTCCAAGATGGTCCCTTAGCCTTGCGGAGGGGTTGCTATATAGATGTCCAATTTGTAGCTGAGCATGCCACAGACGCTTATTCTCTGTCCTTTGACTAGCTGAGTTTCTGCATGAACTACCATCTACCGCACAAAGAAACTTCTCTAAGGAGTCTGGGAGCTGCTCTCATTGGCTAGAGTGACACGGATGTAGAGGGCATTTCAATGCAATGTCCACCTAGCAGAAATAACAGTTGCAGACTCACTCCAGGGCCTGTAAGCTCCCAACCGTGAGTTCTTGGCCAGATCTACAGTACTAGGTACATGTTTTCTCCTGTATAGTCCAACTAGAAAGCAATTGAATACTCTCATACAATGTGTGTACTATTGAACATGTGTGTACTATTGAACCCTTAAGCATAGTGGGCCATGCCGGTCGTTATTGCAGCTCATAAAGCTCATAGCTGGATAAGACTGCATAGCACCTCTTAGTGCTATGGGACCTAATCAACAGATACAAAGCTTCCTGGTTAGTGCTGACTTGATTTTTCCATGTCCTATGATCAGTGTGTGTGGTGTTTTCAGCAATAGGTCTTGCCTTCAAGTTCTAGGCAACTAAGAACAATTTCAATATCCTCTCTTGCTTTGGGTGATCTCTGGGACAACTCTAACCAACAACACAAGGGAAGATATCCCACATCTGGCACTGGAAGTTTTAAATGGCAACCTATGGCCTCTGGAATGAACATAACTCCCTTTGTAAGACAACTCCAATCAAACTTTTTATATGATATGCAATGTTCTAAAAATAGTAAGTTCCCATATGATTTTTTTCAAATATACTTAGAGTTTAATCCCCTCCTATTCCTTACCTGCCATCCCTCTCCCCACTTAAATTTCCCTCCTTATTGTTCCACCTTCCCCTTTCATATTACCTGTGTTCTATCCCCACTACCTCCTTTAAGATCTTTTCCCCCTTCAACTGTCAACTGTCCCTTTCTAGTTTCCTGGATCCAACAGATACTCCAAATTAAACACACGAATCAAATATTTAATACTAAGATCCACTTAAGAGTGAGCAGAGAAAAATGTAGAGCTCAATAAAAATCAATTTTAAAAAAAAGGGAAAAAAAGAGTGAGATTATATGATGTTTGTCTTCCTGGGTCTATGCTACCTCATTCAGTTCAATGTTTCCAGTCCCACCTGTTTACTTTTAAATTTCATGATCTTGTGTTTCATTAAAGTTGAATAAAACACTACTGTGTTTAGGTAGCACATTTTCATTATTTGTTAATCAGTTCTGGGCCTGTTGGTTGTTCCCATGTCCTGACTATTGGGAATAGAGCATCTGTGAATATGAATATGTTCATACATGCACATGCGTCCTTTGTGTGCATGCCCTGCTGTGGTATAGCTGGGTCTTGTGACAGATGTATTTCTAGTTTCCTGAGTAACAACCTCACTGACTCCACAGTGACAGCATCACATTGTACCCCGCCAATCGTGCATAATGTTCCCCATATCCGAGCCGGCATTTGTTTTCTGGATCTTAGCCATTCTGACTATTTATATGGCTTGGTTCTGTGTTAGCTGAATTTTTGTTACTATAACAAAATGCCTGATATAAATAATTAGGAACAAAATTTTGTTTAGTCTCATAGTTTCGTTTCAGAGGTTCTGTCCAAGGTCATCTGGATCTACTGCTCATAGTGTAAAAGAACATTCCACAACAATCAATAAAGACTGAAAACAACTAGGGCAAGATGTACCCTTCAAAGACATATCCCATAGCCTACTTCCTCCAACCATCCCCTACATCCTGATAGTCCTCTGACGAAGACTGCGTCTTCATCACCTAATCATCAGTCAGTAGCACTGCTAGATAAAGACCAAACCTATGACACGTCGCTCTTTTGGTAGGACTCTCCATATTCAAACTACAAGTTTCAACTCTATTACATTTGTGCAACCCAACTCCACAGTCTATAGGACTGATATGAAATAAAAATGTTAAATACACACATGCACACACACACATATATATAAATTTATAAGACAACAAGAGTAGTACACTATCTGTAGTGTGAGGTTTAGGTCCTGTATTTGCATTTACATTTTAGTACTTCCCGGGGTTTTCAACTTAACAGTAAATCCTGATTTCCATAGGTTTTACAGGATTAGACACTGATTTGGCATCAATCGCATGGTGGTACACAAGAGGAACCAATAATTCATCCAACTGCTCAAATACAAATTCAAACCTGGAGTAGGGTAATGTTAGGTGGGGGATAAAGATCTGTGTATAACCCAACTATTGTTGAAACAGAAAACAAATGACTGTAATCCTAGCTTTACTTGCCCAGGCCTACTTCAGATTTACAGTTTTGAGAACTGGATGATAACTGCCAGAGATACAGAACTTAGAAAAGACAATCAGATCATCTCATGTGGATTTGTTAAATAACCCCAGTTAGGAAATCCATAGTAGAGACTCTACATTAGGGAAGACTATCTCTCACTGACAGCTAGAAAGTTCCATATAGCCTGAATATACATTCTATTTGTCATATGGTATGTTTAGCTTCCAAGATCAGAGGAAGTTGGGCCTTTCAGGGTGGCATGGCCATAGATATCATATGATATTTTTAAAACTACAAAAGTTCATTTGAAAACTCTGTATGCTGACTCTCTTAATCAAAGGAACTGGAATTTTTGGATTCACTTTCTTTCATGGCAACTATCAGCTAGAGTTGGAATACTACTGCCATTAAGGATATGACGTAAGTCCTCCAGGTTCCCATGGTCTCCAAATCTCCCTGATACCCAGCATCACCCTGATTAACATGTCCATAATACTTGCCTGGTCCTAGCCTTGTATTTATTTATGCTTTGGCCTCATGAGCTCTTCTAACCTCCTCTACCATAGCCCATCTGAATAAATACAATTGTAGTGCAATGTACTAGATTTACTGGTAACAACTCTTAAACTTTCTGAAGGCTACATGAAAATAGCTATGAAATGTAAGCTAGAGATGGATGAAGAAGATAGATAATAGATGATGATAGTAGTTACCCTGTTAAGTACTTGCTAGTTACAACTATTAACACTATACAGATATGTTGCACATGTGATCTCATGTGACCCTGACAAATGGTGTAGAGTCCTGATACAGACACCATCCTACATAGATGACACCTATTTTCACCCAACATCACAGTCACAAGTGATACCTTCCCTCCCCCAGCAATGTCTGTGCTTATCAAGCCCTGCTGTTCCAGAAGGATATTATAGCATGTTTCCCCAACAACTAAATGGTCCAGCTTCTACCCTTTCTCCAACTGCCTGAGTTGCCAATTCCCAATAAATCCTGGATCCACTTACTTTGTGAACTCTTCTTTTTTTATATACATTTTTATTGATATTTATTGAGCTCTACATTTTTTCTGCTCCCCTCCCTGCCTCTCCCCTCCTCACTTCTACCCTCCCCCAAGGACCCCATTCTCCCAATTTACTCAGGAGATCTTGTCTTTTTCTACTTTCTACTTCCCATGTAGATTAGATCTATGTAAGTCTTTCTTAGTGTCCTCATTGTTGTCTAAATTCTCTGGGATTGTGCTTGTAGGCTGGCTTTCTTTGATTTATGTTTAAAAACCACCTTTATGAGTACATGTGATAATTGTCTTTCTGTGTTTGGGTTACCTCACTCAAAATAATGTTTTCTAGCTCCATCCATTTTCCTGCAAAATTCAAGCTGTCATTATTTTTTTCGGCTGTGTAGTACTCCATTGTGTAAATGTACCACATTTTCCTTATCCATTCTTTGGTTGAGGGGCATTTAGGCTTCCAGGTTCTGGCTATGACAAACAATGCTGCTATGAACATAGTTGAGCACATGTCCTTATGACACAATTGAGCATTCTTTGGATATATACCTAAAAGAGGTATTGCTGGGTCTTGAGGAAGGTTGTTTTCTAATTTTCTGAGAAATTGCCATACAAATATTCAAAGGGGCTGTATCAGCTTGCATTCCTACCAGCAATGCAGAAGTGTTCCCTTTCCTCCACAACCTCTCCAGCATAAGTTGTCATTAGTGTTTTTGATCTTGGCCATTCTTACAGGTGTAAGATGGAATCTCAGAGTTGTTTTGATTTGCATTTCTCTGACGACCAAGAATATTGAGCATTTTCTTAAGTGTCTTTCAGCCATTTTAGATTTCTCTGTTGAGAGTTCTCTGTTTAGATCTCTACTCCATTTTTTTATTGGGTTATTTGTTCCTTTGATGACCAATTTCTTGAGTTCTTTGTATATTTTGGAGATCAGACCTCTGTCTGATGTAGGGTTGGTGAAGATCTTTTCCCATTCTGTAGGCTGTCATTTTGTCTTGTTGATCATGTCCTTTGCTTTACAGAAGCTTTTCAGTTTCAGGAGGTCCCATTTATTAATTGCTTCTCTCACTGTCTGTGCTCCTGGGGTTATATTTAGGAAGTGGTCTCTTATGCCAATGTGTTCAAGTGTACTTCCCACGTTCTCTTCTATGAGGTTCAGTGTGGCTGGCTTTATGTTGAGGTCTTTGATCCATTTGGACTTGAGTTTTGTGCATGGTGATAGATATGGATCTATTTTCATTCTTCTACATGTTGATGATATCCAGTTATGCCAGCACCATTTGTTAAATATGCTTTCTTTTCTCCATTTTTTTATTTTTTTATTTATATTCCTTGTCAAAAATCAGGAGTTCGTAGGTTTATGTATTAATATCCGGGTCTTTGATTTGGTTCCATTGGTCCTCTTGTTTGTTTTTATGCCAATACCAGGCTGTTTTCAGTACTGTAGCTCTGTAGTAGAGTTTGAAGTCAGGGATTGTGATGCCTCCAGAAGTTCTTTTATTGTAGAGGATTGTTTTGGCTATCCTGGGTTTTTTGCTTTTCCATGAAAATCTCCTTTCTTAATTCCCTAGGGCCTGTTGCCTTCAAGATATGGCTCTATCTTTATGAGTTTCTTTCTTCAAAACCTTGGTATACTCTAGGTTCAAAAGAGCCCCACAGGTACTGTCCTCTTTGGTTGGTTGGGTGGGTGGATGGGTGGTTGGTTGGTTGGTTGGTTGGTTGATTAGTAAATAAAACACTGACCCAAAGAAACTTTAAAACAAAAAGAATTTATTTGGCTTGCAGGTCATAGTCCAACATTGTCAGCAATCAGGACAGGCGTTTAAGGAAGGAACCTAGAAGTAGGAACTTACAGGTGAAGGAAGGCTATTTACTGACTGGTTTGCTTCAATGGCTTGTTCATCTTGCTTTCTTATACAACCCAGGACCATCTTCCCAGGGGTGGCATCATCCACAAGGGGCTGGCTCCTCCCACATTATCATTAGTCAAGAAAATTCCCATGAGCATGCCCGCAGGCCAGTCTCATGAAGACTCCCTCAACTGAGGTTCCCTCTTCCAAGGTGACTCTAGTTTCTATCAGCTTGACAAAAACTAGCCAGTATAGGCACTTAACCTTCCAGAAGCAAGGTTCACTTCATCTCTGTTTGACACACAAACCTGAATAAGTTTGAGAGTCTCCTACTGAGTCTTCTACAAGAGTCTTACCAAAACTCATACTCTGAAGCATCTTCTTCACAGAGCTAGACTCATGGATTGTTAGACAAGACAAGATCACGGTGCCTGTCAGTCTGCAAAGTCCACAATGAGAAAAGCTCTATCTTTTTTAGGTGAGGATCCACCAAGTGTGGGTTCATCTAAGTGAAAACTCGCTCAGCACTTGGACTAGGCTCATGGCCTCTATCACCCCTAGCAGAGAGGCTCAGACAACAATAGGCTGGAAAACAGGAGTTGCATTCAGTAGCGTAATGGATAGACCAATACCCACGTGTGCTCTCAGGAAGAAGGCCACTACTGGAAAACCCAGGCTATGTCAGCTCTTGGGAGGCCATATTGCATGGTCTCTTCTGAGGAACAGAGGGCATGGACCAGCCCAGCAGATTTGCTTTCAGAGAATTACTTTTAGCTCTGTCACTTGATGAATTGCTTTTCTCCACTTGAGGGAATATTTCAGTCTAAAGAAGCCGGTGTAGGTCATCCAAAACCAGATCACACTGGCTTGAGACCTTAAAAGAAATCTTTCAAATTCTTAGTCTCAGCGCTCCTTTCTCAATAACCCTTATCAGTTACCTTATCATTCAAAAGCTACTGCCATTAGGTGTTCTCATGTTACAATTTCCCAATTTATTCTTGTTCTGTGTCGGCTACATTTGTGATGGCTGCTTCCCAGAACATGAGCAGGGACAGCCATCTAACAATCTCAATGACTTATGACTTACTGCCCGAAGCCAGTGTGCTTTCATTCTTACGGCTTCAATTTCCCAGAATGGCATTTCTTGTCCTTGTTCTCTGGCCGGGGAAGCAGCGCAAAGGAAGAGGGGAAAGGCCTAGAAAGGAAGCTGAAGAACAAGGAAGACAATATCCTGGGAAAAGAGTTCTGCATCCACAGCTGTAAGTGGATGTACAAATGCCTGACCTGCCTACCTTATTACCAAATTTAAAATTTTCTGTGTAAAACTTAGCTGCCAAAGAAGTGTGGGGGTTGTGTCTTGTGCAGGGAGGCCCAGCAGACTCCTGAGCAAGCTCAGAGACTGAATTGATCCCTTGTTCTTAGTGCTGTATCTTATCATTTCTCTATTTGTGTGCCCTTCACTCCTACCCCATGCTACACTCCCTCATCCAAAAAAAAAAAAAAGCTGGAAATAGGCAAGGGAGGAAAGAGGATATAGAAATTTGAACAGCATGCCTGGTACTAGTAACTTCTTCAGTTGTGATATGTTAGGACAAGTGGTCTCCGCCACACCCCAGACACAAGCCAAGAAATAGAAAAGCATTGGATGTTGGAATCTCTCAAGCCTGGGTCCACCAATTTATTAACCAGGAGTCCTTGGAAAACTCATCCCTCACAACCTTACAATGAAACTTGAACACTTCCTAAGGACTGGATATGTAATGATCTGTTCTGTCTCTTTAAGAGACAAGCCACGCCCACTCCTCTCCCCACCCCCCCCCACCCCTGTCTGCTGAGGCAGGCAGATCTTCCTTCCTGCTTGCAGCCTGAGTCTTTTCTTTTTCCATATCCCTCTTGAAGAAGCAGCTTCTGCCTCTCCCCACTTCTCCCCTTCCCTCTCATAACCTATTAAACAAATATCCAACCTCACCCTGCATGGCGTGCCTATCCATCTGTCTCTGTCTATCGCCCGCCATGCGGCTCTGCCACCTGGGACCAGCCACCTTTGGAGACCTGTGGTGTGGTCTCTTTTGCCGTCCTTGCAGCATTTTTAATTTTTCCATTACAGGATGTACTTATTGGAGCCCTTAGAAGTGAGCCTGATTTTTAGGAAATGTTTGGCAGATGTTGACCTGCTTGTTTATAAGGCTGACACTTGTAAGCAGCTAAAACTGGCAGCCTTCTTATCAGTAAGAACTACAGTCACTGTTTGTGATTTGCAAGTCCAAGCACTCTGACTCCTATAGGCTTCTGGTGAGGGCTCTGATTATTTATAACACAGTGTAACCTTCTGAAATGGCAGGCACATGTGTTTTGGACAATGAGCATGTTCGTGTTTCTGAGAAGAACTACAGTTTCTAAAGGTGTCAGCCCACCAAATGCCAAGGTCCCTGCAATTGTAAATGTGACTTTCCAGAAAGCTAACATAGGCCAGGCAAGGAGAGGTGAGCCTTTCACTCCAGAACTGAGGGTCTGCAGCAGAGAGGCACACCCAGAAGATTCTTCTTAGTACCTGGGCTCCATCGTCCCATATACAATTATCCTTAGGTGAAACAGCCAAATTAGAGTTTGAGGATTTTTTTATTATTAGTCTGTTTTGAGTTGGTTTTTGTTTAGTTATTGCTGTTGTTTCCCAGTCTTACAAAATATTGATAGCCCATGAGAATATAGAGTCATCTGCATAAGAGCTGGTAACAAGTGTGTCTATGCACAGGAGCACATGCACCCTCTAATACTGCACACTCTAATGTGTGTGTTTTAGGTGAATGGAAGATAGGCTGGCAGATACATAACTTGGCTCTGGAAGTTCCTGATGTTATTGAGCATTGAACTAGGGGGTGACTCTGTCCAGACACTGGCAAATCTCACAATAGCCTCTAAGGTAGATGTGATCTCTACCATCAAGACAGTTGAAAAAGGGTGTTACTAACCTCTGCCCCAGAATACATAACTTACCAAAGGAGATTACAATTACAACCCTTCCAATGGGCTTCGGCGATTTCATTTTAAACTAAAAAGTATGAACAGCACAAGGAAAGGCATTCAAGAATAAATAGAACACCCCCAAAAAATGTTCATGGAGGCAAAAACAAGGTGGAGTCATTTTGTAACAGCTTGAAGTGCAACAGGAAAACCCTTTCTTCCAATTGCTATAGGCAAAATCCAAAATGGTAAAGGCATAAAACAATGACCATTTTACTGCAATCACAGACTTTTGTAGGCCAAACATTTAGAAAGAGCACTATGAGGTAGATTGTCTCTACCCCATGCTGACAGGGGTCTCACCTAGAGGAACATGGAGCTTAGAGGATGTGGGTATTTGCACTCATCTCTGGTGAGGTTTTTGCTTGCTAGCTGGGCTCCCTGCCGGGGCTGCCAATCAGAACAGCTATATATGCTTCTCCACATGGCCTGGGGTTTCCCACAATGTAGCAGCAACTCTATGGACTCAGCAGGATATATAAATATATAATTAAAGAACAGAGTCATGAACTTGAAAGGCAGTTGGGGGTCTTGAGTGGTGTTGGAGGTGGAGAAGAAAGAATAGAAATTATGTAAATACAGTACTCATGTATGAAGTTCTCAAAAAATATTTTTAAAAGGTGAACATGTCAGTAGACAAGGTAGGAACCATGATGTCTCTTTTGACTTAGCCTCAGAAGTTGTATAATGCCATTTTTGGGATGTTCTGTTAGAGGCAGATAAGTCACAAAACTGCTTTGGTTCAAGAGGAAAGAACATGGACATCCTCAAGGAGAAATGCTTCAGAACATGAATTTGTACACTTTAAATATGCACAATGTTTACTCATTAATAGCTAAAATAATGTGGGCTGGGGTGATAGCTCAGATGGTGTGACCATAAATCCCAGATTCAGATCCCAACACCCAAGGGAAGTCTGGGCGTGATCACATGTTCACCTGTAACCCCAGTGCTGGGAAGAGGACCAGAGACAGGAAAATCACTGTGCTTTGCTGACCTCCAGCCCAGCTCCAGCCTCAGCAGAAGGCCCTATGTCAAAGGAATAGGCCAGAGAGTGATGACCAAGACATCCAACATCCCTCTCTGGTCTCTACGTGCATACTCAGACGAGTACACACTCACACATAAACATGCACATAAAACACAAACACACACACAAATAAAAACAGCAGTAATGCAAATAAAATCCCACATTTTTTCTAGACTATGAGATAGATACTAAGCAGTAACCTAGATGAGATATTGGCTGCTTCAAATTCACTGAGACTCTTCTGGGAGAGGGTAGAGGATGAGTATTAATATATAAAAGGCCCAAGAGTGCACTTAACTTATATCTTTAAGTATTTATTTGGCAAGCCAGAGTATGAAGAATTCTCCAACACTCATTGCAGATCAGAAATGGTTGACCAAGGTTGAGTTAAAACTTCTCCATGTAGTATCTATGGAGAAACGCAGCTCCAGTGGTTTAGTCTTGTAAACAAGATGCAGGGTCAGGGAAGGTTTGTCTATAACCTACTTAGGAAAAACTGCTCTTAAGAACTTTAGCACTTTAATCACTTTAATTGTTTGCATGCCAATTAATTGGTACTGCTAATTATAAATGAGTTATCTGTTCATTAAAGCGGGCTTAAACGAATGTCAGCTCAGAAGCACTTAGCAGTTAGTGTGGATTGCTGTGCTGACTGCAAGAAGAAAAGGGAAAAAAACCCTACATTTCCTTAAAACTGCTTGCATTATGACCAGAAATTTCTATCATTTGTTCTTCACTAATTTTGATTCATGCCACTAGGCTGGTATAATAATAAAATTTTAGTAAATAAAACTTGAACTACGGGTGGCACAAAAAGAGAAAGGAAAGGAGATAAAGCTTCTTGCTTTCTAACAGCCTTGCATAAGGTCACAGAGTGCCTTCCAGCATGGAACTGCTCCATCTCTCTCAGAGGCAGCGCCGCTGAGTCACATGCAAATGCCATTTGGTGCTCCAGAACCCAGTACCCTAGAGGGCACGGAGCTCACAGAAACAGGGATCTCTAGGCTTCTCAATCTCAACTCCCAGCTAAATCTTGAAAATCTGCACAGCCAACCCTCACTGGTGTTTGAAATTGAACTTCTGGGCACAGATGAATTCACGTTTGATTATAGTCCAACCTATTCTTTGTAACTAAAGGAGAAAACCCTGATTTTGTGTCAACTTAGCTCTCAGATGTTGCCAGCAAAGAAGCTGGGGAGTCGGGCTTCCCTCAGCACACAGCTGAGGCCAGCAATGTCAACTCAGGTCAATCCTAACACGTTGTTACACCTCTACAAATGTCTCTCAAGCCAACTAACAGCTAAGTTCATTGAAGAAGGAGAAAATTAGGAAGTACAAAATGCTTTCTAGTAAAACATATATAATAGTTCCTCCAATCTGTTGAGGGTACCAGACTGAACCCTCAAGGCAGGAAAAGTAATTATATATTCAAGGAGGGCAAAGAAGTGACAGGTTAGGGTAGAGAAAAGTGGTTAGACAGTGGTAATACCCTACTTTGCTCTCCTCTTGCTGATAAACACTGAACAAAAGCAACTTGGGAAAGAGAGGGTTTGTTGGGCTTACTTATCCTGATCATAGTCCTATTCTGAGGGAATTCTGGGGAGGAACTCAAGGCAGAAACCTATAGGTCATGGCTTGTTCTCCATGGCTTGCTCAGCCTGCTTTCTTACAGAACCCAGGACCACCTGCTTGGGCTGGCACTGCTCACAATGGGCTGGGCCAGCGCACTCCAATCATTAATCAAGAAAATGCCCCCACCCACAGACTTGTCTACAGGCCAATCTGATGGAGGTATTTTCTCATTTAAGGTTTCCTCTCCCTAGATGACCCAAGTTTGAATCCAGATGAACAAAAAAAAAAAACTGACCAACACAGGGAAATAAGGACAGAGGGTGACAGACTGACATATATTTAGGTCAATGTGAGGACTCCCAGAGATAGGAGGGTTTTGAACAAAAGAAGAATGTGGTCTTTGAGAAGCAGAGAGACCAGCAGAAAGGCTATTGCAACAGTTCAGATGGATTGTACCAGACTGGTGATGATAGAAGTGAAGAGAAGTGATCGGGACACAGACATGTTTTGCAAGTAGAATCAGTAAGATTTCCTAATGAGAGATTGTACTATGTTGAGTAATATTTCCAAAATTCATGTACTTCCTGGAATCATAGAATATGATCATCTTTGTAAATGGTATCTTCACAAATGTAATCATTTAATATGAAGTCATGTTAGAGTAGGGTAGATCCTTAATTCAATGTCCTAATGCAATTAAAAGAACAGAGGAAGAGGCACAGATAAGCAGGCATAAGCAGTAGCAAACAATTGGAAGACATGGCTCACAAAGGGAAGACAGCTGTGCAAGAATGGAGGCTGGGGTTCCACAGCTACAAGCCATTCAAAACCAAGGCCTGCCATCAGCCACTAGAAGCCAAGAACAAGACCTACAACTGTGTCTCCCTTTGCTAATCCAACATGGACCCAACCTTGGTGATGCCTGGCCTTCCATCTGCCTTGCTATGATCACATGGAACCATGTTACTTTCCTAGTCAATGTATTTCAGCTATTGTCAAATTATCACTCATGCTGCTGCTTCTCCAGTTGCCACCTTCTGACATCTCACAGTAAGATCCAGAAGCACAAATAAGAGTTGGGTCATTTGGAGCTGCCTAGTCCTTACTGCAACTTGATATACCATGGCTGGTTGATATCCATGGGAGGCCTGTAGGCGGGGGCTGCTCATTCGTTTCCCAGACACCCAGACCTGAAATAATCACACAGAAAGTATATTAATTTCAATACTGTTTGGCCAAAAGCTTAAATGTATTTCTAACTAGTTCTTACACCTTAAATTAACTCATTTTCATTATTTCATATTTTACCAGTACCAGCACGCAAGCATCTTTCTCCTCTGCTGGCTACATGGCGTCTCACTGACTCTGCCTCTTCTCTCCTGCTCTATCTGCTTGGAATTCCTTCCTTGCCCTATTCTGAGCTGCAATAGGCCCAAAGCAGCTTCTTTATTAACCAATGGTATTCACAGAGGGAAATCCCACATCAGAAGCCTGCCCTTTTCTGAAGAGAAACAGAGGATGAGTGGATGGGAGGAAAAGGAGAAGGCAGAAAGAGACTGGGAAGAGAGGAAGGAGGGAAAACTATGGTCAGGATGTAAAAGCAAAAGTAAACAAAAACCAAAAAAGACTTTAAAAGAGACAAACTAGTTATTTATTTACATTTTAGACATGCTCTTGTTAAGGCAGTCCAAGTTTGGCTTCAACCTGTGATCCTCCTGCCTCAACCTCCCCAGTTCTGGATTTATAGATGTATGCCTTTTTAATTGATGAATATAAGAGACACTGCTTAAAATTTCCCCATTACCATTCCTCTCCATTGCTGTGCAGCAACTTACTTCTCAACTGAGTGACCTAAAACAGCCTTCTTTCATTTTTACTTGGTATTATGGATAAGAAATACAGAAAGAGATCAGCTGAGCTCTTAATCTCTGATTGACATACTTTCCGTTGTAGCAGCTATGACGGGAGCACACTCACCTGGCGGCCATCTCTGCACTCTTTGGGATTTGTCTCTGCAGAGCTGTATCTACCAAAGCATCTCCATGCAACTTGAAGTTCTTTGACTTAAAATACTCAAGATAATGTTATGTTGGAGATGCACTGTATCATCTCCCCTCTCTCCACCTACACCCTCTTATGAATGCATCTCCAGGTCACATCCATTCTTAAACCTTGGTATCTGTTCCCAAAACTACTCCACCCTTTCTAATCCTACTGCCTCTGCGATTGTCACCCCATGTCTGATACATGCCACTAGATATCTTAAAGGCCTCTCCACATGCTATACTCCTCTAGTCATTCCCCAGACAAATTACCATCTCCTCCAGATCAGAAATTACATATGAAATTCCTACTCTCTTATAATTATTCACCAATTTTAATATTACTTGACTAAGTTAATCAGTAACTCTCCCTAAGTAGTGATAAAAAAGAACTTCAAGTGCCTTGAACTTCTTACACTTTATTTTAGCCCTATAATCTAGCTTTTTCATTCTTCATTAGTATTATTTATTATTTCTTCATTTAGAAAATGAGTATTTAGATATAACACATAGTTGGAAGTTCCTTGTTCTTTATTCTTTCCTGAGTTCAATTCCATCTTTCAGGAAGTGAGTCTTAAACTTAACATCACATCAGAACCACCTATGATGGTTTTGTTTTAATCCAATGCCCAGTCTGTACCCCAGAGCGATTACTCAAGGTATCTAAGTCTTCTCCTGTAATTCTGATGTACAATCAAGACTGAACACTTCCCTTTTACAAAGATCCTTTCACAAAAACCTCTTAGTAAGAAGTCCTAGCAATTGCTCTTGACTGGAAATATTTGCAAAGATATCCACCTCCATTACAGAATGATAGTGGGGGTAGATATCAATTTCCACATTGACAGTTATTTTCTTTTACCATATTGAATCCCATCTTCTGACTTCTGTTATTTCTGAAGTACACTGTCAGCCTAACATCTACAAAGTTGGTCTAATTTGTCTTCTGGCTGCTTTTGAAGCTCTCTCTTGCTCTTTGAGGTTTTCTAGTTTCATTAATGAGGGGGAACCCTGCAGGTGTCAATGCAGGCAGTGATCTGTGAAGAGATGAGAATGAAAACCCAGATCAGACTGACTTCATCAACCTGGATCAAACTTTGGGGAATCTAATGCCAAGTGGTTCATTGTCAGCTTATTTAAAAACACAGCACAGTTTGAGGAAATATTTCCAGGCAACAATCATACCAGTCCAGGTTCACAATAAAGCTTAAGGTGTGACTCCATAGAAACTCCTTTACAAAGTTCATGTGACCATGAGGGTGGGTTCTATAGCTAAAAGGCCTAGAATCTAACTAATATGGTCTATGACTGAGACAGTAAAGAGGTCATCAGGCCATAAAGTACATGTAACATCTCCCCTAAAGATGGGTAATGGTCTAGGCGGCCTCAATAGCAAAAGGTGGGTGAGATCTGCCTCCACAGAGAGCAAAAACGTCACCAGGTCCTTAAGAAAATCTACTCACAGTCTTCCAGGTGGGAAAACATGTACTTTGTCTCCTCCATTGAGAAGAGGCCCCTCTGTGTTTAACATTACTAGTTTCCCTAGTAATTTCTGGGGTACAAGGAACATTGTGTCCCCAATACCTTAAGGTGTGCCTAAATATGGATTACCTCCATTAAAATGAAAAAAATTATAGAATTTACTGTATTTCCTGAATCTGATGATTTATGTGTTGTAACATCTTGAAAAATTCTCAGTTTTCTGTTATTATGTCTTTACTTCATCCTTTTTTTTCCGTGTGTGTGTGTGTGTGTGTGGTGTGCATGCATGTTCACATGTATATAGATGCATGACAAAGAGAGGTTCATGTGTACAAGTGTGCATGTCAAAGACCAAACTTAACATAAGGGGTCTTCCTTGATTGCTCTCTTCTATAGGCTAAAGCTGCTTGTTCATTTCCCAGCCACCCAGACCCGAAATAATTACACAGAAACTATATAAATTACAACACTGCTTGGCCAATAGCTTAGGCATCTTATTAGGTAACTCTTACATCTTAAATTAACCCATTACTATTATTTTATATTTTACCATGAGGGTTGTGGTTTACTGGTAAAGTTCCAGGGCATGTGTCTCCTTGGGCAGCTATATGGCATCTCTCTGACTCTGCCTTCTTTTCTCCTCTATCTCTGCATAGAATTCCTGCCTTGCTGTATTCTGTGCTGCTATAGTCCCAAAGCATCTTCTTTATTAATCAATGGTAATAAAATATATTCACAGCATACAGAGGGAAATCTACATCACCTCCCCTTTCCCATCTAAATAAAAAAGAAAGCTTTAACTTTAACATAGCAAAATTAGATATAACAAAACAGTTATCAAGCAAGAATTATAGTTACAGTATTTAGTGTAATGATTGTTCTGTCTCTTTAAGAGACAAGCCACGCCCACTCCCTCCCCCATCCGCTGAGGCAGGCTGATATTCAGCTTCCAGCCCGAGCTCGCTCTCTCTTCTGTCTTCCTCTCAGAGAGGCAGCTTCTGCCTCTCTCCCCACTTCTCCCCTTCCCCCGCTTCTGTCTCTCTCTTCTCTCTCTACTGTCTCTCTCCCCTCTTCTCCCCTTATTCCTTCCCCTCAATAACCCACCTAATAAGTGTTCAACTTTACTCTGCATGGCATGCCTATCCATGTCTCTGTCTCTTGCCTGCCTGCCACGTGTCTCCCTGCCTGGGACCAGCCACTGCTCAGGGACTGGCAGCTGTCTCTGCCTGGGACTGGCTGCTCTCAGGGCCTACTGCCTGCCGCCACATGGCCTGCTACCACCACTTGGGGACCTACTGCCACCGGGAATCCATTACATTTGGCGCCGTGACTCGGATAGGCTCTCCTGCCCCGAACCTCTCTCCCAGGGTCAGGATCCTGAACCAGGTATTTTTTTTCCACAACAACGTGTTCCATATGCCTGCGCAAGATTTCTACAATGTGATTTATACTCATACCACTGGCTTCTATTGGTAAGCTTCCTCCATTCTGCTATGGTTGCTTCCCTCAGCTTAAATTGTGTTTGGAATGGCCCAGGGCCAATCCACCTGTGATTGAGGGCCCAGGGTCCCTCAGATCCTTCTTTCTCTCTTTTTTCCATTTCTTTTCTTTTTTTTCCCTTGCAGTAAAAGGCCGCTCGGAGTGGCCTCTGGCCTCTCTGGCTTCTGAGTCACCCTGACCGGATCTAGCCAGGCCATAGCACCCCACCCGGGGTCAGGGAATGCCCAGCTCACGGGTCCTGCAGTGTTCACGCCGATTTGCACCCCACCTATAGGGGGAAACGTCCCTGTTATAGGCCTTGTGGTGTCGCCATTTCACAGGCTTAAACAATTTCAGCTGTGGGTAGCAAGCCATTCTGGTCTGTCCCCCCTGAGGTGGAAGACTTTTAGATGCCCCAAAACCCTAGGCCTTAGCTCTTACCCTCACTCCAGTGTCCCACCAGCTCCACTCTTATGGGAGCTTTCTGACTACTGTCTGTGGGAGCGTTCTAACTACTGTCAGCACACAGGCAAATGAACCCTGCCAGGATCCACAAGGCGGCATTTTCAGTCCCAGCCTTTGCTCCCCGCTGTGGCATTGGCATGGTGCGGCTTTTTTCAGTTCCAGCCTTTTGCTTCCCACTGTGGCTTGTGGTATGATGCAGCTTTTTCAGTTCCAGCTTTTTGCTCCCCGCCATGGCTTGTGGCATGGTGCAGCTTTTCTAGTTCCAGCCTTTTGCTCCCCGCTGCAGATTGTGGCATGGCAACTTGTGGCATGGCGGCTCAGCTACAGGGCGGATCACGCCTCTAGGTCTCTCTTATTATTAAGATTAAAATCCCTGAAGCTCAAAAATTATGGCTTTTCCAGCTCTTTTTGAACTTAAAACCCCTACAGCTCAAAAATTGTGGCTTTTTTCATACAACATGTGACTGCTGCCATTTTGACTGAGGTCATGTGACCTTACCACCATCTTAAATGAAGTCAGGCGACTTCACTGCCATCGTAACTGAGTGGCTTTTTCCTGCAGCATGTGATTGATGCCATTTTGACTGAGACCATGTGACCTCACCACCATCTTAACTGAGATCAAGTGACTTCACTGCCATCTTAACTGAGTGGCTTTTCCATACAACATGTGGCTGCTGTCATTTTGACTGGCGTCAGGTGACTTCACCACCATCTTGTCTGAGAGCCAGGTCAGGTGACCAAGTTCCACCATCTTTACTGAGGTGTTGCCTGCCTGGTTCCCCAGTGTTAACTTTATTGCATGGGTGACCTTACAGCCATCTTAACTGAGAGCCAGGTCAAGTGACCAAATTCTCCCATCTTTACTGAAACATGCCCTGTCTTGCCCCCTGGTTTGCTTATGTTTTTTTCACTAAATTCCTCTTGTTGACTCTGTTGCATGTGTTTTGTGCAATGGCGTGCCTTTGGTAGGGCCCACCAAGAGCATCCACTTTGCCCAATTCCTGTTCATTCTCTGTGTGTGATCAAACATGTAGCTTAGATGCACCTATGCTTAATGTTATAATTGTTCATTACATCTCATTTCAGACTACAAAAACAATAAGTCTCATGTTTTAAACTGGTATGTACTTTTAAGTCTCTGTACAAGAATACTTTATATTTAACCCAACCCTCATTTAAGATATATTAAGCTGTTCTCTACTATTGTCAGTTCTGCCGTTAACCTTCTATTGCAAGCAGTTTTTTCTTCTTTCTGTCTTTGTACAAGTGTAAATCTTACCTGTTAAGAGCCAATAGAGTCAAGCTCAGACCCAGCTCTCCAGGCAGATTCTATACTGTAGTTCTGATAAACAGCCCTCGGCTGCTCAGAGATCTAGGGAATATGGCATTTAAATAATTAATTATTAAAAAACTTTTCATAACAAAAAGAGGCATGTTGGCTCCTAGCAGCAGCACTCTATTTCCTCCAAAGAAGACAGAAGACAAATGGGCACAGAACAATGTCCATCTGCAATTCGCTGCAACTGACAAGTGCTGACCATTGGGAAAAACTGCCTTTCATGTAAACTAAAGATCTCCAGACGTGGACAGAATCGCTGGAATCGACAGCCTAGCTGCTCAGGTCAAGGTAGGCTTGTCTTCCTACAGATTTCTTAGCCCACAGGATCTTCTGGAGCCTGGCAGGCCCTGCCCTAAACAGCAGAAGGCAGCTATGACCTTCAGCTACCATGGTGGGACCCCAAGGAGGGGCTCTAGGTGCCAACCAAGTAAGTTCTCTGTCATTTTTTAATCAGTAACTCAAGTAAAAATTTTATCCTTCTCAAAGATCTCTGATATAGTCTGACAGCTGAGAGGTTTTGTCAGTTTAAAAGGACAACCTCACCAAACAAATTTCAGTAAAATACAAATACAAGACCTACAAGTTATAAAGATGTAAGGACAAATACAAGTTATCAAACTTCTCTCTCATGCTGCCTTCCATAGTCTTAAAAATACTTTTCATTGTACAAAAGTATCTGTCACAGTCATTCTGACATAAATATGCTACTGTTTATACAATGTATATCTCTAAAACTTCTGTTTTCACAAACCCAAAGAATTCTTGTGAGTTCCAGGGAGCCCAATTGAAGGATCCACCTTAAAACAGGTCAGATATATCGCTTTCAATTCCCTGGCCCTGAATTTTTTTCTTAATTTAACTTTGTTCTTTGTTCTGCCAATACCTTAACCAGGTGTAAGAGACATCAGACATTTCCATGCCACAAACACCAGACAGGAAAAAAGAGACCAGCTATGCCAGGATGTGACCAGCACCCAGCCTTCTCAGGTTCCCCCCAAAAGATGACACCCACAAACAAGCAGGAAGCAGTCTTGAGAATCTGCCGGCCCAATTCCTTTGACCTGTGGTGCCTAACCACCCACTTTTTTATTATAAAAAAGAGATGGGAATGTAATGATTGTTCTGTCTCTTTAAGAGACAAACCACGCCCACTCCCTCCCCCATCCGCTGAGGCAGGCTGATATTCAGCTTCCAGCCTGAGCTCTCTCTCTCTTTTCTGTCTTCCTCTCAGAGAGGCAGCTTCTACCTCTCTCCCTACTTCCCCCATCCCCTGCTTCTGTCTCTCTTTTCTCTCTCTACTCTCTCTCTCCCCTCTTCTCCCCTTTTTCCTTCCCCTCAATAACCCACCTAATAAATGTTCAACTTTATTCTGCATGGTGTGCCTATCCATGTCTCTGTCTCTTGCCCACCTGCCACCTGTCTCCCTGCCTGGGACCAGCCACTGCTCAGGGACTGGCAGCTGTCTCTGCCTGGGACTGGCTGCTCTCAGGGCACACTGCCTGCTGGCACATGGCCTACTACCACCGCTTGGGGACCTACAGCATTTGTGCTTCCTACTGCTTCTGGGAATTCTGCAGCATTTTTAATTTTTCCATTACATTTAGTCCCTTTACATTTGGCAAATTAAGGAAAATATTCTATCATTTATCCTATCTTTTTGAGTCTAAAGTTTTATAGCTAATCTATCTTTTATAGCTATAACTATCTTTATTCAACTCTATCAAAGACTCCAGAAGGATATAATATTACCTGAGTAAACAGTAAGTGCATTGTAAGCAACTTCAAAAACTCTAGAATTGACAGAGATATCTTGCTGCCTGGATAGTCACTCAAAGTTCTTCTGTACCATTGAGGCATTCATCTTCAGCCTACAAGCCCATAGTATTCAGCAGACTTTTCTATGAAATAGGAAATTTCAAAGCCAATTTCACCTATATTGGCAGTTTGTCAGTCACTTTCTTTTGTGTCCTGAAGAACATCTGGTAGACTCTTTCATGAAGCTGGAACCCTGAAGGACTGCCTCACTTTTTTTAGGCAACTTCAGCTCTCACTTTTCTGTGGGTCCTACATGTCCAGTTTATACAGCATAACATCAAGGAATCCAGGCAAGAATGTTTTCTTGCCCAAACTGTCACTTTGACAATGTGAGATCACCTTGTCACATTGAAGGCAAATTTCGTAACAAATTTCTTCAATGCCCATCAGCCTCTCTGAAGTAATTGGTGCTTCTAGAAGCACACATGTCTCAAGAAAAGCCTAAGTTCTTAAAGCATTTTAAATACCATATTCTGTATGTCTCTGAAAGATTTGAAGAATACCTATCCATCTGAAATATGTCTATCTCTGTATATCTAGAAAACCTAACTAACATGACTACAAGTTTGACTATAATAAATGACTATCTATTAATCTGTATCTCTTAATTATACATTATATTTTCAAATGAGCTGCACAAACACAATACCTTAAACAAGAGCAGAAATACATATAACAAAATTGACCTTAAATCTGTATCAGTAGACCAAGATCTGTACCAATGCAGAGTATTCATCTCTATGTCTTATCCCCCTTTAAATGTAAACAAACATTTATAAACAATATTTGGGAATTTCAGTATAGCTCTCTCCAAACTGTTTGCTGCTTTTTGTTGGGTGAAGTATTTTGGGGGGTTCACAGAGACCTTTCAGGTGGTCTCAGTCCATTAAACCAATTAGTCTGGAAGCAATCCACAGATTCTCATCCTTCGTGAAAACAAAAGCAGAACCTCTTTTCCAAAGCAACAAATCCTTAGACCCAAATTTTGAAGTCAAGATACCTTTAAAATATATATGTTGGTTTAGCTTAGCAGTCCCCAGAATCAAATATCTCTCTGTACTTAGCTCATTCACAGTCAAAATATTAAAAGAAAACACAATAATATACATAATCCATCTTCTTTGTGTATATTACATCTTTACATGGCTTGTTTTTCATACTCTATTACTTTTTCTACAAGTTTAATATTTACTTTATTATCTTTACTCCTTTAATTTATGACTGTCTGTACTCTTTTATATTATAACTGTCTATACTCTTTTACCTCTCTATCGCAAACCTACATACAGCCCTGCCTGTTGACTCTGCCTAGTCCAACATGCCAGAGGCATGTTCACTGCCTCTGAGAGCCATGCACACCACCCCAGCTCCAAGGTTACAGCAGGTCTATATCACCATTAAGCAATTTGTAACACATTGCTCACAGACCCCATTTAAGTGCTCAGCCTCCTCAATGAGCCAGAGTTATGAATGTAACTAGCATGAACCACCAGGAAGCCCTCCCCTAAAGAAGCCACGCAGCCTTTGTTGCCAATGCTGAGTCTCTATTAAAGGAACCACAGCACCCCTGCTCACCGCCAGCAAACAGAGCCCATCCGGAAAAAAAAAAATTATGGCTACCAAGAAGCTGGGCTAAACTCTGTATTTTTGTGTCTAGAATTTCTTTTCAAGTTCTGTCAGGTTTTACGTGGATATAGTTGCCCACATTGCTGCCATTCTGTTGATGGAAGCTACTTGTTCATTTCCTGTCCACCAAGACCTGAAATAATTACACAGAAACTATATTAATTACAGCACTGCTTGGCCAATAGTTTATGCTTCTTATTTAGTAACTCTTACATCTTAAATTAACCCATTTCTATTATATTATATTTTACCATGAGGTTCATAATTTACCTGTAAGGTTCCAGAGCATGTGTCTCCTTTAGCAGCTACATGGAATCTCTCTGACTCTGCCTTCTTTTCTCCTCTATCTCTACTTGGAATTCCTGCCTTGTTCTATTCTGCCCTGCCATAAACCCAAAGAAACTTCTTTATTAACCAATGGTAATAAAACATATTCACAGCATACAGAGGGGAATCTCACATCACTCCTCTTTATATATTTAATCAGATCTCTGAACCTACAGCCCACCAATTTCAACTAGCATAGCTAAGCAGCTTACCTGTGGAACTCCGGTCTCTACCTCCCAGTGCTGGGATTACAGACAACTACCATATCAGCCTAGAATTTACATGGATTGAGGGATCTAAACCCCAGTACTGATACTTGGATGGAGAGTGCTTTATCCTCTAAATCATCTCTCCTGCCCCTCCACAATTCTTTATATGGCATCCTCACAAAGTCTCACCTCACATACCCAAAGCCCTTCTCTTGCTCCTCTGCATGTTTCTTAATCTTGCTTTCTTTTTATCTCTTCCAAAGATCTCCCAGTTCACTTTTTTGTTGATCATCCTCAGTCTGCTCCTTTACATTTTCAACATTTTTATTTTCTATTACTTTATGTGTTAACCTCCGCTACTTCTTTTCCCAAAACTGGCTGATAGCTATTGGTTATTTTTAACTGCACTATTTAACCCTTCTTGACTCACACTTTATTTAGAAAACACAGCCAGTACTGTGGGGAATTCTCTTGTTGCTCTGCTGACTCTGACTTGTGGTGGAATGGTTGCTTGTATGTTCTGTAATTTGGGGGCTGTGATCTCATATTTGGCAGAGTTTTGGCTGCAGGAATCCCATACAATCTGGTTTTAAGGCATGTTCCTCCAGAATTTTCTGGACCACAAGAAAAAAATAAAACAAGATCATTCTTATGAATTCTCACAGCCACCTCCCTCTGAAGCCAGCTCAGCATTCTCTTCAGACATTTTGTTTCTCTTGCTTTGTTTTTAACCAGTGGGTGGATTTTCATACACCGTTTTACAGAGAGTACACACCATCAGAGTTTTGTCTGAGACAAGAATCTTAGTTCAAATCTCTGGCTGCAGGAATCGCCAATACCTCTGCCCCTTTTTCTTGTGGTTCTCAAGGAGAAGCCCTGTGCCTAACTGACCCTAGCAGCTCCTCCTAGGTTAGTAAGTACCTGCCCGACACACCTATTTCAGGGTCTCTACGTTTCAGTTCATAGACTTTTCCAATCCTTGATTCCTAAAATCTATACTAGGCCCTCAGAGTGGTGCTCATTCTGGTTGGTTTCACACTTTCAGGTTGTTTGGTTTTGGTTTTGGTTTGATTTTGTCCACCAAAATAGACTTTGGGGGTAATTTCCACAAGTGGAAATCTCCATAGCTATTTCCTCTACCTTCTTTGAAGAATGAATTGTAGGTTGACTCTGGCTCACATATTTGGGCAACCAAACTTTTAGTAATTGCCATTTTTTAAATATGCAAGAATATGTTTTGTATTCAAAGATTGTGGGAAGGTGGAGAGGAAAGAAAGAGGAAGAAAGGCAGTGAAAAGAAGGAGGGAGAGAGGGAGGGAAGGAGGGAGGGAGGGAGAGAGGGAGGGAAAGGAAGTGTTAGGCTAGGCACCAAGAAAATATTTCAGACTATGCTAAACACTGGCATGATTTTAATTTAATTTCTTCTAAACTCTTCTTCAACCATGAGATGCATATGAGCGAGGTCCATAGCTGTCAAGTTCCTCTCAGAATTAACACATCCCAGGGAACTTTTTGGGCAGACTCCAGTATTAATTATCTTGAACTAGGGCTGGAATCAATGTAGAGCCCTTGTTTGTATGTGAGGCTATGGGTTTGGTCCCCAACACTGCAAAAAAAATCAAAATATAATCATAAAACCTGTGGGTATATTTTGTTAATAATCTATGTTAACAACTAGGAACCAATTTAACTTTTTACTGCTAATGGTAATATATAACTCTAGATAGACTTAATTGGCCTTCCATTTAATAATTCATTTAGTGAAACATCAGAGGTACAGATGAAATTTAACAAGAAAAAGGTAAAGACGTTAAATAAAATTAGGCTTTTGTAATAAAAAGCTATGGATTTCTATTACTCAGATTGCTTCTAACACAAATCAGCTTGGCTCATTGAAAGATGAGAAACTTTGTCTAGCAGCTCCAAGCCTTCTTTGGGTTATAGACAGCTCCCACGTTTTCTGTCCGCCTTCCTCTGCTCTGCACTTGCTGCATTCTCTCTGGCTGAACAGCCACATCCTTGTCTCCAAAGTACATAGGGGTTATCGCCACATCTTCCTTTCGTATATGTTAAATGTATAAATAAAAAGCCAGGCTTACCACAGAATTAACATCTAAAACGATTGCCTTGGGGACTGTGGAATTTTTACCATGCAGAACCCACACAAAAGCAAACTAAAATTGATACGCTGTAGCCTACCCCTCTGTCCAAACTCTTAGCAACATGGAGAAAGGGAATTGGGTTTTCCAGCCTCTCCCAGGTCCCCACAGCTGGATTTGGGCTAGAATCCAGGTAACTGCTTGATGGCAATGATTGTCCTGGTCATAATCATCACTATCATCAAAACCCCTGCTGTCATTTGAGTACATGCTTCTCCGGTGCAGTTTGGAGTCCTGAAATAACCCCAGTAATATTACTATTGTCGTGATTATCCTCCTTTTATAGAAAGCTAGAATACATAATTCAATCAAGATCACACCGACCCTACATAGTGGCTTGTATGCCACTATGCAAACTCGTAAACTCTTCTGTACAAGCAAAAGTTTTAAAGCTTTTCTATGCAGCGGAGAAATTAGAAAAGTCTGTCACCCCTGTGGGTAGAGCAACGCTGTGGGAACACAACTTAAGCAGGGTTCCACCCACAGCAGCTTCCCCTGGGTACAGAAGCAGAGGCTGCTGGAGAGTGTACACCTGAACGATAGCATACATGAGCCCACACATCTCTGATTTCAAACCTTATGACCTACCCAGCTTCTGTGTCTCCCAGAAATGATAATTTAAAACCCTCTGTGTTTACCCCTAAAGTTCTTAGGATTTCTCTTGTTTCCTTCCAGCCACTTCCAAGCAATTTGAACTTTCCTTTGTGGAGCATTGGCATGACTTGAGCATTAGATTGTGGTAGTTGATTCTATCCATTTGCCACCATCTGCTGACAGAGGGCCCACGGTGCTGGTGAGAAGGTTCAGTACATACAGGCAGCCGATACCAAGCTCCATGACAGGAGTTCAAGCCTAGAACCCACATGGTGGAAGGAGAGAACCAAGCTCCTGTGAGTTGTCCTCTGATCTCTTCAGACACACAAACACACACGGTAAGTAAACACATGTAAACACAAATGTTTTAAGTAGTTCCCACAGTGCTCTCTTCACTACGCAAGCCACACTAGTGGCAGGAACGGGTAAAGGAAGTACGGATGGCGCAGCTTCGTCTTTGCTACCATAGGTGCATGATTTTACAGCAGAGCTATAACCAAGTAAACCGGGCCTCCCATGCCCACCCTGGAATGGCAACATGGCTTCCCAACAGCAGCCCTGCACAAGGGCTCACTAATGGAAACCCTGACAAATGGCAAAGCATAAGCAGCAATAGCAGGCACTGGGGTAATAATTTATTTTTAATGCCATGCTGTCTTTAACAGTGCAATTTCCTCCGGGGTGTTTGCTTTGAGATTGCAAGATAATTACATCTCAGAAACCAGGCTAATTACAGTTAACAGCCTGAAAACCAAAGGAACCCTCCCCTCAAAGCCCCCCCAAATTCTTTTTTTCCACTAGACTACTACACAAATTCCAGTTAAGCCATGGAGCATCACTCAGAAAACCCATTTGATGAGTGCTAAGAGGTCCTTTTCCTGTTCCTCACAGCACATGGATCACTCACAGCAGTGTGGAGGAGCAGGACCGAGTTAACACAGCCGTGGTGATTCAAATAAATAGTGATGTGATCAAGAAAAATAATGACAAGAATTTTCTGCCAAAAATGAAGCCTAACTGTTTCTAGGGGAAATCTGGGAGCAGGGGTGAGCAGGTGTCTGTGTTGCAGGGGTGAGGTCACCTGTGGTCTCCAGACACAGCTGAAAGGCGCTCTGGAATAAATAATCAACCAAACTGGGTCATGTATAGAACTAAGGACTGAAACGGATGTGAGAACTGATCCAGCCAGCTGCCATCAGTCCTTAATATTTAAAATCTAAACCGAGGTGTTATGGCTATGAGACCCTCGGAAATGACAGTGCCATGGCTTGGGCGGTGGCTCAGAAAATACTCCTTATTCTTTCATAGACACAGAGCAGGGCTATACATGTAAATGTCCTGACATTTCTTTTGCCATCTTTCCAATCCTAAATTGCAATGTGCTCCCCCAGACTGCTGTGGCATTGATATGATTTGTCCTCTAGGGACGCATTTGCTGAGGTTGGGTATACAGTGTGGCATGCTAAGGTTATAGAACATCTAATGGAACAGGCCTAAAGGAAGGCAATTAGGTCAAGGGTGCCATTCCCAGGAGAGATTGATGGAGGTCTTAAGAAATCGAGCTGTTTTAAGGGAGTCCTGACACCTCACCTGAATCCTTCTTGCTCACATACCACTCACCTCTTTTATACATAATTCTGCCATGGTCATGCACAAAACCGTCATCAGAGCCAACTACATGCCAGTGTCCTTCCCACAAGCCTATGAACCGAGCAAACCTCTTTGCTTGATAAAGCACCTTAACCCCTGGAGTTTTGTGATAGCCAGCTAAAACACTAAAACTAAACTCCACTGTGTCTTAGCTGAGATAAAGACTCTCTCCTGGGCTGTAGAGATTGATCAGTCAGCCAAACGTTCACTTTGCAAGCCTGGTATTACTGAGGTTCTAATTTGGCAAATGAACATCAGTAGACAAGCTCTGGGATTATTGGAGGGAGAGGAATGGATTCCACATTAAATTCAGAATGTTGGATTTTCTCTTATCTCTCCTAATTTGGTTCCCCATCCCTAACAAACAGACCAAAGAAAATACAAGTTCTGGGGCTGGAGAGATGGTTCAGTAGTTAAGAGGACCAGGGTTCAATTCACAGCACTCACATAGCAACTCACAACTGTCTGTAACTCTAGTCTGAGAGGATCTGTTGCCTTTTTCTGGTCTCCTTGGGTACCAAGAATGCAAGTGGTATAATGACATACATATAGACAAAACAATCATACATATAAAATAAAACAATAAATTGAAAAGGAAAGAAAATGTAGTCCCAAACTCGCATGAGATGTCGTTTAAGCTTGGGCAGTTGTGGGGTTTGATGTCCACATTTTAAAACTAACAGAAACTGGGGGCAAATCAGGAAATAGATTATTAAAAAGTTGGGAGTATTGGGAGTAGAAGTGCTATTCAGAGGAGAGAGTCTTTGTGGATGTGTATTTGTGTGTGTGAAAGTGCGTGTGTAACAAGGTGTGTTTGCATGTGTGTGGAGGTGAAAGGACAACCTCGAGTGGTGGTCCTCGGGAGTTGTTGTTTTGAGACAGGGTCTCTCCCTGGCCTGGATCTCACCAGAAGGCTAGGCTAACTGGCCAGTGAGCCTCAGAACTTCGCCTCCCCATCATGCACCATGCAGGACTTTTTGATGTGGGTTATAGAGCTTCAGTGCAGCTCCTCATGTAAAGTCCACTAGCAAATGGCAGTGACAACTCTCTGCGAGACCCTGGTCACACTCATGATTTTAACAAACATGTCCTGACGGCTGAGGGAGAGGAGGTTCAACCACCTTTGTTCCTGTTTACCTGGTCTTCCTCCATTCTAGAGGAAGAAAAACTCCTCATCTTGGCTGATGAGGACCCCAGTGGGAGACACACAGGGCACTAGTGGGCAGGATGCCCTTGTTTTTATTCTAAGAGTTGGGACCCCTTCCCTTCCTGCCTCAGACCCAGGTAGCTACTGGTGCTAGAGAGAGGTGAGCTGCTCACTATTGTTAGCCATTCTCTGCTACTCTGAGAAAATTCCTGGGCAATGAGCCTTGGGATAGGCCATCTTTATCGGTTCTTCATCTCCACATAGCCATTCCTGACCATTACGGTCCTAAGATTTGGGTTAGGAGTGATGGGGATGTGAGCTTCTCTTTATCCTCAAACCTATGCCATTTTCCCAACCAGTTTTACCAGCCCTAAATCAGCATTACCATCTACCAGACTTTCAATTTCAACTTAGCTGCTATAAATAAATTAGCTTTCCTGTAAAGATTTTGAGGAGGTAGGGAAGCTAGACAGGATATGATTTGACTATCAAGCCAAGAAATCATCACAATAGCCAAAACCACTAGACAAACTCCCTTCTCCAAAACTCATTGTCCCTTGTGTCTGGTCCTTGACACAAAAAGATAAGAAGCCCTTTGGAGGGGCTCATGAACTGGAAGAACATTTTGCCTACCTTGCAAGTTAAGATTCCATCAACATTATCTCAAAGAAATTGTGTCTGCCATGAAAGAACATTTGAAATGAATTCTGGGATGTTTAAAAGGGATTTCATTACAGAACTTTGTAACAAGGTCAGGGTGACTAAATAACAAGTTATAGGGAGACTTTTATTTTTTCAGATGGGCTTCAGAAAAAAATTATTCACTAAAGAAGGGGAGACATTAGATGGAAAGATAAAGGAAGTGATTCTCCTACAAGCTGCAGCATCTACACACAGTTCTAGCCAAGGTGAAACCCCCAACTGTGGGTTGACTGGTTTTTGTGTAAAAGTACCAAGAGACTGCCCACATCCAGGAGGCTCTTCCTTCCCCTACCACACACACACACACACACACACACACACACACACACACACACACACATACACACACACCTCAGATTGCAGACTGGGGTTCGTTAGCGTCCATTATGGTCTCAAAGGCCAAGTTTCTACTTGAAGCTGCGAAGGAGAACGCCATGCTGGACAGTTAAAGCCGCTTTCTTCATGAGAGTCTCCATATCTCAGCCCTCATTCTCTTGAACAAGCTTAGGGCAGGGAAAGGGCAGGTTTGCTGTGTAACAAGAATACTGTTTCTGAATCGTCTTCATAAAGTTGGGTCAGCAGTCAACCACAGTTAGCCTGTACTTCCGTGAGCAGAGAAAATCCCATTACCAGGGTCTCTGCTGGTCACATAAAATGGGCAGGCCACAGTGGGTGGCTCAGGCTGAGCAGTTCCACAGCGACCTCACAAGGTTAAGCTTAGAGAGGAAGGAAGCACCAAGTGAAATGCTGAGGCCGAATCTGAGTAGGGTTAAATTTTAGTTGGTAGCAATGATGAGAAAGGAAATAAATGCTTTGTGTAGAATTTTAAATACTTCTGAAATACTGTATTTGAAATTGGATTTCTGTTCATCCTCTAAATTAGACAATTTTAAATGTTTTAACATATTTCAAATATGTTAGATATTTTTAAATATTTTAGACAATATCTAAGCAACTTTAAATACAAAGCTGTGTTTCAGATGTGTCTCCTTCAGTCTGTGTGACTTACGTCATATAACTCAATTAAAGCTTATCAAATAGTAGTTCATTTAAGCTGCAGGGAAAAAATGCAATAGAAAAGTATAAAAGGCCTGCATCCATTAAGCTCCAATGGGCTGGCAGATGATGTCCCTTTTAGGAATGGTCCAGGAACAATGTTAGGTGAGGAATAACCTTCCCTAATCACCTTTTCCCCCACGCATTGTCTTGAGTTCAGTTGTCATCCCCTAAAAAGGCGCTCAAGGCAAGCTCATTGTGTCGTGTGCCTGCGGTGTGATGCCGCTCCGCCTGTATCAGGCTTCTGCCTTCGTGCTGTCGCCCGTGATTTTCTGTTCATGAATCCATTAACTCAAAAAACCTGTTTTTCTGTAATTGGACCTCAGATGCACGGAATTGGCCTCATCATAGGCCTTGATAGATGGCACTCCTGTCACTGGTCAGTGCCTGGCTGCTTTTACTTAGTTATTTTTAATAAGTTATTAGGAATTCATGAGTGCATAATACGAAAACCAAAAGGACCTCCAGCCAGCCATATGCTTCCATCCTCCCCACTCCACCTGCCTCCTTTCCCCATTCCACACAAGCATCCTTTAGAATCTCAGGTTGATTCCCCCACTTTCCTCTGCATATAGCTTCACGTATTAAATATTAATATGTATACGCATTTCTACATTAGCATTTTAACTTAATTTTGGTATCGCGCTTAAAGTAACATTTAGAGAAGTGCTTTATTATAAGCATGATATTGTCTAGACTTATCTGTGTTGTTGGAACTTGCCGTGGTTTGCTTTGTTGGGGTTCCTGTGACAATCTGTAGCATGACTATGCTATCATTCATTTTCCGTGTCCTCGTGCTAGCTAGGCACTGCAGGTTGCTTATAGGTTTTTGCTATAGTGAACAATGCTGCTGGGTTATTGCTGCATGTGTTTCCATACATGCCAAGACTTTCTCTTGGGTGTGTACTAGGAAATAAATTGCTGGCTAGAGAAAGCATGAATCATCTGCTTCTGAACACAGTTGCAGCCTCAACATGATGTCACACTTTCCCAAGATTATTATATTCCTAGTTGGCATTGTCAGATACTTGCATTTTTACCTAACTAAATAAATACATTAAATAACACTCATTGCAGTCATGATTTTCCTTTTCCTGGTCACCAGTGCTGTTGAACATCCCTTTACATGTACATACAGTAAAGTTTTTTGCCTGTGTGTTCCTTCCACTTTTCTGCTGGGTTGTGTGTGTGTTCTTATTAACTTAGAGGAGTTCTTTACATATTATAATGTTAATCTTTCATGGTTCTGCATATTCTGAATACCTTTCCGAGTTTAAACTTGCTCTCGTTGTTTTTAATATCATCAGATGGTCAATCAATTCTGAGTTGCTACTGGGGGAGGCAGTGCCCCAACTTCACTTATTCTATGTAGATAATGGATAAGCATTTTTTGGTGACTTTCTTCCTTATTGATCTGTCATCACTGATAAAGCATGCAGTTCTCTGTTCCCTTCATCTTTTTGTTTATCCCTGCATCACCCATAATTTCTTTTGCTCCTATTTTTCAGAAATATTCTACTTCTGGTTCTTTTCACCTCTTCCTATAGAATTTGAAATCATCCTAGAAAAGCACCAGTTTTCAAGTGTCTTGCATCTAGAGGTGAACTCAAAATCTGGGGGCTTTCTAAGATTTTTTTAATTCCTTGAGAAATTCATATGCTTTTGCAATGAAATATGATCGTATAAATCCTCCGTTTATCCCTTCCAGCTCTCCCATAGCCTCCCAACAGTTTCCCACGAAGTCCCACTGGTGCCGTCCATATGTGCACAGGTGCATATGTGCACAGGTGTGGGACCACCCACTGGAGAAACCTGCCAGTGGCCACAGCCCCCGAGTGATTCTCCCTTCCCCAGCAGCTCTCTATTAATCACAAATTTCCCCTAAAGAGACCGCGCCTTGGATTGCTCCAGATGTAGTATATTTGATCATTAGAATTTTTTACACCTGTTTTCTCCTTAGTTTGCTTTATAGTTATATGGAGAAATGCAAGTGACGTTGTTCTTATGCCAAGCCACCATATTGAAGTCTCTTATTGCTTGTAATAATTTGTAGATAATTTGAATTTTCAGCATAAATTATCACTAACTGCAGACAATGACTGCTTTTATTACCTCCTTTCCCACTCTCATGCCTCTGATAGCCTCTTCTTGCCTTATTGAGCTGTCCAGAGCCATCCGTATATGCTACAGAGGAAACAATAGAGAGCATGTATCCTTCTTCTCCAATCTCTTCCTGCTCCAGCACACATCCTAGGTGGTCTCTTCATTTCTGGGACTTACTCCAAACAGTGTCTGAACTTATCCTGACACCTGTCTGCTGTCGCCTGGATCTATTGATCTTAAGATCAATTAACCAACACCTAAAACCCCACATGTCCTCCCATCATCCAGTCTCACCTCTCACCTGACGCCTTCCCTCCTTAATTTATAACTAGGGATGGTACCACCATGCGTACGATCCAAAGGGGAGAAAGGGAATCTTTTTGACCCTGTCTTTCCTACTGAATGCCTTTTCCACCAAGCGTATTGTTTCTGCTTCATTAAATTTTATCCACCCTCCTTTCCAGCCGATCACCTCACCCCCTCAGTTCTCATCCACCTTCTATCTATCATGTGTTCCCTGGCTATTAACTACCTCCACTCTTGCCTTCTATATCCTCTTGCATACCCAGCCAGAATACCTTCCCTAAACCTCAAACCTGTCATACTGAATCTATGTTAAAATTTTCTGAACGTTCTCCAAGAATGAAGGGGAAATCATGAGTCCATTTCACAAGGGCAAACATCTACAGCTAGGGCCTCTTGGCATGGTCCCCATGGCCTCTCAGCTTTGTCTCCTGTTGTCCCTCCCCTGACTCCATCCTCTGCTCCCCTTGGGCCCTGTGAAGCTCGTATTCTCTCTTTGGAAGGCTTTTCTGTGTGCCGTCACTCCTCTTTTGTGGCACTTTCCTGTTCCGCTGCCTTCCTTCCTGTGTAGACAGGCCTGCTCATCCTTCAGCACTCCGCCTCCAGATTGCCTTCTCCAGGAAGATTTCACTGTGCTGTGTTTAGTCTTTCCCATTTTCTCCCGCTCCTTGAGAACAACAAGAGCCTTCATTCTGCTCCTGTGCGTAGCCCCAGAGATCAGAGGGGGACATGACACAAAGTCAGAACAGGGTGAATGCTTTAGAAATCTGTAGCAAATTTGTAGTGACAGTCACCAAGATTTGTTGATTTCAGATCTCCATTTGTTGAAAATTATGTTTTTCGGGATTAAAGAGATGGCTCAGTAGTTAACACTGGCTGTTCTTTCAGAGGGCTGGAGTTCAATTCCCAGCACCCACTTGGTACCTCATAACTGTAATTCCAGTCCCAGGGAATCCAATGCCCTCTTCTGGCCTCCTCAAGCACTATGCATGGACACAGTCAAACATGCAAGCAAAGCAAACACTAAGTAAAGTAAAATAAAATTCTGCTTTACAAAGTTCTTCCTAATCTGTCCCTCGTGGTGCTTTGTTCACAACTCTCTGTGGCATGAAGCCCACAAGGCTCGGCTTGTTGTCTTATCCACCAGCTGCTTGAAGGCTGGAGTCGTCCTCAGTGAAATCTGACCATTACCAGAGCATAACCCAGCACCGATGCCAACCAGATACCCAGAGTAACAGAAGTGAATTCCCCCCCTAGAACCACAACCTGCAGAGAGCATGCTTTGGATTCTTTTGTGAGCAGTTAGTTGGTGCTCAGCACAGTGGAAGCTCCTGCCAGCGACTCCACCTGCACATTTTTCAGGCTCCACCTTTGCAGTGAAGCTTCAGTGCTACACCAGAAGCTTCCTAACAATGTCATTCCTCTTACGGAAGTCACCACTGGCAAGCCCTCTTCATCTTTCCATTCTGTGTGCTTCCTTGTCTATGACTGGGGCATTTTTTTTAAGTGAGAAGCTTTGCTATGGCATAGAGTCTAGATTTTCCTCTATTGAATATCACCCCACTCCTTCACAGCTGTTTGGAGTATCACACTCTGTCACTTAAATATTAATATTATGGAAACAGAAGAGGAGAAAGTCTTTCATCAGTTATGCAATGTTGAAGGAAATTAAGATTAATAAATGGTGACAAGCTCTAGAGAGGGAATAAAATTGAATTGCCCCGGACTATTTTCAGAAGTTGTTTGAGCAGTGAGTATATCTTGTGGAAGGCCCCATGACTGTGATCGCCCTAAAGACCTGATTTCTGAAGACAGATCTGAAGGGATAACTCAAACCTTGGTTTTCCCCTCAGAGCACTTGTACTCAACATGTGCACATGTGGGAAAAACTTTGAAGGAGAAAAGTTGGGAAGTGTCTACAAATTAGGTCTTCTTGATCAAGTCTCAAATAACTACTGTCTAGAGGGAAAGCATGTCTGGGGCTTAAAAATAATCTTTTAATGTAGCACTGGGGATTGAACCCGGGGCTCCTGCACGCCTGCTAGCCCTGAGCTACATCCTCTAGACCCACATTTACTTAATTTTAATTTTTTTTGAGAATTTCATACATACATGCTACATTTATTCTATTTCCTCCCATCCTCCACCCACTCCAACCCTTTTCACTTCCTCTCCCCACTCCTTTTCAAATTTATGACATCTTCTTTAAATATAATTGTCATTGTTAGGGTTACTAGAGCTGTGATAAAGCAAAATGACCAAAGCAACCTGGGGAGGAAAGGATTTATTCAGCCTACACTTCCATATCCCTGCTCCTTATCAAAGGAAGTCAGAACAGGAACTCAAGCCAGGCCAGAACCTGGAAGCAGGTACTGATGCAGAGGCCATGGAGGGATGTTGCTTACTGGCTTACTCCTCATGGCTTACTCAGCCTGTTTTCTTATAGAACCCAGGGCTGCCAGACCAGGAATAGCACCACTCATAATGTTCTGGGCTCTCCCTCACCAATCACTAATAAGAAAATGCCTTGCAGCCAGATAAGATGGAGGCATCTTGTCAGTTGAAGTTGCCCTCCTTTCAGATAACTCTAGCTTGTATCATGTTGACATCAAACTAACCAGCCCGATAATATATTTATTTATTTTATTTGGGCTCTTAATTGCCAATAATAATTAATTACCTGTAGTTCTTCATCAAGGACTAGGACTTTCTGAGACTCCCCCATCCATATTGGAATGTCTGCCGGCCTCATTGTGCAGTTCATATTTAGGTGACTGTATTTTTGCGATTTCATGTATGCAGTGTCCCTGTCATACACAGACCACATCATCTCACAGCAGATATCCTGGTCCTCTGGCTTATGATCTTTCTGCCCCCTCTTCCATGGTGTTCCCTGAGCCTTAGGTGTAAGGACTGGTTGTAGATGTATCACTTGGGGTTGGGCACCTCACACTCAGTTGTCCTTTGCATTTTGACCAGTTGTTGATTTCTGTAAAGGTCTCCATCTGCTGCAGAAAAGGGGTTTCTTTGATGAGAGGTGAGAGCTACATTTACGAGTAGACACAAGGGTAGGTGTTTAGAATGCAGTTAGAAACTACAGTGACTTGTAAAACTGGAAACCTTAGCTTTTTACATTTGTATCACCTGGAGAAATTCTTTTTAAAAACTGAAGCCAGGACTCCATCCTCCAAGATTCTGACTGAACAGGCATAGGTGAGGTCACTTTGCTGATATGTGCTCAAAGTTTCCAGATGACTCTAAGCACAGTTGGGTTAAGAGTTTGATCCAGGCTGTGGTTTCTCTTTCATTTCCTTCCTTCCTCCCTTTCATAATTAGTATACACTTTTTCTAAAAACTGATACATGTATGCAAGATATTTTATCATTTTTTTCCTACGTCCTCTTATTCCCTATCTTCCTCCCTCTATCCACTCCCAAATAGATACCCTCTACTTTGATGACCTTTTACAAAAAAATCTAGATTATAGGCATAAGAGAAAATATGCAGTGTTTTCCTTCTGAGTCTGGCTTATGGCTTGACATGATTTTGTTCTTTATGGCTGAATAACACCCCATATATATATATATATATATATATATATATATATATATATATATATATAACATACTTTCTTTAACTACTCCTCTGTTGATCGAAATCTAGGCTGATTCCTCAACTTGGTTATTGTGAAGGTGCATGTGGCTATGCCGTTGTGTTTGTGAGATGCTGATTTGGGTGCCTTCAGTTATATGCCCAGGAATGGTAGAGTATGTTGACAGAAGTTTCTGTCCCACCTGGTCCCACAGCTGTTCAGTCCCAAAGAAACACAGAGAGGTCTACATTAATTCCTATTAGCTCAGGCTTTTTATTAACTCTTATATCTTACATCTTAACCCATAATTCTTGTCTGTGTTAGTCACGTGTCTTGGGACCTTTTATCAGTGAGGCATTCTTATCTTGCATCCTCCGCATCTGGGTGATAACATAAGAGCTAGCTAGCAATACACTTAAGTGATTGGCCAAGCAGTGATTTAAATAATATAGTTTCTGTGTGATTATTTCAGGTCTAAGCAGCCAGAAACAAACAAGCTGCCATCAACAACAAATTGGCACATCAACATGGTCAACTATATCCATGTAAAACCTGAGAAAGCTTAAAAAGGAATTCTAAACACAAAAGGACAGAGTTAAGCATGACTTTTTGGTAGCAGCATTTTCTCTGGTGGGTTCTATTTGCTAGAAGCAAGCAGAGGCACAATTCTTTTAAGAGAAGGCTTCCTGGCTCAGCCATAGCAGCAAAAACTGCATGGCTCCTTTAAGAAGGCTTCCTGGTTTGCCAGCAGGAATGGCTCTGACTCTTTGAGGAGGTCCAGCTAAGGAGCATTTTAATGGGGTCTGTGAGCAGAGTGCTACAACCTGCTTAATGGCAACATAGGCCCCCTGTGTACCTAAAACTGGGGCAATGTGCATGGCTCTCAGAGGCAGTGAACATGCCTCCACCATGTTGGACTGGGCAGAACAAGCAGGCAGGGCCATGTTGGCCCTAGCCATGCCCACTTAGCATTAAAAAAGGGTGCTTCTGGTCAGAAAATAATTACAGATACACAATAAAGACAGATTCAGATAAAAAAAAAAGATCTCTAAATGGATCACAGTGTTGGATAAATGTATGTAGGCTTGGAAGAGAGAAGAGAAAGAGTATAAAGAGTTATAAAAAGAAGCAAATCATTTAACAAAAAAAAGCAAAGTCTTTAATCATACAGAATACAGACCATCATAGATTAAAAGGAGTAAAGAAAAATAAGCTACATAAAGATGGAATATACACAGAGTCTAGATTGTGTATATTATTGTGTTTTCTTTGACTGTTTTGGCTGCAGTGAGACATTTGATTTTGGGGATTGCTAAGCTAAACTAACATATGTTTTAAAGGTTTTTGACTTCAAAATTTGAGTCTAAGGATATGTTGCTATGGAAAAGAGGTTCTTCTTTTGTTTCCACAGAGGATGAGAACCTGTAGAATCCTTCCAGACTAATGTGGTTTGATTAACCAAAACCCCCCAAAAAGTCACCATAAACACCCCCAAAAAATACTTCGCCCAACAAAAAGCAGGAAGCAGTTTGGGGAGAAATACGCCCAAATTCCAAATATTATTTATAAATGTTTGTTTACATTTAAAAGGGGATATGCTATAGAGATGGATATTTTGCATTGGTATGGATCTTGGTTTGTTCATACAAATTTTAGGTCAATTTTGCTGTATGTATATTTCTGTTCTTGATTAAGGTATTGTGTTTGTGCAGTTCACTTAAAAATATATTATATAATTAAGAAATATGTTAACAGAGAGTCATCTATAATAGTCAAGCTTGTGGTCATATTAGTTAAGTTTTCTAAATGTACAGAGATGTATTTCCGACAGATAGATATTCTTCAGATCTTTCAAAGACTACAGAATATGGCATTTAAAATGTTTTAAGAACTTAGGACTTTTCATGACATGAGACACAACTGCTCCTGGCAACACCAATTGCTTCCAGAGGAAGATAGGTATTAAAGAGGCTCCTTATGGAGTTTATTAGCCATTTGGGCAAGAAACTGCTCTCCTGGATTGCTTGATGAACTGTACATGCAGAACCCACAGAAAAATGACTGCTAAAGTTGCCTAAAGTAGGTAAGACAATCCTTCAGGGTTCCTGCTTCATGAAAGAGTCTGCCAAACATTCTGAAGGACACAGAAGAAAGTGACTGACAAACTGCCAATATAGGCAAAACTATCTTTGAAATTTCCTGCTTCGTGGAGAAGTCTGCTGGATATTATGGGCCTGTCTGCTGAAGATGGATGCTCCAATGATACAGAAGAACTTTGGGTGAGTGTCCAGGCAGCAAAATATCTCTGTCCACTCTAGATTTTTAGAAGTTGCTTACAATGAACTTCCTGTTTACTTAGGTAATATTATATCCTTCTGGAATCTTTGATAGAGTTGAAGAACAGAAAGTTATAATTATAGTTTTCCTTAGTTATGATAAAAGATAAAAGTAGATATAAGCATTGTAGCTATAATTCTTGCTTGATGCCTGTTTTGTAATTTTGCTATGTTAAAGTTAAAACCTTCCCTTTTTATTTAAACAGAGAAGGGGAAATGGTGTGGGAAGTCATTCTGTATATGTGTTGCTTTTATTGGCTAATGAATAAAGCTGTTTCAGCCAGTGGTTTAGCAGAATAGAGCTAGGCGGGAAAACTAAACTGAATGCTGGGAGAAAGAAGCCAGGGTCAGAGAGTCACCATGGAGCCACCTGACAAGAAAGACATGAGCTTCCAGCCAGAACGTTGCTGGTAGGTCACAAGCCTCATGGTAAAATATAAAATAATAGAAATGGGTTAACCAAAGATATAAGAGCTAGCTAGCAATATGCTTAAGTGATTGGCTAAACAGCATTGCAAACAATATAGTTTCTGTGTGATTATTTTGGGTTCGGGCAGCTGGAATGAGCAAGCAGCCTCCTGACTACAAGAATAGAATCACATGGTAACTCTACGCTGATTTCCATAATGGTTGATCTGGTTTCTTACAATCATAAAGACTTATAAGGAAATATAACAGTCATAATTGCAGAGAAAAACAGCTATAATTTATAGTGCCCTTCTTCCCTTAGACACTAATGCCTAGGGTCCAAGAAAACAGATGGGTGTAAAGGAAATACACTTTGTTATTTGTACTCAGAACCATTTGTCCCTTCTCTCCTCACAGAAATAAAAAAAAAAGAGTTACTTACAAACTATGAGCCTGATAAAGGATGCTCCCTAGACATACCCAAAAACCACAGCATCTCCTGGAGGCAAATGAGCAGCACCCTAAATAGTTTGAAAGATCCATGGTACAGCCCTCAAGCCTAGTACAATTGAATCAGGAAGCATTAAACTATTTCATGGTTTGCCACTGCCCTCAAAATAGACAGCAAATTGTTTATCATGGATTAATGACTTCTGTCTCTTTTCAGTTTCTTATTACATAACGAACCACTTAGATTTTTTCCCAAAATCATTCTGTCCTATACAATTACATTACCTCCATTCACATTGTATTCTCTACCTGGGCACCTTTCCACCTACCTAAATCCACACTCAATAAAATCATGCTTATTTTTAAGATTCACTCAGTCATATCTGTCTTTGAACCTCCTTTGTCATCTGGTCCCACATCTCCAAGGAGCATTTTGTCATCCCATATTTCATTTTTGTGCCATGTGACCCACTATTGTGCTGGTGAGTGCCACGTCCCACTGACCATTAACAGCCTCTCTCCACAGTGCTGCGAACCATGCCAAATCTGGGCCCTCACATGGAGCACAGTGTCTAATCTATCATGGTTGAGGCTAAGTAAACCAGTGAAGGACAGAGGAAGACACATCCAGTGGATTAGGAATCTGTGAACTGAAGCCAGTTCCTGGAGGACCATGCAGAACCAGATCAGATGAGAACCAAGGCATGGTGCAGTAGAGGAAAGGTGTGGTCATGACAGCTGATTCAGAAATCAGCACGTGCATGGGCCTTAGAGCTGGTGGCTGAAGATCAGCAAGAAAGCCTGGCTTCTTGTATTAGTTAAATGACAGTCCTCAAAACGTTTTGATCTTAGAACTTCTTTAAGCCCTTAAAAATGATGATAACCCCAAAAGTGCTTTTATGTATATGACCTATAACTTTCCATGTTTACTATATGAAACTGAAATGGAAAAGAATTAATAATTGCTTCACTAATTTTAAAATACCATGGAGCTTGGGAAATGGCTCAGTCATTAAAGTGCTTGCTGTACAAGCATGTGGACCTGAATTCAGATCCCCAACTTTCACATTCAAAACTGGACATGTGCCTCCAATCCCAACTGGTGTGGGCAGAGACAGGAGGATTCCTGGGATTTGCTGGCTGCCTAGCCTAACTTACTTGGTGAGTTCCAGGTCTAATGAGAGACCTTGTTTCAAAAGTTAAGATGAACAGCAATTGAGGATGATACCAAACATTGACCTCCAGTCTCCACGGGCATGCAAACAGATGTGTCACATACACATATGTGCAAACACACATACAAACATGTATCCACATATATACACAGAGATAATGAAATAATCATAAAACAAAAAAGTATTTAAATAATTTTACCTTCGAAAACACTTTTATTGAGAGGCACCACATTGCTTTGTGCCTCTACAAGGCTTTTCAATGCCTGGCTTCATAGGAAATGGCCATACCTTTTGCAATCTGTGTAGTCTCTGGAAATCTTAACTATCCACTGGTAAATAAATGAGAGTGACAGGGGAAACAGACTTCTAACACATTTATAAAAATAGTGCTGGCCTTGTGGACTCTGTGAAAAGGTGTCAGAGATCCCCAGGGGTGGACCACACTTTGAGAACTGCTAGGTTAGAAATAGGTCATCTGTGGTCACAGAAACAGAAATGAAAGAGTCTTGAAGAAGATAAAAGTATATTTCTCTCTTCATGATTTCCAAACGTAAGGCGCGCCCCTCAGTCCCATACTTACGTTATTCTTTCTGTTATCCTATCATCCTGGTGCACACGGTTCCAAAGGACAACATGATCCAAAGTCACCCCTGCATCCCAAGCGACCAAGAGGAGAGAGCACCTCCCTGAGGGGGACATTTGGGCAAGCTGAAGCTTACCTCACCAGCTCCCAAGAGGCCAGAGGAGCCAGCCCTGGCAAGGAATAAGACTCACACATGGCAAGGTGCATTTTCCTGTATGTAGAAAACAAGAAAAGAGGCAGCTCACATTAGGAGCCACAGACAGGAATGAAAGCAATCACAATGGAAGAGTATGATTTCAAAGGAAAAGTGGCAGACACCATCCAAAGCAAGGCTTTAATTAGGATAATAGCCAGACCCTCCCAACACATCTCGTATGGATGCATAATCCCAGGCTTACCCTCACCACGGCCTTAGTCCCAGCTACATCTTATGCCAGAGTCTCTTCTTGCTTTCTTCATTCTAGCCACACTCAGCTCTTCAGCTTGAAGGATTTATCCTGATATTTCTTGCCCCAGAGTCTTTGTATATGCTGCTCTACCTCCTAGAACACTCTTTCCCCACCACTGTCTGACCTACGCATTCTCACCTTTCGGGTCTGCCGGATAAATGAAGACCAGGCAAAGGAGAACAAAATTCATTTATCCCAAACCTGTTATAGCAAGGCAGCCACCGTTGCTTAGTTCTGGCAGGCAGAGGCTGGCAGGGGAGGAAGGAGCCTTTATAGTGGGATAAAGGAAAACCTTGGCTCTGTCTTAAATGGAGACTGTTGCAGAGAGGCTAGCTGAAGGGGGTGAACCACAGGAAGGATGCTAAAGGATTAGTTGGGGTACATGTTTGGTGTTCTCTATTTGATGGTAAATTGGAAGTAAGGAAAAAATTGGGAATGCTTTTAGCTACTAATTGAGTCCTGGTCATTGCTGGGCTTTCTAGGCTAGTGAGTACAGAATGGGTCAGAGTTCTCTGTACTGACCATTTGTATACTCAGTCTCTCGGGTGTTAGTTTGCAATATTTCCTGCTAGAAAGCAACCCCCATATTAGAGCAGATCCTTCCAGCTCCCAGATGAAGACATCATTCCAGCTCCCAGGTGAGGGCAGATCTACCTATGTTGTTCTTAGAACTACCTAAACTTCTTTCCTGGGCTTCTAAATCATTCGCCCAACAGACTACAAACACCACATGGATTGGAACTATTTTCTTCTTTGTTTCTTTCTTTCCTGGACCAAGTATAATGCAAAACGTATAGTAAGGACTCAATTAAAAAAAAAAAGTACTGCATGCATCCGTGCATCCATGATGTGTGGGTGGATGACAGGTTACAATAGCTATTGGATATTTGCAAGCTGAGTGCAATGTCCTGCTGCTTTTCAACTAATAAATTTCTAGAACCCTCTACAAAGAGTAGCTGAGGGCTTGTTTCTGCCTGCTGAGCCTGTATAGCATTCGAGGAGAGCCACTCACCAGGCAAAATAAGGTTCTGCTCTAGCTGTAGACAACAGAGGTGTGAGCTGTTTCAAGTTTAGTCAATTCTCTACACTCAGGTCCAACCTGTCTGGGATTTGACATCTGCCTCAGAGTGTCATCCTGAGGTCCATTTCCTCCTAAACATGAGTCACTGGCAGTATCCTACAAAATATTCCACTGGGCTCTGGTGCTGCCCATTTAGCAAGAAGATTACTCGTGCTCAAGTTCTAGCATAAACCTGCCAGCTGTAACATATCCTGCTGCTCTGACCCAATGATGACCCATAGTACTCTATGTCTGGGCTGTTTTCTTTTATTTTCCATCCTCTGAAGATTGTCAGAATTCTGCCTGGCTAAGCAATAAATCCATCCTTTCAGGGATCAATTGTCGTGACTGGCTGCAAAACCTGGAAATCCAATTAACTGCAAAATAAATAAAAAAAAAATGAAAAATCCACCAAAGCTGTGGCCTGAGTCAGCTAGGAAATGTTCTGAACATTAAAAGAAACAAGGAAAAACTTCAAATTCATTTGTCTTTTCTTTTTTAAAAAAAATTCTTGTTATTGATAAATTTAGCCTTGGTTCCAATTTTATCTTAGCCACAATTTGCTCAAATACAGATCGGTTGGGATGGCTAGCACTGCGCTAATTATACCCCGCAGGCTCTCTCCAGAGAGAAGCCAACTCGGCTAGGATTACCTTGCTACCATATGTAAAACTTTAGGCCCTCTCTCCCTTCATCTTTTTACACCACATGTGTTCTTAAAGGGACATAAATCTGCTCAAATGTTATGTGGGAAATATGAGTTATTTTGGCTCACTGGGACATTTCGAAAAGGACAGGGTTTTCATCAACTGCCTCAGTTGACTGTGTGAAAGGCTTTGTGCCGCACTGCCACTGAGGTCTGCCAATCTGGAGCATCACAAATGGTGCCAATGGGCACTGGGCAGCCTTCCGGATGTCAAGCTATATCTAGAACTTCATGGTGTGAACTGCACACCCAACTACACCCCCACGCCTTGTCAGTGTCCTGGGAAGGACCCAAGCATCCAGGCAACCTGAAGGTAAGAGAATGGGCCAGAGAAGTACTAGAGGAAACATCTACTTGGGCTCCCACCAGCGCTGGACACATTTATTTCCTGTGGCTGTACTAGGGAGGGTAAAGAAGGGGTTGAGAGGCCTGTTCATCTAGGATAGGATAGGACAGCACAGCAGTAGGCAGGACTCACAGCTGGGATTTGGATTGGAATTAGGACTCCTCTGGCCTCAATCTGGAGCTTGACTTCAGTTTCCTTATACAGAAAATGAACAACAAAAATAAAAACTTCCTTTGGGTTCCAGTGCCTCCAAGTCCAGACTTAGTAAATAAGGGGAATTTTTATTATTATTTAAAAGATTTGTGAGGTCAGGAAGATGGTTCGGTGGGTGAAAGAGCTTGCCACACAAGCCTGACAACCTGATATCAGAACCCCAGAGTGTACAAACCAGAAGTTGTGGCGTTTATCTGTAATCCCAACACATCTAAGGCAAGATGGGAAACAAAGACCGAAAAATCTCTAGGGACTTACTCCTGAAAGCTGTACTCTGACCTTCACACACATTCTATAGCACAGGTTCACATACATGAACACACACACACACAAACGAGGTGGGAAGAATACTTCTGCTTTAGTGAACTATGAACTAGTTCTATTCTTCCTTTCATTCTGAGATCCTGCCCTGGTCATCACTGAATTTCCCAGCTCTGGTCATGACCATCGTACAGATAGGAGTTGGTCAACCCATGCCATCATGGGAAATAAGAAAACCAGGAGGTTAGTGCTTCTTGACATTTCTTATCAGAAAGGGGAAATGATGCAATGTTATTTAAAATAGGATTCTTTGTATCCTACCTCTGAATGTTCCTTGACTAAAAGCTGAGATCAATAAATATGAGAAGATCCCCTTGGCCTTCAAAGTAGGCCCATGTGGAATTTTAAGCTTAAATCACAAATCATCCACTGGCCCACTGATTTGGTTTTTCTGAGAATATTGCTTTGCTTTCGAAATTTATTTTTTAAAGTCTATGTACCCAGAAACAAAGCAAAAAGAAAAAGATACTGGAAAGTGTAACCACTAGGGGCAGGATCATTAGTAACTACAGGATCTTTATGCTTTTAATTTATAAGCTTGATGTCGGAGAAATAGAAAAACACAAGGCTAGTGTATCTCTTCTTCAAGGAAATTACTAGAAAACAACCCCATTGGGACATGTAAATAAATTCACCCCGTTAGGCTTCCAGCCCAGTAGCCACATTATTTATTCAATCACCTTATCAACAGATAGTTCTTAGTTCTTGGGTTGTAAGTCTATTCCAAGCACTGTGCATAGCATTATGAAGACAGTGGTGCATGCCACAGCCCGAAGCCTACCCTCTGAGTCTGTAGAAGATGATGCTTACATCCAGAGGTCATGGACACAGTGGGCTGGTTCCATGGGAAGCAAGGTTATTCAGCATAGTGTAGACACACATCTTGTTAACCTATGGCTGAGTCTTTTCATTTTCATCTAGCAGTGTTGGCATCAAGAAGGCAGCAGATGCCTGGGGCTCTTATCATTCCAATCCCTCTTTCTTCTCCAAGGCAGGTAGTTACAAGTACCAAATAAGTTTCTATTCTCACTGTGGGGATTTTGGTTTAAAACTGTTTATTGATCAATAAAAAAAATAGGAAATCACAAAGTCATTGCCTGGGGAAGCTGTACTAGTAATTTTACAGCAGGCTAGATAGTAAGGAAAGATTACAAATATAAGCAGGCTGGAGACCTAGCTCTTGCAGAAAACAAGTCAATCCTGACAGAAATCCAGCCCATGTCACTGACCTTGGAGAGCATGCACAAGGTCAATGCCTGCACAAAGTCATTGATGACACAGTGAGGACATTATTGTGTTTCTGGTCCCAGTCTGTTTACTAGCTCTATGGAGACGTGGACAGATATCAGATGTATTACCATATGTTTAAAAGTAATAAACTGTAAGCAACAGACATGACTCCTTAAAGGAATGCAAAGGAAGATGTACACAGGATTTAGAATAACATTTTGAAATAGATTTTGAAGTTGGTTTTAAAATAGGACTATCACTAGAATATACAGTTGCCACTGTAACTGTTTTTATTAATAACTCTGATCCTCCCATCCTTGTACGCTCATAGACATAGGTGTGTATTGACAATATTTGTTCATTCTTTCAGTCATCCTTCCTTCCATCTGTTCACCAGGACCACTGTGGGTGTGAACACCCAGAGGACTGTCACTGCCTTTGTCTTTATTTCTAGCCATGACCTTAATCTCACGGAGAAACATTCATCCTGATGTACCATTTCCTTAACCCCTTCGCTTAGCTTTGTCTATATCCATCAGCCAGACCTACCTAAAATATAGGTATAAAAGACAGGTATATTCAGTACTCTCTCCTGTCTACATGTACCCTTACCTAACTTTTTTTTTCACTATGACTTTGTTTCGCAATATGTTCTGGTCTTAAACAATCACCCAACCATATGTTGTAACATAAAGCTGGACCTAAAGAGATGGCTCTTTAAGAGTAAGGGCACTGGTTATTCTTCCAGAGGATGAAGGTTTGATACCCAGCACCAACATGGTGACTCACAACCATCTGTAACTTCAGTTACAGGGGATCCAATGCTCTCTTCCAACCTCTACAGGCACCAAGCACACACATAGTGCACAGACATTAATGCGGGCAAAACACCACACACATAAAACAATTATTTTTAATTTTTAAATGAAATTTTCCAAAAATGTCATTGCTGTGTAGCAACATCTTTACCTGCTTTATAGTCTTTACTTGTCACTGTGCTATATCAGAACTGTAATGGTGTGACTCAGAGTATCTCCCTCCCAGGTGATGATTGAGAAGCTAATAAACTCAGATCATCCTGGGCACAGAAACAGTAGCAAACCTGTGCTGCTTCCTGGGATACTGATTTTCACTTATTGTAATGGCATGTCATTGATGTCTTTACAATTTTGTTAGTGTGTGAGCGTGTGTGTGCGCATGTGCGTGCATGCGTGCATATAAGTTTGAAAACCACATCACACACAGTTAATCCTGAAAATGACAGAAATGAAATCAAGAAATCTCGATTATGCCGATAAATCTCACAAGGGGTCCACTCCAAGTTCCCAAGGAACATGCGCTTTGCCTAGAAGTGTAACAAGAAAGGCCTGAAGAAGACGCAGGCAAACAGTGGGAAGGCAATGAGTGAAGCTACAGAGGTCATCAAGGCCCTCGTGACACCTAAGGTGGTTAAACCCAAGATGCCAAAGGATCCCAACTACAAGCTTTGCTGGCTTGCTTTCATTGAAACGCCCACTCTAACACTGGGAAGCAGGTTTGTGGCTACACAGCCAAGGATCCCAGGCTCAGACAACCTACTTCCAAGGCCCAAATCCAGGTTCATGTTACGACTACAGTTCAGACCCAGGCTTCTGCTCCAGCTCAGGCTCCCAAAGATGCCCGGGCCCCTGTGAAGACCCCATAGAAAAGGCTTTCATCTGCCAGTGTGAAGACATACAGACTGGTGCGGCACGCTCACACACTGTTCAGAGATAGGTGGAGTCCTGTGGTGTGTTTCCACACAAAGTAGAAGTTGGGGTGGGAGAGACATAAAGTAGTTAATAAAATGCAAAGGAAAGATCTAGATACACTCTGTCTACAGGAAGTACACTCTAGCTTTAAAGAAACACATAGGCTGAAAGGAACAGAATGGGAAAAAACGTTCCACATAATGGTAACCAGAAAAAAAGTGGGGATAGCTATATTTACCTTAAGTAAAAAAAAAAGTTCAAATCAAAACTAATCACAAGAGACAAAAAAGGCACTTCTATAATGATATATTGTCTACCTTGAATATGTATCCATTGTTATTAGCACCAACAGATGGTATTAAAAATGCGAGCCTTGATAGAGCTGAAGGGCGAATAGATATCAGGACAACAGTAAGGTACTTCAACACCCCACTTTCAATAACGGTTATAACATCCTTCAGAGATCAATTAAAAAAAAAAAGAGGACCCGAACAGTCCTATAGACAATGAACTTAACAGAGCTGTACAAATCTGTACATTTTCCACCACACAGCAGCAGAATACACATTCTACTGACTCGGCCACTGAACATGCTTCAGAACAAACCACGTATTAGGTTACAAAACAAGTGTTAAAGAAGACAGAGATCATTCCAAGTATCTTTCCAGATCACAACAGAGTGAAACTAGAAACCAACAGCCAACGGAAACCCGGAAATTTTACAAACATGAGTGAATTAAACAACACATTTGAGAACAACCACTGGGTCAAATGAGAAACAAAGAGTGAAATCAGAAAATGCGTGGAGACCAATGAAAATGAAAACACATCATTAAAAACCACAGGAGCAGTAAGGAAAAGGGTTGTTGCAGTAACTACCTACACACATAAGCATGCGTGCACACACCCCCCCCACTCTCATCTACCTACACACATAAGCATGTGTGCACACACTCCCCCACTCTCATCTACCTACACACATAAGCATGTGTGCACACACTCCCCCACTCTCATCTACCTACACACATAAGTACGTGTACACACACTCCCCCACTCTCATCTACCTACACACATAAGCATGCGTGCACACACTCCCCACTCTCTCTCATCTA
>PVIU01001038.1:39436-242887 GCA_004026605.1 Ondatra zibethicus | reverse complement strand
TAGGGGTTGTACCAGCTTGCATTCCCACCAGCAATGCAGGAGTGTTCCCTTTTCCCCACAACCTCTCCAGCATAAGTTGTCATCAGTGTTTTTGATCTTGGCCATTCTTACAGGTGTAAGATGGAATCTCAGAGTTGTTTTGATTTGCATTTCTCTGATGACTAAGGATGTTGAACATTTCCTTAAGTGTCTTTCAGCCGTTTTAGATTTCTCTGTCGAGAAAGAACTGTGGTATTTTTAATTGGTGTGGGTACACTGTGTGTGCGCACACCAGCCACAGCTCACATGGAGTCAATTCTCTTTCTGCCTTGATGTGGGTTCTGGGAGTCAACTCCGACTGCCAGGCTTGCTTGTCAAATGCTTGCTGAGCCATCTCATCAGTGCTGGTACGCTGAGATGAAAACGCATGGGATCTCCTGAAGCTGGGGTTACTTTACATGCTCTTGTGAGCCACACACCATGTGCACCGAGCTCTGGCCCTCTGGAAGAGCAGTAAGCCCATCTGTTATAACAGAAAAACAATGTGCCTCCTGGTAAATGGTTTGAGAGCTCTATACTGCACTATACCCAGGCTTAAATATTTTAGTAATAATTACATGGGCTTTAGTGGAGTTTGAAAGCACTAATCCCATTTGTTGTAGTTATTTAAATAAACCAATATTTTATAGGCTACAGGTAGAAGACTTACAGCTCTGCTTTAAGAAATGCATAATTTATGAGCAGTTATAAAGCATTAAAAAAGCAGTTAAGTCACATGTCTTTTATTATTTAAGATCGAGGCCGATAACAAAGTATTTGTTAGTGTAGTTAGTCTGGTATTTTAGCGCAGCAGGGTTGAAGGTGTGTGGGAGGTAGTTTTCTTGGTGCAGCAATGACCAGGACGGCCCCAACTTCATCACCTAAGGAGATGAACTCCCAAGTGGGCTTGTCCTGACGTGCTGTTTAGAGGAAATGATCTTCCTTTTAGGAACGCAACTGCTCTGAGCGCTCATCTAGTTTATGAACAGACCCAGCGGAGCTAGGGAACCGCAGTGCCTACCCCCTCATCCCCGCTCCCACTTTCATCGCTTCAGCTGAAGCCTCGGTCACCTACACACACGGAAGGGGCCACTCAGGGCTCGGAATCCAAACGGCGTCTGTGTCATTGAGACGCAATAAGTATGCGGGCGAGAGTGGTGGTGCCAACATGAGGGCAAGGGAGTGAAGTTGGAGTAGATGATGAAAAACTCAACTTTCAAAGTCCTGGCGAGGAAGGTGGCTTCTCAGGCACCTTTACCTTTCGCTTCCCTTGACTAACTGTGCGCCCTCGCTCCACTTTTCTCCCGCGCCTCAGGCGGCGCGCCTCCGCTTTTCAGTACGGCAACATGGCGCCTCCCTGTGCGGCGTGAGCAACTTCGAGCCGCCCGTCCCCGCGGCCCTCGGCCAGCGCCAGGCCCCGCTCCACAGCTCGCGCTGGCCCATTTCCATACAAACCACGGTGCGGCTCAGCTCCGAGCCACCGAGAGCCCCTTCGTGACAGCGGCAGAGCTGCCGTACAGGAACATGGCGGCGCCCTACGCTGGGCAGGCGCATCCCGGCTCACACCCGCCTCCGGTGCACAGCCCGGCTCTGAGGACCGGTCACCGTGGCGGCTGCTCCCCGCAGCGGGGCTGAGAGGACGGCCGGCAGCCCGACGAGCTAGGCAGTCCGGACCCCAGGCGCCCAGCCCGCCGCGCGTCGCTCCCGCCCCTTCGCGGCGCCGGCCCGCGGGATTCGCAGCGGGAGCGACCGCAGGGAGATCGCCGACGCCGCGGCAGGTGAGCGGGGCGGCCGCGGGGGCCAGCGGGCCAGCCCGGGAGGCGCGGGGCGGAAGCACCGGCGTTTCTTGGCCTCTCCCGGCCGGTTGGGTCCCGGGGATGCCGGGTGGAGACGAGGAGGAGACAGGGGCGGGTGGAGGCCCACCCTCCAGGCCGTCCTCCCGCCGCGCCTCTGCCGCTCCCTCGCCCGCCTAAACAGCTGTTTACCATGGAATGTGGACGCGGTTTCCGCGCCGGTAGCCAGAGATCTTTCTTTCCCCTGAAGATCCTTTCTGGGGGATTCTTTTGTGTTCAGCTTGGGCCCGCGTGCAGCTCCGACGGATTCGTGTCCCCGTGCCAGGATCCTCCTCCCCTCGGTTTCCTGGTTAGGTACCGGGAGGATTTTATGATGGTCGAACGAATGAATGGGAGCAGTTAAATAGCCCCCGGATGCACCTTTAACTACAGTTGCGGGTCGTGAAAGGGTGGTTGTGCGCCAGCCTGTGGTCGCTGTGTAGTCTTAGCGTTAAATGAGGAGGTACGCACCTCCGTAGAAAGCTGAAGTCGCACAGACTCCAAAGAGCCAGAATTGGATCTCAGAAGTGACGGAGACTAGGATATTTTATGAAAAATTGATCACTTTTACTAAAGATATTGTAAGCTGCAAACCACAGGTCCCAGTGTTACCCTAAACACCTTGGGCAACCTCTCCCAAATACAGTGACATCACAACAATGACACGGGGATTTATGTCATTCAACAGATGGGTATCTGCCGGGGCTGGCGGTAGTGCAGATATACGAACAGAATCTTTGTGGAGAATATGGTTGATCTTGGCTCTTGAGAAGCTCGAAATCTAGGCGAAGGGTTTCGTTTTGTTTTTTAAGTACCAATTAGCACTTTCCCCATCTGACTCCCAACCCCTCTTTCCCATCTTCCCTACCTGTCCCGTTTCCATTTCAGTTGCCATGGCTTCTGCCAGAGGAATGAAATACCCCACTTTCTATCCCTCCTCCACCCCCCAACTTTATAACGGGGTGAAATTCTACTCCTTTCAAAGATAGGTCACGTGTCATCTTTTCTGGGAAGGCTTTCTCAGCTCCCTCCTGCTATTCAGAATAGCAAAGTCATCCTACTGTGTTTCATTGTGGCTCCCTGCAAACATGTCTGTCTCTCTCTGGCTAGATTGTTTTCATCTTTCTATCCCTCTTTAAATAACCGTATTTTGGCTGGATTTTAAGGCAGGGATGGATGCTAGCTGTCTAGCCATCAGCCCTGTAGGACTTTGGAGAAAAGTGTAAACACAGGGCTGAAGGGCTTGCCCTGGGAGGAGACGCAACCTGCACGGTCTTGGGGGCAGTCTGCTGAGTTCAAAGGAGTCTTGCTTTTCTCCTTTCTGCACTCACTCTTCATCGTCTGGTCAGCTCCTCCGCATGTGAAGAGGGTAAGTGTGTTTTTGTTTCTTATGAAATCTGTAGGTGATGTTGTACATTGGGTCTGTTGCACTTCCAAACTCTAGTAGGACTTAGGACCACGAAGAGATGAGTTTTGGAAGAAAAGATTGGGCAGGTGTGGTGGCACATGCCTTTGTCCCAGAACTCAGGAGTAAGGCCAGATGTGGTGGCACATGCCTTTATCCCAGAACTTAGGAGTAAGGGCAGGTGGAGCTATATGAGTTCAGGACCAACCTAGTTAACTTAGTAACTTTCTATGTGGCTTAAGACCCTTTCTCCAAAGGGGAGGGGGCCATGGATTAGAAAGGTGAAATACCACTAGACATGGTGGTAGCCCTTAATCCCAGCCATTGAGAGGCAAAGGCAGGCAGATCTCTGTTCTCTCGATAGAGTTGCAGGTCAGCCAAGCTTGTGAGACCCTGCCTCCAAAAATCAATAAATGAATCAACAAAAAGATGGCAAAAGCTACTTCGGCACTTATTTTGGCTCACAGTCCAGGGCTATCACCTGCCATTTAGAGGAAGTCACTGTAGCTGAAGCATGAGGCAGCTGGTCACATTACATTCTCTGTCAAGAAACAGAGAAATCTTGTGTACAGTCCCCTCTCCTTTTGTTAGAGCAGAACCCAGCTCAGGAATTGGTGCTGCCCACACGTGGGAGAGCCTCCCCATCTCCGTTAACATTCCCGTGAGCCAGCCTGATCTAGACAGTTCTCATAGAGGGTCCTGTTGGGGAAAATTACTTAAAGTGTGTGTCTTTTGTTTATGCTGCATTTGTTTAACTCTGTGAAGCTGTGATTTTTTTTTTTTTTTTGACTTTCTAAAACACCTGCTGGTCCTAATAAAGAGCTGAATGGCCAATAGTGAGGCAGGAGCAAAAATAGGTTAGCAGGTAGACAGTATAAATAGGAGCTATGGGAGGTCAAGGAGAGGACACCAGGGGTCAGCCACCCAGCTACACACAGCAAGCCACAGAGAAAGAAGTAAAGTAAGGAATACAGAGATAGAGAAAGAGGCAAAAGGTAGTGTGATAATCTAAGACAAGCTGGCCAAAAGCAAGTCAAGCTGAGGCTGGGCATTCCTAACTAAGAATAAACCTTTGTGTGTGATTTATTTGGAACCAGGAGGCGGGCCCCCCAAAAAGCCAAAAGAGTAAAACATTAGCCAGGCAGTGGTGGCGCACTCCTTTAATCCCAGCACTTGGGAAGCAGAGGCAAGTGGATCTCTGTGAGTTGGAGGCCAGTCTGGTCTACAAGAGCTAGTTCCAGGACAGGCTACAAAGCTACAGAGAAACCCTGTCTCAAAAAACCAAACCCCCCCCCCCAAAAAAAAGCATTATACACAACAGCGTCTTTTGTAGCACGAATTCTCTTTGGTCTTAATAATAAAAACTCAGAGTCAGCTATCAGGGGTGAAAACTGAAGGATCAGAGAAGCAGAGCAGCAGCCACTAGTGAGTTTTTACTGCTACCAATGCTCAGATGAACAGACCCAAGGGGCAGTCCTGTTCTCAAACTATCTCCTAGACTGCATCCTCAAATTGACTGCTTCCTCAGACTGATTCAGACTCACTGCACTGAGCTCGGTCTCCTCCCACCGCCGTATATTCCTCTCTCCACCCATCCATATCATTCTTGTCTCCACCTCCCTAGTGCTGGGATTAAAGGCGTGAAATCCCAAGTGCTGGGATCACCCTTGTGTGAGCTCTGTTTCTTTTTGGACTGGATCAATTTCTTGTAGCCCAGGGTGGCCTTGAACTGACAGAGATCCATCTGCTTCTGTCTCTTGAGTCCTGAGATTAAAGGTATGTGCCACCACTGCCTGGCCTCTGTGGCTAGATAGTGTGGCTAGCTCTGCGCTCTGATCTTCAGGCAAGCTTTATTTGTTAGATCATAAACAAAATACCACCACAGTCCTTTCCAAGGTGAAGAAGCTACATATTACCATGTTGACAATTGAGACTGGCCATCACAACAGGCCTGAAAATTTCAATTCCAGTAACTTTATTCTATGTAATAGAGGTCTCTTGAGATTTTAGATAATTAAACCAAGCGATTCTTCTCTCTCTAATTGCAGAAGAAAAATATGCCAAAATCTCCTTAAAACAGCCGACATTTCTTTAGATTCTTGATTACCTTCAAAGTGTGTAATTTGGCTGAATTAGTTTTTATGACAAATAGTTTGTCATCTTCTGGATATAATTATTTTCAGTGTTGTAAATGCAGAAGCATTGTCTTTCTTAACTAGAAATGTCCTAAGAATAGAGAAGGGTGGGGAGGACTTAAGAAACTTTAATGTAATTAAAAGGTTCCTTTATGGAGCTGAAGAGATGGCTCAGCCATCAAGAACACTGGCTGCTTTCACAGAGGACTCAGGATCAGTTCCCAACACACATATTAGTAGCTCACAACCACCTGTTAACTCCTATTCCAGGGGATCTGATGCCCTCTTCTGGTTCCTGTGAGCACTACACACACATAGTCCACATATGTGGAGGCAAACCCTCATACACATAAAACAAAAATAAACAAATCTTGGGCTGGAGAACTGGCTCAGCAGTTATGAGCCTGACTGCTCTTCCAGATGTTGAAGGTTTGATTCTCAGCACCCACCTGTTGTCTTTTCTTTCTTTCTTTCTTTTTATTTTTTATTTTTGGTTTTTTGAGACAGGGTTTCTTTTGTAGCTTTGGAGCCTGTCCTGGAATTAGCTCTTGTAGACCAGGCTGGCCTCAAACTCACAGAGATCCGCCTGCCTCTGCCTCCCTAGTGCTGGGATTAAAGGTGTGCGCCACCACTGCCCGGCCCCCACCTGTTGTTTTCCAGCCATCTGTAACTCTCATTTCAGAGGTCTGTTACCTTCCGACCAACTCAGACATCAGGTACACATGTAATGCACAGGCACACATGCAGGCAAAACCACTCATACACATAAAATAACTCCTTTGAAAAATGCCTTTATTGACTGGTCCAGAGTGGTGTGTCAGGTAATATTCCTGTTCTTATCAGCAGCTGATTCATTGAAAACCCAGTCACATTCATTGTGATTGCTGCTGCTTCCTGCTCTACTCATATGCTCTTCCTGTTGATTAGCGACTATTTAAAAATATATGCCAGGCGGTGGTGGTGCACATCTTTAATCTGTAGCACTTGAGAGGCAGAGCCAGACATCTCTGAGTTTGAGGTCAGCCTGATGTACAGAGTTAGTTCCAAGACAATCAGAACTGTTACACAGAGAAACCCTCTCTGGAAAAACATATATATACCATATATATGTATGTGTATATATATGAGTATATATGTTCCATGCATTTCTCTTAAATACTTTATAGAGTCTAGTCACTCCCTTTTATTTATTATTTGATTTGTTTGGTTTTTGAGACAGGGTCTCATTATGTAGCTTGGGCTGTTCTAGAACTCTCACTATAGAGATGAGACTGAACTCAAACTCAGAGATCTGCCTACCTCTCCCAGTTATTCTTTTAGAATCTAGGAGAAGGGTTGTGTGTGAGTACTCTTCTGTGCATGGAAGCCAGAGAGATCAGCTCTGAGTATCTTACAGGCATGGCTATGTGCCTGGCTTCAGTGGGTTCTAAGAATCTAAATTCAGGTCCTCAAGCTTTTATAACAAGCACCTTACCTACTGAGCCATCTCCCCAATCCCCATTCCCAGGTCTTTTTTTTTTCCCCACATAATCAGACTAGAAGCCATCCATCTCCTCAGCACAGTACTGAAAGGTGGCAGAAGCTTTGTTCCCAAAGAGCTGCATGTTGGTGCTGTTTGTTTTTACTTCAGTGACCCCGGTCCTGAAGCTGCTCTGTCATCCACCTCCCTAGTGCTAGGATTACAAGAGTGTATAACCAGGCCCAGCTTTCCAAGGGCTTTTCCTGTAAGGTCCCAGCCATGAAGGTAAAGAGTGTTAGTTTCAGGTGGGTGTGGTGGTACACATCTGTAGTTCCAGCATCTGTGAATTGGAGGCAGGAAGGTCATGAGTTGAAGGCCAGACTGGGTGATGTAGGGAGCTAAATGTCAGTAGAGACTGTGTAGAAACACTGTCTCTAAATACAGACTTAAGATGGGCTCACCACCCCCTTTGACTGACCCGAAGCAGGCAGTGTAAGTCTTCTGTCGGTGTAAGCCCCCTTCCTTGTGACATGGTATTCAGGAGTGGGGTACAAATATTCCAGCTCTTCTCGAAGCCTTGCAGGTGTCGTTGGTTAAGTGTCTTTGATCACTGAGGTAGATTATAAATGAAGGGTTTGCTCAGTCGGCGAGTGACATGGTCTGAACACATTTGGCTCGTCTTTCTTTCCTAGGGCAGCGAATAGACCTCACTGAGGATGTCTGAAAACCTCGACAAGTCCCATAGGAACAAAGCAGGAGAGTCAAAGCCGAGTGACTCTGAGCAAGGCCTGGGAGGTGCTCTGGAAAGTTCTGATGAAGCCTTGCAGAAAGAAGTAAAGTCGGACGCACCTAGTCCCCAGAGAGTGGGAAGACCTCACTGTAAGCAAACTTGACTTGGACTGAAAGCTCTTTGTGCTGTTTTTAAATGGCTTCCTTGTTCCTGTGGCTCTGAACTAAGTTCTCCTAATGTGACAAGACTGCCAATAATTAGCAATCGTCAGTAGCAGCCAGCTCCTTGTGGGTTTGCAATTGCATGAGAAGTTAAAGTTTTAGAATAGTAGCAAAATGTTCCTGTCTCTCTCCAGCCTCAGTGGCATTCTGCTTTCTCTGACATAGTCTGAGAAATGGGGATAGAGTGAAACTACAGCTTTAGTTGAAGGAATGCAAAGTCTGAGGCTCCTCCAAGCCAGAACTATGCTTACACAGGTTGAAAGAGAGAAAACTAGTGCTTGACCATACCCTAAGTTCATTTCCCCAGGACTTGGTCGCCACAGGCAGAGGGAATGCAGTTTGCTGAGTGAAGAAATCATTTTAGGGCCCAGTAGGGAGTCAGGCTCTTAGATGAAAGGTGGCAGGCTCTGCTTGTGTAGCCAATAGTTACCCAGCTCATGTCTTTTCTTAAGAACCTGTAAACCTTTTGAAGCAAATCCAGAAATGCAGATCTTAAGAAGGAGTGTCATAGTCTAAGAATGTTGGTGCTGATGTTATCGAAGTGTAAACGAACAGTTGTTCTGCAGACTGGGAGGAAGGACACAGATTTGGGGGTTTTGAGGTATGTTTCCAAAATAATTAAAGCCATTCCTGAATAATTTATCAGTCAACATAGTGTTCTTATACCTACAAGTGGGCCTGTTTTCTTAGTTATGGTCACATAATCTGATGAAAGTAGCCCAAATTGGTGTGCGTGCATGAGCGACTGTCAGTAATGTGAGGCGCTCTGTCTCCTAGGGTAGTTGTGAACATGAACTGAATTCGTGTAAAGCATTACGAATAGTGCTTAGAAGCAGTAAATGCTCAATAAGCATCGGTGGTTGTCACTCCTACCAGTACTATGTCATCCGCTGCATTTCTAATGGCGGGGGGAGTACTGTAGTGTGGACGCTATGTAGTGAGTCTGGAATGTCCTCCATAGCCCCTGTGTTAAAAGCTGGGGTCCAGCTGTGACACTGTGAGGAGAAACTTTAGGAGGGAGGGCATCTGGGAACTGCCCTTCGAGGGATTTTGGGGCCCAACCATTTCTTTGTTCTCCTTTTGCTTTTGGACCCTGCCATCATGTGCCGATCTCCGCAGGCACAAAAGCATGGGTCTACTAGATCGGGAGCTGGGACTGCCAAACTGTACACCAACCCCAACCCAAAGAAATGTTTGAGATCCAGATTCACGTAGCCCAGGCTGGACTCAGATTCTCTCTATAGCTAAGGATAACCTTGATCCACCTGTCTCCATTTCCAAAGTGCTGGTTACAGACTTGTACTACCATGCTCAGCTCTCAGCTTTTATGTGTGATGTACGTATGTGTGTATGTATGTATGTATGCATGCACGTATGTACGTATGTATGTATGTATGTATGTGAATCAAGGTCTCACTCTGCAGACTAGGCTTCCCTGGAACTCACTTTGGAGTTGGCCTCAAACTCATGTTGCCTAACTGCCTCAGCCTCTGAGTGCTGGGATTGCAGGCGTAAGCTACCACACTCAACAGCTCTCTCTTAATGAGTTGGTTTATCCAGTACTCCCTACAGCACCAAAAAACTGACTAACAAGACTAACATGGTCTTATTAGCTGTGGTTTCTAATAAAGAAGGGTGTTTGGTTTATCTTTTCAGTTATTCTGTGAAGGATAGTCTTGCTTCTTGGCATTCTGTCAATGATGGCTTGGCTCTAAATTAATGTGAAGTTAGTATTAGGCTACATTATTTGAAAATACAGGTGGTTATGTCTAAGGCAAGAGTATTTAGGGAGCCAGAAGCTGTTAAAAAAAAAAAAAGGACCCAAGTTGGGTGATTCACAGCTGCTTGTAACTCCAGCTCCAACGAACCCAATTATTTTTTTTTATTTTTTTACTTTTTACCATTCTTTGGGTACCAGTGCTCACATTCATATAGATACATACAGTTCTTTAAAAAATCATTTTTAAAATCTATGTTTGTGTGGGGCGGTGGTGCCACACACCTTTAATCTCAGCACTCAGGAGTCAAAGGCAGGCAGATCTCTCAGTTCAAGGCCAGACTGGGCTACAGAATGTGTTCCAGGACAGCCAGGAGTATACAGAGAAACCCTGTCTTGAAAAACCAAAGCAATAAAACAAACAAACAGAATTGATGTTAAAAATGATGCGCAAAATTTCTAACAATTTCTTAAAGGACCCTAAATGTGCTTCTGCCATTTTTACCACATATATAAAGCAATGTTCTTAGTATAAACAATTATAAAGTCACAATGTTGATCAACTTTGAAAAGCATTAAAGATGCTATACTTCAGTATCAACTATTCAGCCAAGATTTAATTAATTATATAAAATATTTTATAAGCATATATATTAGTATGCAAATTTTCTTTGATGTTTAATAAATTGATAAAATTATATATCTACCAAAGTATTGTTTTTTATGTGTGTGTTTTTCTTAAGATTTAAAAAATTAGTGGGGTGGTGATGGCTTATACCTTTAATCCCAGTATTCAGGAGGCAGGGTTGGGAGGACCTCCGAGTGTGAGGCTAGCCTGGTCTACAAAGAGAGTTCAAGAATAGCCAGAGCTGTTACACAGAGAAACCCTGTCTATAAAAACAAAAACAAAACAAACAAGCAAAAAAGATGTGTGTGTATATTTACACATTCACACACACGAATATAGCTCAAATCTTTGAGTGCCTTAGAACTTTACAAATGGAGTGTGCAACAGTCGAAGCATAGTTGGCAGCCTTTATAATGCTCACAACCTTGGGCTGCTAAGATATCATCACTCCCATAATCTTCTTGTACACTCGGTAGCAAACCGCTGTGTCCATCATACCCTTGGTAATTATTGATCTGCTTTCTGTATAGTCTTGCTGTTTGTGTAACTTTATATGGATGGAGTTTAGGGCTGATGCGGTGGGTCAGTGGGGAAAGGTTGCTCCCTGCCGAGCCTCATGATGTGAGTTCAGTCTTTGGGATTCATCTTTGGATCCATTTCCCATAACTTGTCCTCTAGCCTCTACACATGTGTGGTGGCATGCACATGTACACACATACAATGCACTTATATTAATTTTAAAATATTCTTAAAAATGGAATTCTAGTGAATATGGTTATTTATATCTGACATTGTCAATAGAGAGTTTTTCTGAAATCTGTGGTTTTGCATTTAACAGTAGTTCCTTTTTATTGCAAGTAGCATTCCATTTGTGGTGATATACAGCTTCTTTATCTTTCTGTAATTGAGAGACATTAGGATTTATCAAGGTTTTATGAATAAGATTATTAATATAAGAGTACAAGTCTTTACATGACCCTGCTGTCTGTTTTCTTGGGTAGTAGATTAGGAGTGGGGTTTCTGGGATGTGGTAATTGTATGTTTTGCTTTATAAGAAACTACAAGGAGGCCTGAGGAGATAGATAAGTGGTAGTGTTTGCCCAGGCTTAAGGACCTGAGCTTGAATCCCATAAGCCACATAAACAGCTAGGTATGGTGGCACATGTCTATAATTCCACCAGAGACAGCCAGATCTGCAGAGTTTGCTGGCCACCTGTTATGCTTGGTAATTTTCAAGTTCCAGAACCTTGCTCAAAAAACAAGATGGCTGGCTCCTGGGAAATGACATCCAGGATTGACCACTGGCCCCAAGTCACACTCTCTCTCTCTCTCTCTCTCTCTCTCTCTCTCTCTCTCTCTCTCTCACACACACACACACACACACACACACACACACACACACAGAGAGAGAGAGAGAGAGAAACCACATTGGCTGTTGCTTTATATCACACTCCACATATAAGTCCGGACACTCTACCTTTGTGCCAGTGTTCAGCATACTTGGCATGGTCAGTCTTCCTGCTTCTGGCCAGAGCTAATAGATGTGTAATTATAGCTCACAATGGGTTTATTGCATTTCTCTAATGGCAATGAGCATCTTTCCATGTGCTTTGAAGGCATTTGTTTCTTTTTTTTTTTTCTTTTTGGTTTATCGAGACAGGGTTTCTCTGTGGCTTTGGAGCCTGTCCTGGCACTAGCTCTTGTAGACCAGGCTGGTCTCGAACTCACAGAGATCTGCCTGCCTCTGCCTCCCAAGTGCTGGGATTAAAGGCGTGCGCCACCACCGCCCGGCTTTGAAGGCATTTGTACGTCTTCTTTGAAGAAGTGTGTGTTTGACTCTTTTTCCCACTCTTATTGTTGTTAATTGTTTATTACTGAGTTGTAGGATCTTACAGAGCTGACTGTGTGCTCTGTTGAGTGCTTTACCTGTGTTTTCTCTTGTGACACACCTTCCGTGTTCTTTTTTGTTGTCGTTATTGTTTTTTTCTAGGCAGGTTCTCTGTGTAAGAGTCCTGGCTGTCCTGTGTAGGCGGAATTTTTGTCAGCACCACCAGCCAGCTCCCAAATAACCATACAGAGGCATAATATTAATTATCAATGCTCGGCTAACAGCTTAGGCTTGTTGCTAACTAGCTCTTACAACTTTAATTAACCCATATTTCTATGTATGTTCTACCATGTGACTGAGAACCTAATCTCAGTATGGCATGTTTAGCTCCTCCTTCCTCTGCATTTTGCTTGGGACCCTCAGACTTTGCTTCTTCTACCCAGCCTCCTTCTAGTCTGGCTCTCCCACCCAGTCTCTTCCTGCCCAGCTATAGGCCAGTCAGCTCTGGCCTATATAACCCATGAGAATGATACATATTTACAGTGTACAAAGACTGTCCTACAACATTTCCTCCTTTTCCATCTGGATCTGTCTTCTCCGAGCATTTGTATTGTTTTTTGATTGCATGAGACAAATCTTAAATTGCTGTATTAGCTGCTGGCACTGCTCAGTTTAGTGTGTGGTGCTAGTGCAGGGTGGTTGGCAGCTGCCAGGAGACAAGTCTCTGTATTGTGGTCAGCATGAGAGACATGAGACCAGAAGTTGCATTTGGCTCAATTTTTGTGTGTTTAGAACCTTTTTAGAGCTTTCTCAGATCTTTTGTGGATGTAGGTGTCCCACATGAGAATGTCATTTGTAAGCAGAGATTTTTGTTGGCACTGCTGGCCAACTCCCAAATAACCACACAGACACTTAATATTAATTATAAATGCTTGGCCGATAGCTTAGGCTTATTACTAACTAGCTCTTACAACTTTAACTAACCCATATTTACCTATTCTCTGCCAGTGGTAGTACCTTTTTTTCAACATAGCAAGTTTATCTTGCTTCTCTCTGCATCTCACCACTCCTGAGACTCCTCCCTTCTTCTTTGCATTCTCTTTTTATCTGCAAGTCCTGCCTAACTTCTACCTGTCCAGCTATTGGCCAGTCAGCTCTTTATTAACTAGTGAGAGTAATACATATTTATAGTGTACAAAGATTGTTCCACAGCAGTCCTGGAACTTGCTTTGTAGACCAGGCTGGCCACGGATTCATAAAGATCCATCTGCCTCTTACTCCTGAGTGCTAAGATTAAAGGCATGAGATACCATGCCTGGTGCACTTTCCATGTTCCTAACAGCATCTTTCACAGAGTACAAGTTTTAGAAAGAAGTCTAACTTATCCTTTCCTTTTATAGTTTGAGTTTTTTGTATCATAAAAAAATGCTTAATATAAAATCACAAAGATTTTTGGTCTTCTTATAAAAGTTTTATCATGTTAGCTGTTCCATCTATGTTTTTAACTCACATTGAATTAGTTCTTTGTCATGGAGAAAAGAATTGGGTCTTTTTTTTCTTAAATTACATCATTGTTGTTCTTGTTTTTTTTTTTTTTTTTTTTTTTTTTTTGAGACAGGGTCTCTGTGCAACCCAGGCTGTCCTAGAACTCACTGAGTACACCAGGCTAGCTTTGAACCTACATTGATTTGCCAGCCTCTGCCTCCTTAGTCCTAGGATTGAAGATGTGTACCACAACACCTGGCAAAGTGTTAGTTTGTTTTTGTTTTCTTTTCTTTTCATTTTTTTTTGTTTGTTTTGGTTTTCAAGACAAGGTTTTTCTATGTATTCCTGGCTGTCTTGAAACTCATTCTATAGACCAGGCTGGCCTTGAACTCAGAGATCCTCGGAGATCTGTCTGATTTTGCCTCTTGAGTGCTGGGTAAAGGCATGCACCATCATTGCCTGGCTGTCATTCTTTTGTATATGGGGATTTAATTGTTTTAGAAATATTTTTATTAGTGCTGGGTAAAGGCATGCACCATCATTGCCTGGCTGTCATTCTTTTGTATATGGGGATTTAATTGTTTTAGAAATATTTTTATTGGGGCTGGAGAAATGGCTCAGTGGTTAAGAGCACTGGCTGCTCTTCCAGAGGTCCTGAGTTCGATTCCCAGCAACCACATGGTGGTTCACAACCATCTGTAATGAGATCTGGTGCCCTCTTCTGGCATGCAAAAAAATATTTTTATTAAAAATATTATGCTAGCCGGGCGGTGGTGGCGCACGTCTTTAATCTCAGCACTCGGGAGGCAGAGGCAGGCAGATATCTGTGGGTTCGGGACCAGCCTGGTCTATAAGCACTAGTTCCAAGACAGGCTCCAAAGCTACAGAGAAACCCTATCTCGAAAAACCGAAAAAAAAAATACTATGCTTGCCTTCTGACTACACACACACACACACACACACACACACACACACACACACACACACGAGTGTGTCAGTGTGTTTCTCTCTTTCTATACTTGAGTCTATTTTTATTCCCTGTCAATTATTTGTCTGTATGCAAAACCCTATAGTTTTGATGATTATAGTTTGACAGAAAGTTTTGAAATCAGCATAAGTCTTCTAGACTTCTTTCCAGAATAGTCTTGGTGCTCTGGATCTTTTGCATTTTCATATAAATTTTAAAATCAATTGGGAAATTTCAAAAAGGCCGACTGGGGTTTGGTTAGAATATATTTAGTCAATAGATTTACTTAGAGAAAATTGACATCTTCATAACATCAAGAATTAAAAAATATTATCTAGGCTTTATTTGGGACATTTTTATATTTAACTAATATGCATGACATTAATTTTACTTTTATTTTGAATTTTTATTAATATTTTCTGGAAATGCTAAGAATTTTGTGAGGAAGAATTCTCAATAGTTCCACAACTTCCCCATGTGCAATTTAATAAAGATTTGTTGTTGTTTTTTTAACCAAACAGGATATGGCCAGCTCTTATATTTGCTTCATTTTTCAGGAGGCAACGGGGGGCAAAAGGAAACAATAAAGTTGGAAGAAAATTATTTTTCTCTAACCTAAGAGTTTTTCATCTGTTAAACCCTGGGCAAACCAGCAGCATTGCTTGTCATTATCTTATCCCCATCTCAGGAGACTAAGGAAATCTCTAGCTCAGAGCTCCCAACTGTCAGCATCAGCTTGATATCCGGTGCAAGGAAAATTCTTCTGTCCTGCCAGACACTAAAGCCAGCAGCCAGCCTCCCTCACTTCCTGTAGTTTAAATATGGAGAAGCATGGCCTCCGGCTCCTGGGAGTAAACTTGCCCCTTATTCCTTGGTTTCGAGCACCAGGGGAGAACCTTTCCAGAGCTCTGGATGTGGAAGATGAATCTCAGGCTGTATTGGGAGAACTGAGAGCAGGTCCGAGGCTTTGCAGTCCACAGGAACAAAAGCTACAGGACTTGTGAGAGAGCCACGAGGGAGGGGGAAATCCTGGTGACTTCTTCAGGTTTTGATTTAGCAGGTCTGTTACTATAGAATTCTAATATCCCTATCTCTGACCTCTTCATTGGCAAGCAACAGAGATCTTATAGTCTGTCTATTCTGTACTACTAGTGAAGAACTCTATGAGGCCTCTCAGCCTTAGTGTTCCCCCCCTCCCCTGGGAACCAAGGATCTAACAACTACACATGCACGTATTGAAATGTTGGTCCATCCCCCTATGTCCTTATGGATGTTCTCCAAATAGAGCTCAGTTATTAAATTAAGACAAGGTAACCCACAGATGTTTTGACTCGGTGTTGACTCAGTCCCTGAAATGGGGTCAGAATAACCCACAGATGTCTCCCCTTACCCCGCCTGATCTGGCAACCACTCTCCCGCTCTGGCTCAGTCCAGTAGCCCTTTGAATAAGCCAATCATAATAGTTAAAAAGTAACTCCCAGGTCCCCCCCCCTCCTTATTTCCCCTTCTATTCCTATAAAAATAGCCTGTGACAACTATTCGAGGTCCTTCACCTTTTGAGGTGGGTGGACCCTCTAGCGACAGAATTAAAATCCTCAAGCTTTAACATCAACTGTGGTGTGAGAGTGGTCTCTTGGGGCGATTCCTCCTCCTCGGTGATTGGACTTCAGGGTCCAACACTAGGTTTTGATATTGAGATATTATCATATGTAACTCAGACTGTCTTGAACTTGTTATGCAGCTGAGATTGGCCTTGAACTCCTGATCCTCCTGCCTCTACTTCTTAAGTTCTGGAATTGGAGGACATGTACCACCATGTCCTGCTTAAGTTAACTTTTTCTTTTTAAAAATTTTGTGTGTGTGTATCTGTGTCTGTGTGTGTGTTTCTGTGTCTGTGTGTAGGTTAGAAGACTAGCTGTAGGTTTGGTTCTCATCATGTGGGTTCCAGCCTTGTGATCCAGGACATTTACTTGCTGAACCATCTCATGAATCCCAGGGCGTGGATTTTAAGCTTGTTTAAGATTTAATGCAATTTTAATTTTGAGAAATATCAGTGTTAATGCAAAATGTTTATGGAAGCAGAAAGAAATCTTTTAAAAAATATATTTGTGTTTACATGTGAGTGCTTATGGCCACACATGCCACAATACACACGTGGAAGTCAGAGGGACAACATGCAGGATTCAGTTCTGTCTGTCTACCATGTGGGTATCAGGGATGGAACTCAAATCCACAGATTTGGCAGCTGTAGCACAAATAATAAAAATCTAGAGACGGAAATTGGGGTTCAATGTGAAAACCAGAAAAACAAAGCAGTAGAAAAACAAAGCACTAGAGAAGTCTTTCTTCTACCAAGTTTGGATGACCACAAACTAAGCAGCCAAGCCTCTCTCCTCCCATTTTATATTCACTCTAGTGCAGGGATTAAAACGTGTGACTTGGACTGGGATTAAAAGTGTGAGCCATCACCACCTGGATTTGTTTCTGTGTTGATCTTGTGTAGCCCAGGGTGGCCTTGAACTCACAGAGATCCACCTGTCTTCCAAATCCTGGGATTAAAGGTGTGTGTCACCATTGTCTGACCTCTAGTGGCTTTAGCTTTGCTTCTGGTCTTCAGGCAAGATTTATCAAAATACAAATAATATACAACTACAGGCAGCAGACCCGTTTACCCATTGAGTCATCTCACTGACAGCAGAAAAGATTATAAATCTGTGTATTTTTCTTTTTGAAAGGCAGGAGTTAGCAGAGGCAGAACCTTTAGCTTACTGAGACAGTGAAAACCTGCAATTTAAAGTTTTCAATCCCAATTTATTTTACTATTTTCTTTTGAGCAGTCTTAGTGGGAACATACATACATATGTTTTGTGTATGATATTAGTACTTGTTACTTTTAGCATTCTATATAAAAAGAAAAAACTAAACCTATTGTCTGAAATGTTGGGGTCCAGGTATTGTTGTAGCTGCTGCCGCAGGCCTTAGCTTAACAAACTTCTTAAACTGGGTTTCTGTTACAGCTAGTCCTCCTCGGCTTGTCACTGTAGAGGAACTTCTAGAAACAGCGAAAGGAGTCACCAACATGGCTCTAGCTCATGAAATTGTAGTAAATGGAGACTTCCGGATTAACGCTGTTGAATTAGCAGAAGGCAGGTATGTGCATGGACTTGTTTACTAGAACATTTCCAGTTCTGGGAATGGCTTCCCATTCAGTGACAGTGTGTTCAAGTATATTCTTCCTTTTGTACATCAGTGCTAAAAATATTCTTAGGTTAGAGTGACTTGTGAACATGGGTCTCATAGCCACGGATGCTTCAGGATACAAGGAAAAGGTCTGGAGTCTGTGGAAGCTTTCGTGCCTGCTTCCCCCGTGAGGGCTCAGCCATTCCTTTGTTTGCAGCGCGTCTCATCCATTTCCTTGTAGCTTTGTAACTCATTGCAGCTGTTCTCTAACTCGCATCCCTTGCCGGATTAACTGTGTGAAGACAAGGAAGCCAGGGGAGGTGGCACATGCCTGTAATCCCAGCACTGGGAAGTGGAGGCAGGAGGATCAGTTACAGGTCATCCTCAACTATGTAGCAAGTCAGAAGCCAGCCAGGGCTGTATGAGTCCCTATCTCCAAAAACAAAAACCAAACAAGATAACAATAGTAATAAAAAGGCTGGAGAGAAGGCTCAGTAGTTAAGTGTACGAACTGCTCTCTGTGGGCACCTGTATTCAAATGTATCACAGGAACTTGCCGAGGTCAGAGAAAATAAAATTAGCAACTCTAAAATTTCCAGTTTTTAAGAAATTTTAAATTTTATGTGTATGAGTAGTTTTTCCTGCACATATATATGTACACCACGTGCATGCCTGGTACCCACTGGGTCAGAAGCGTGTTGTATCCTGGAACTGGAGTTATGTGTAGATGGTTATGAGCCATCATGTGGGAGGGGCTGCTGAGAAGTAAGTCCACATCGTCTGCCCGCAAGAACACAAATGCTCTTTGCTGCTGAGCCATCTCTCCAGCCTCTGATCGTCTCCCCTTATGGTAGTTATACTCTATTCACTGGATTCATGTTACCCTAAGAGATGTGAAATCCACTCTTAAGAGGCAAAGTAGCTAGAGTGTCGTCAGCTTATGTCTGGGACGTCTTTGCTTGGTTCCTATGGTTTTGAAGATTTGTTACCCTACAGCCATAGAATTTATGACTTTGAAAATGATTTAGATTCATATATATTATATATATAACATTGCATTTGTCTTTTTATTTTCTTTGTCTTCAGCTTGGAGAAGAGAGTAAAGGATATTGTACATAAAGCTTTCTGGGATTGCCTGAGTGTCCAGCTAAGTGAAGACCCCCCAACATATGACCATGCCATCAAACTTGTAGGAGAGATCAAAGAGGTGAGGCAAAGAGTGAATTGTGCTTAGAGAGTGTTCATCCAGCCTGTGTTGCTATCCCAGAAGACTCTAAAGAGACTGAGGTCACAAAGTCACTTGAAGGAATTTGGATTGAGTACTTTTGACTTAGCACCACTGCCCCTTTAAAAAAATTTTCAGCCAAACTGTGATAACCTGAAGACACTACTTTTGTACAAAGAAAATGTTCATATTACTTAGAGAAAACAAAATTTACATTATGAAATATTGAGTATTAATTGTACTAGATATGGACACATTCAATTCATGTTGACCAAAAAGTAACTGTGCCTTGGGATAGAGAAGACTATATGTGGAAGGGCTTTTTCTGCAGTGGCTTTACCATTCACACTGAAGAACTGTTATCTGGAAAAATGGGAGTCAGTAGTTGGCTGACAGGATTCCTTAGCAACTAGTCATTGCTTATAACTAGTCATTCTTAGCCACACATGGCAATACATACCCATGATCCTAGCACTTGGTTCACTTAGGCAGCCGGTCTCTAGCTTGTAACCAGATTGGACCGCACACACACAAGACCTTCCTCAAAGAGCAAACACAAACCAACTTCCAGTTTTTTCTTGTATCCAGGCGATTGCTAGAATATAAACAAGGCTTAAATAGCTATTCTAAATGATTCATGTGCATGTTTGTCTATAGATTTGTTAAGCAAGAGGCTAAAAATATGTGCAGCATCATAATAGCAGTTGGTGATCCTTTACTTTTGAACAGTTATAAATCCTTTTGTGCATAAGAAAGCTGATGCCTAAAAAACATGTCTGAGCTTAGCTGTGCTCTCTTGTAGACTCTGCTCTCTTTTCTGCTGCCTGGTCACACTAGACTAAGAAACCAAATAACCGAGGTCTTGGATCTGGAACTGATAAAACAGGAAGCAGAGAATGGGGCCCTAGACATTTCCAAGCTGGCAGAATTCATTATTGGCATGATGGGGACATTGTGTGCACCTGCTCGAGATGAGGAAGTTAAGAAACTAAAGGACATTAAGGAAATAGTGCCTCTTTTCAGGTATGGAATATGTCCATCTCAGCGCACCTTGTTGAAAATCTATTTGCAGATTTACACTTCAAGTCTAGGGACTTGGTCATTTCAAAAATGTTTCTAAAACAAACACCTAAAACCCAGAAATGTAGAAATCCTGCCACTCACCCCACTGTTTTTCTATTACTAAGGGACTAAAGTCGGGACATCTGTTTGGTTTTTGTTTGTTTTGTTTTGTTTTTTAATGCCATCTTGACATTTTTTTTTCCTAGTTAGGATGATGTAGAATTTTTTTTTGAGACAGGGTTTCTCTGTGTAGCTTTGGAGCCTGTCCTGGTGCTAGCTCTGTAGACCAGGCAGGCCTTGAACTCACAGAGATCCGCCTGCCTCTGTGTCCTGAGTGCTAGGATTAATAGTGTGCATCACCACTGTCTGGCTTTTTTTTTTTTTAATTTTTCAAGAAAGGCTTTCTCTATGTAACCCTGGCCATCCTGAAACTAGCTGTGTACACCAAGCTGGTCTTGAACTCACAGAGCTCTGCCTGCCTCTTCCTCCTGAGTGCTGGGATTAAAGATGTGCACCACCACCACCTGGCTTTTTTTTTTAAGATTCACTTATTATGCATACATCAGATCTCATTATAGATGATTGTGAGCCACCATGTGGTTGCTGGGAGTTGAACTTGGGACCTTTGGAGAAGAGCCAGTGCTCTTGACCTCTGAGCCTTCTCTCCAGCCCCCCCCCCGCCCCATTTCTGAAAGCACTGTATGAGTATATTTGGGGTTACTGTAAGCCAACAGCTGCCCATGGGCAGGTTTCTGATGGCCTTTGCTTCCCTGTGGGTGGCCTTAAGAGACTGATTGGAGTGTTTTCAGTAGAGATGACAAGTGGACTGGTGTGGACTTGTGAGCTGAACCAGAAGAGCAGGGGGAGGGTTCCAAATGCATCCTTTCCTGTACATGAGCCTGGAGAGGAAGGCTGTGCTTCTGAAGGGCCATGGACCTGGAGCATGTTTGATCCTAGTCTGGCTTTTGTGCAGGGCCACATCTGCACGTGAGCCTTGGGTTTTTTTGTTTTGTTTTGCGACAGGATTTCTCTATGTAGCCCTGGTTGTCCTGGAACTTGCCTTGTTGATCAGTCAGGCCTCAAACTTCAAAGATCCAAGTGCGTCTGCTTTCTGAGTGCTAGGATTAAAGTTGTGCACCACCATACCTAGCAAGCCTTGGTTTTTTGCTTCTTGTGTTTTTGATATGCGTTGGTGTTTTGCCAGCATGAGGGTGTCAGATCCCTGGACTGTAGTTACAGACAGTTGTGAGCTGCCATGTAGGTGCTGGGATTGAACCTGGAAGAGCAGCCAGTGCTCTTAACTGCTGAGCATCTCTCCAGCCCCTGAGCCTTAGGTTCTTGACTGTCTCCTGAGCTGGGCGCTTAGCTATCCTTAGTCATGGTGTAGGCCAGCAGAATGGAAGGCATTCTCAGAAGCAGGTCAGGAGTTTGTCTTTTGGGTACAGAATGTGAATTAGCAATTATACCACTGAACTAGAGCATAAAATACCTCTTAAAACACAGAGAAACTGGGGAAAGAGGAAGGAAGAAAAGAGAAAGTTGCTTTTCTGGAACTTGATATGTAGACCAGGCTGGCCTCAAATTTATAGAGATCCTCCTGCCTCTGCTTCAGAATGCAGGGATTGAAGGTGTGCGCCACCTCGCCTGGCTCGTTTTCATTCTCTGCTTAGAAAATGATCCGATCTGCGTAAGCACGAACACCTAGGGGCTTCAGCTCAGGTTGAGATCCCCGTCTTTCCTCAGCCTCCAGGAGGACTGGCCCCGAGCGGAAAGAGCGTCAAGTGTGAGGATCAGAGGGGGAGGGAAAGGGGGCTAAAAGCACCTTAAAATTTTGCAACTTTTTGTTTTCTTTTGTTTTCTGAGATAGGATTTCTCTATGTATCCCTAGCTGTCCTGGAACTTGCTGTGTAGATCAGGCTGGCTCGAACTCACAGAGATCGTCTGCCTCTCTCTCTGGAGTGCTGGGATTAAAGGTGTGCGCCACCACTGCCAGGCAAATTTTACGCTCTTTCAAGCCATTAGTTACGTGTTTGTTTTCCAAATTTGTTTTACTTTTTAGAAAAGATTGTTATCTTTTTAAAATTATACGTATGCCTGTCTGAGGGAATATGCACATGAGTGCAGATACCTGAGGAGGCCAGAGAGCTCCCCAACATATGTGCTGGAATATGAGCTAAGGTCCCTCCTCTCTAGTGATTCTAGTTTGTGCCAAGTTGACATAAAACTAGCCAGCACAGCTGACCTGTGGTCAGCTTGACACACAAACATTATTTTTCAATTTGAACCTTTTTTTTCTTATTTATCCTCAATATAGCACAATAATATTAATATTACAATATAAAATGTAAATAACTTTAAAAGTCCCATGGTCTTTACAAATTCAAACACCTTCAGAGTTCAGTTTCATCAGCTAAGCAGTGATGGGTGGTGCATTCCTTTGATCCCAGCACTCAGGAGGCAGAGACATGTGGATTTCTGTGAGTTCGAGGCCAGCCTGGTCTACAGTGAGTTCTAGGACAGCCAGGGCTACACAGAGAAACCCTGTCTCATAAAAACAAAGCAAGCAAACAAAAAAAGTTCAGTCTCTTTAAAATATCCAGCCTCAGGACTGGAGAGATGGCTCAGAGGTTAAGAGCATTGCCTACTCTTCCAAAGGTCCCGAGTTCAATTCTCTGCAACCACATGGTGGCTCACAATCATCTGTAATGGGATCTGGTGCCCTCTTCTGGCCTGCAGGCATACACACAGAATATTGTATACATAGTAAATAAATAAATATTTAGAAAAAAAATATCCAGCCTCTAAAAATCCAAAATCTCTTTCAAAAACTCAAAGTCTCTCAACTGTGCACTCTTATAAAAGTCAGAGTTAAGTTAAATGCTTTCACTTCAAGAGGGAAGAACCAGGCACAGTCACCAACAGATGGAAGTAAAACCAAACCCCCATTGTGTAAATCATTCAGTGCCCAGTGTCTGGGACTCACTCCTGATGTCTTGGGCTCCCCCAGAGGGCCTGGGACATTCCCAGGCTCTGCCCCCTGCTGCACTCACAGCTTGTCTTCTAGGCTCAGGCTGGCTCCACTCCACCATGGTACTGCTGCTCTTGGCGGTTGCCCCATGGTATTGGCATCTCCAAAACACTGGGGTCTCTGCTGCAGCTGGGCTGCACTTGCCATCAGTAGCCTTTCCTGGGCTCTCTTCAAGGTGCAAAGCCTCAACTTCCCCACATGACTCCTTCACTCTTGGGGCTTCCACTGCAATTCTGACTCCACCTTCGCCAGTGGCTTCTCCTGGCCTCTCACAGCGCCAAGCTTCAGCTGCTCTCCCTGACTCCTTCAAAACCAGTACCACCTGGGTGACTCTTACACTACCAAGTTCAGCTGCCAGTGAAGGGACCACCTTGGCCACTCTGGACCATAGCTTCTGTGTACTGACTGAGGAAACACTTCCCAGAAGACTTCACCTCAGCGACGCTGGTCTCTTCTTAATCACCACAAATTGTCCAGCATCAATTGTCCCAGCGAAGCAAAGGTTTCCCGTCAGTGGTTCTGGTCTCTTGTGAGTCACCGCTGATTCTTCTGCCCCAGCTAACCAGAACCACAGATTGTCAAATTAAAATAGCCAGCAGCCCTGATAGAGTCTTTAAGTGGCTCCCAGACTTCCCTCTGGAGCCTCCATCTGCGCTGCTCTCAGCGTTCTCATTCCGAGCTCCTAGGAAAGGTCACTAGGCTTTGAGCACTCAAGGACTTTTCTAGCCCACAGTTCCAAAGTCTTTCCACAACCCCCCAAAACAACATGGTCAGGCCTGTTACAGCAATACCCCATGATCCTGGCAACAGAGGGCTTTATTACTGTGATGTAACACCATGACCAAAAGCAGCATGGGGAGGAAAGGGTTTATTTCACTCACTGTTCCATATAACAGTTCATCATCAAAAACAGTGAAGACGGAAACTCAAGTAGGGCAGGAACCTGGAGGCCATGGAGGAATGCTGCTTGCTACTTGCTTCCCCTGGCTTGTTTAGCCTGCTTTCTTATAGACCCAGGACTACCTCCCGGGGTGGCCCCACCCACAACAGGCAGAGCCCTCCCACAGCAACACTAATTATGAAAATGCCCTACAGGCTTCCCTAAAGCCCCATCTTTGTTGTGGAATATGTTTTTACACTGTGTAAAAAGATGTATCACTGTGATAACTGTGTGGTTTAATAAAGAGCCAATAGCTAGGCAGGAGGTAGAGGCAGGACTTCTGGACAGAGAGCTCTGAGAAGAAGAAACAGGATGAGCAAAATGGAGATGAGGTAACAAGCATGTGGCAGAACATAGATTAAAAAAATGGGCTAATTTAAGTCATAAGAGCTAATTAGAAACAAGCCTAAGCTAAGGCTGAGCTTTCGTAATTAATAAGAAGTCTCTGTCATTTTTTGTGAGCTGGCAGCTCAAAGAAAAATCTGTCTACACATCTTAATGAAGGCATTTTCTCAGCTGAGGCTCCCTCTTCTCTGATGCCTCTAGCTTGTGTCAGACTGACGTAAAATTAGTCAGCACAGGTCCCCTGGAAGAGCTTAACCCCTGAACCATCTCCCAGTCCCCAAATTCATTTTCTTAATCTTTTGTTTGTTTTGGTTTTTTTCTTTTTCTTTTTTTTATGGTTTTTCGAGACAGGGTTTCTCTGTGGCTTTGGAGCCTGTCCTGGAACTAGCTCTTGTAGACTAGGCTGGTCTCGAACTCACAGAGATCCACCTTCCTCTGCCTCCCGAGTGCTGGGATTAAAGGCGTGCGCCACCACCGCCCGGCTGTTTTGGTTTTTTTCAAGACGGGGGTTTCTCTGTGTAACAGTCCTGACTGTCCTGGAACTCACTTTGTAGACCAGGCTGGCCTCCAACTCAGAAAGATCTGCCTGCCTCTGCCTCTCAAGTGCTGGGATTAAACCATCACATGGCTCTTTTGCTGCCCTTTCTGAGATGAAACATACATCTCTTTTCCTTTAAACTGTGCTTATGTCACTACTGCCTGCTTCTAAATCTATTTTTTTTTTTTTCAGGGCAATCTTTTCTGTGTTGGACCTAATGAAAGTAGACATGGCCAACTTTGCTATCACTAGCATTAGGCCACACCTCATGCAGCAGTCAGTCGAGTATGAAAGGAAGAAGTTTCAGGAAGTCTTGGAAAAGCAGCCAAGTAAGTAGAATGCTGGTGGCGCCTTTCCATTGTTGGCTTTGTGTTGCGCTTTAGGTGCCGTGGCTTCTTATTACTAGAAGCCCACAACTGAGCTGGGCAGTGGCATACGTATGCCTTTGAAAAGTTTCTGACCCCATAGGCCTCTTGGCCGATGCAGTAGTCCAAACCAGACCAAATCAAACCGAATTAGAAAAAAACCCAGGTTTAATGGATAAAAATGCTTTCCAGCACCCCAGAGAGGAGGCAGAAAAGGAAGACCGGAAACACGTTTCTTCTCTGGAGGGGGCAGTTTAAATACCCTGCGGGAGTGGTCTTGAGCACCACTGGGGAGGGGTCATCGTTTAGCAGGCTTTCTCAGGGGCTGAGTCTGGACTGAGGCAACTCCAGGGGCGTGGACTTGGAATGGAGCATCCAGAGTCTTGGGAATATATGGATGCCAGGGGCTGGGGTGCCGCTTCTATGCATACAGCCTTTAATTCCAGCACTTGGGAGGCAGAGGCACACAGATCTGAGTTCGAGGTCAGCCATATGTACAGAGTGAGTTCCAGGACAGCCAGGGCTACACAGAGAAACTCTGTCTTGGAAAAAAAAAAAGCAAAAAACAAACCAAAATTTAAAAAAAATAATTAAAAAAAACAAAATCCAACAACTGTTTCTCATTCAAGTCTAGAATATATGAGGGTGGTGTAACTTGAAGGAAAAGCATGGGATGCTGTTAAAGCCTCGAAAACAAAATAATAATAATTCAACTGACAAGAGCTATGTGGGTAGAACATAAGAGTAAAAATGAAAAGAATGAAGATTACTAGATTAAATGTTTCTCCCCTAAGGAAAATACCAGTTTCTCTTACTCTTATATTTTGGGCCTTGATCTTGAAATCTTGACAAATCTCTTTCAGTTAATTTTTCTCCTACTTCTGGCAGCAACACGGAACTTCACTTCTTTCCTCTTTGCATAAATCTGCTCTCACAACCAGGAAATGTCAGTTTTTACTCTTTGTTGTTATTTATTTTGGTTTGTTTGTTTTTGAGACAGGGTTCTCTAAATGTGGCCCTGGCAGCCTCCAGCGCTGCTTTGGCGGGGTTTAAAGGACGCACCACCACCACTGGCTTTGTTTTGTTTCGTCCTGCTCTGCAACCCAGGCTGGTGTGCTGCTCTCTGTGAAACCCAGGCTGACCCTAAACTGTTGCAGTCTTCCTGTCTTTACCTCCCCAAGTGCTGGGGAGAAAATGGTGTTTTTGCAAGCCCGGGATGACTGCAGGGGAACACCTGACTGAGGAGTCTAGACTGGTTGTGTTTTCAGGTGCAGTGTGCTTGAGTTTCATGTAGCACAGCTTTGCTGATGAGGTGATGGAAATGGCTGTCTCTGAATAGTTCTTCTTGCCTGACTAGGTTTCTTAATTCACTGGCCCCAAAAGTTAGTTCTTGCAGCCCTGAGTGGATGCTTGGGGCCAGGGGTGGAAAGAGAGAATAGAAGTAGTGGAAGGAGATTGACTGACACGCCATTCTGTCTCTCTGGAGGCACCTGGGGACATGGTCCATAGGCTGAAGCATGATGGAGTCATGCCCCAGGAGCTCAGGTGCAGTGAATTGCTGAATAGGAGCCGGCCTAGACTCTCTCTGGATTCAGAGTCTAATACTTATCCACTGAGGTTTCCAAAGGCTGGAGGCCACAGAGAAAGGCTGTCTCCAGAAGGCTAAAGGCAGGGTGAGGCTCCATGGCTCAGCAGTCAGGACCAAAGCGAGTACTTTGTGTAGAGCATCTTGTACCTGGGAAGAACTGACAGCCTCTGTAGCCCCAGCAGCCTGTGTGCTTTGAAGGAGGCCTCCAGCAGGGATGTAGCTCTCCCAAGAGACACTTTTTACCCACGAACTGTGCTCTTATGGGGGACCTGCTGTGTTACTCAGCTAAGGAAAGCCCCGGGGACCACTGAGGGCCCCACTGGCAGTGCTCCTCCCCATGTGGGGAGTTACACGCCAGATACCACAAGGCTGTGAGCAATCCTGACTGAGATACAAGCCCTCAGTGCAAGTGTACACAGGGGACTCCAGCTGGTGTCTTGTCCTGTTGTCTGGGGACCATCCCTCAGAGCTGCAGCCATCTGATGCAGTGCTCAGAAGTAGAGAAGACAGGAAGGAGGAAGGGGCGAGGCTGGCTGAGCTCCGCCAGCCTGTGACGCAGGTGTCGTGCTCTTCATGTTGCTGTTTTCAGTACAGGGCTTCTCTGTGTAACAGCCCTGGCTGGGCCTGTCCTGGGACTCGCTTTATAGACCAAAGTCACAGACACCTGCCTGCCTGCCTGCCCGCCTGCCCGCCTCTTCCTCCTGAGTGCTGGGATTAAAGGCGGGCACCACCACCTCCTATTCAGATAGACTTGTCTGAGGTCATGAAGCTAGCGCTGAGCAATGTTGTGATCTGGATTGAGTTCTGTGGATTCCAAAGTTCATTCTCCATCCTGGATTTCACTGTCGGACCGCTCTTCCTTAAGGTCATTCCAAGAAGGGTCCTTGCAAGTGTCAGTGATGAACACAGCCCTGTTTTCCACAGACTCCCTGGACTTCGTCACCCAGTGGCTGGAGGAGGCCTCAAATGACCTTTTGACTCAGAAGTACAAACATGCCCTGCCGGCTGGGGGAGGGGCTGCTGGCTCAGGGGATGCTCCAGTGCTGACCCCTGTTTCTGTCCAGAATTATGCCTACCTGAAGCTTCTGAAATGGGACCACTTCCGGAGGCCTTTCCCTGAGGTGGGTGCTGTGACACTTATAAACCACAGACCAAAATGTCTTTTGTTCATTTGGAATTGTAATTACTTCTTTATGAATGTTTCCATGTACAAAATAATGGGTTTCATTGTGACGTTCTCATATATATTACTGCACTTTGCTCATATTCATCTCTATTACCATCCCTTCTCTTTCCTCTTCTGCTTGTCCCCTTTCTTTCCCTGTAATCCCCCTGCTGCGTGTATTTGTATCTGTGTACATTCTACACATCAGAAGACTTGAAGTATTGTCTCTTTCCCTTCTCCCTTTATTCTCTCTTGTTCCCCTCATTTCCCCCCACTTCTCTTCAAGGCAGGGTCTCTCTCTGTGTACCCTTAGCTGTCCTGGAACTTGCTCTGTAAACCAGGCTAGCCTTGAACTCTCAGAGATCCACCTGTCTCTGCCTCCTAGTGCTGAGATCAAAGATGTACGTACCATGCCCAGCTTTCTCTCTCCTTTTAAGCCCCTTCTTCCTTCAACACACACACACCTCAGTGTAAATTGTGCCTATGAGAGAGAAATGTGGTTATTTCTGAGTCTCTCTCTCTCCATACAGAGAGAGGTTCTTACTATGTAGCACTGGGTGGCCTGGAATTCACTGCATAGTCCAGGCTGGCTTTGGACTCACAGAGATCCACCTGCTGGTTCTTCCTGAATGCTGAGATTACAGGTATGAGCCACATGCCAGGCTGATTTTATTCTTTATGGCGGAATGAAATGTCCTTGAGTATATGAAACACATTTTCTAGGTTGGTTCCATATTTGGTAGTTGTGAGTGATGCTACAATGACCGTGGCTCTAATCCTCCTTAGGTTATGGAGCTCAGTGGCTTCTGGTGCATTCCAGACTTAGGCAGTGCTGCCTTTGCAGGCGTCGGCAATCAGCATACTTTTCTCCTCCTTCCAGTGCTGCTCTGGTCTCTGTACTTGTCTGTTCTGATAGTTCCTATAGATGCAGTGTTCAGCTTGGGCCTTTTGTGTCTGGCTTCTCTGGGGAACGTAATAGGGACACTTGATGGCAGGGACCAGTACTTAATCATTTTATTTTTCATTGTATGAAGAATTACTTGTTTTTACATTTGTTTATGCTGTCGTGGGAGGTGTGTGTGGGTGTGTGGTCGAAGAACAGCTTTCAGAAATTGTTGTCTTCTTCCACCATTGCCTTGTGGGCGCAAACTTAGGTGGTCATGCTTGGTGGCAAGTGCCTTTACCTGCTAAGCCATCTTGAAGGCCCCATTGTGCTTTTTTACCATTTTTACCATTTCTTTCTTTCTTTTGGTTTTTCTGATAGCCCTACAACAAGCTCTATAGACCAGGCTGGCCTTGAACTCACAGAGGTCTGCCTGCCTCTGCCTCCCAAGTGCTGGGATTAAAGGTGTGCGTCACTGCTGCCTGGCTCACCATTTTTACCATTTCTGAGTATACAGTTGAGTGGCAATTAAAAGTACACACCATTGTGCAAACATTCTCATTGAAGAATGTTTCTATCCTCACAGACTATGAAACTACCCATCAGTCAATGTGTTGATTTGAATGAAAATGGCCCCCATAGGCTCATACATTTTTATGAACTATTTGGAAAGGATTAGAAGGTAGAGCTTCGTTTGAGGAGGTATGTCACAGGGAAGTGAGCTTTTTTTGTTTAAGATTTATTATTTTGTAATTATGTGTGCGTGTGTCTGTGTGGGCATATGCGACACCCACAGAGGTCAAAGGAGGGCATTGGATCCCCTGGAGCTAGAGTTAGAGGCAGTTGTGAGCCACCATGTGGGTGATGGGAGTCAAACCCAAGTCAAGAGCAGCCAATTCTCTTAACCACTGAGTGCAGTCAGGCCTTTTCATCGAGATAGTCAACTCCCCAATGATGACATGCAGACTTATTATTAATTATGAAAGTTCAGCCAATAACTTAGGCTTGTTTCTAGCTAGCTCTTATAACTTAGATTAACCCATTTCTATTAATCTACTTTCTGCCTCGTGACTTGATTACCTTATCTCCGTATTTCCCATCCTACCTGTTCTGCATCTCTTGGTGTCTCTGTCCTCCTTCTTTCAAGCATCCTCTGTACCTAGAAATCTTGCCAAGCTATTGACTGGTCAGCTTTTTATTAAACCAATCAGAGTGACATCTTCACAGTATGCAAAATGATTATTCCACAACATTTCCCCTTTTTTATCTAAACAAAAAAGGAAAGATTTTAACTATAATATAGTAAAATTATATACAGTAATAACAATTATCAAGTAAAAATTACATTCACAGTGTCCAGTCCATTTGTATTTTGCAGATTTGGAGAAAGCACTGTATCTATCTATCATCTATCCTGTTTTAGTCTAAAGTTTTATACCTAAACCATTTTTTGTCATAACTTGTATTATCATCTTAAAAATATCTTTTTAGATCTTAAAACATCTTTCTATATAAAGAACTTAAACTTTTATTTTTTACCTTTATAAATTTCTGTTATGTAAGATAATTTTGAATTTAGTAACAAAGAAAATTAATTATATAACTATCTTGTCTTCAACTCCAGAGATGTGAGAAGGATAAAATATTACTTGAGCAAACAGGAAGTGCAGAGCAAACAACTTCCAAAACTATGGGAATTACAGAGACAACTGATTGCCTGGACAGTCACCCAAGGTTCCTCTGTAATGTTGGGGCATCCATCTTTGTCATACAGGCCTAGAATATCTGACAGACTTCTCCTTCTCTGTGAAGCAGGAATTTTGAAGGACTGTAGTGTCTTGTCTTGACAAAGTTCCAGCAGTTGCTTTCTTTTGTGTCCTGCTTGTCCAATTTGGAGAGAATACTGTCAGAAGTCAAGGCAAGGATAGTTTTTTGACCAGTGACTAACTTTTGCCATAAAGAAAGCAAACTCCATATGGAGATTCTTCAATGCCCATCATCTCCGAATTAGATTGGTGCTACCAGGAGCAGATGTGTCTCACTGTCATGAAAAGCCTTATATTATTAAAACATTTTAAATATCTTAAATGCCATATTCTGTAGATCTCTGAAGTATTTGAAGACCACCTGTCTATCTAAAATATATATGTTTGACCTTGAAAGCATATCTAACATGACAACAAGTTTGATTGTTATTGGTGACTAACTACTAACCTGCATTTTTTATTATCTTAAATAATTTGTAGTAATAACTTTCAAGGACTAGGAATTTACATTACATTGTTAAATGAGCTCCGTAGGTATAATACCTTAGACAAGAGTAGAAATGTAGCTGGGTGGTGGTTTAATCCCAGCACTCAGAAGACAGAGGCAGGAAGATCTCTGTGAGTTTGAGGCCAGCCTGGTATACAGGAGCTATACCAGGACAAGCTCCAAAGCCACAGAAAAATCCTGTCTTGAAAAACAAATAAACAAATCAAAAAAAAAAAGAATAGAAATGTATGTTCAGTATGTTCTAACAAAAATAATCTTAAATTTGTAACAGTATACCAAAATATCTTAAACAAGAGTAGAAACATAAATATAAAACATATAACAAAAATAACCTTAAATTTGTATTAATATACAAAAATTCATACCACAGTAAAATATTTAAGACTAGTAGTTGCTTTTTTAGTTTAAGAGTAGATTGAGTAATCCACCCTGTCAGTTCTATATACCCCCCCCTTTTTTTTTTTTTTTGGTTTTTTGAGACAGGGTTTCTCTGTAGCTTTGGAACCTGTCCTGGAACAAGCTCTTGTAGACCAGGCTGGCCTCGAATTCATAGAGATCTGCCTGCCTCTGCCTCCCGAGTGCTGGGATTAAAAGTGTGCGCCACCACCGCCCGGCAAAAGTCAATAGTTTTTTGGTTTTTTTTTTCGAGACAGGGTTTCTTTTTTTTTTTTCATGATATCTATTAAGCTCTTCATTTTTCTCTGCTCCCCTCCCTGCCTCTCCCCTCTCCACTGCAATCCTTCCCCAAGGTCCCCATGCTCCCAATTTATTTAGGAGATCTTGTCTTTTTATACTTTCTACTTCCCATGTAAATTAGATCTATGTAGGTCTCTCTTAGTGTCCGCATTGTTGTCTAAGTTCTCTGGGATTGTGGTTTGTAGGCTGGTTTTCTTTGCTTTATGTTTAAAAACTACCTATGAGTGAGTACATGTAATAATTGCCTTTCTGTGTCTGGGTTACCTCACTCAAAATAATGTTTTCTAGCTCCATCCATTTTCCTGCAAAATTCAAGCTGTCGTTATTTTTTTCTGCTGTGTAGTACTCCATTGCGTAAATGTACCACATTTTTCTTATCCATTCTTCAATCAAGGGTCATTTAGGTTGTTTCCAGTTTCTGGCTATAACAAAGCTGCTATGAACATAGTTGAGCACATGTCCTTGTGGCACGGTTGAGCATCCTTTGGATATATACCCAAAAGTGGTATTGCTGGGTCTTGAGGAAGGTTGTTTCCTAATTTTCTGAGAAATCACCACACTGACATCCATAGGGGTTGTACCAGCTTGCATTCCCACCAGCAATGCAGAAGTGTTCCCTTTTCCCCACAACCTCTCCAGCATAAGTTGTCATCAGTGTTTTTGATCTTGGCCATTCTTACAGGTATAAGATGGAATCTCAGAGTTGTTTTGAGAAACAACTCAGTTGGATTTCTCTGATGACTAAGGATGTTGAACATTTCCTTAAGTGTCTTTCAGTCATTTTAGATTCCTCTGTTGAGAGTTCTCTGTTTAGGTCTGTGCTCCATTTTTTTTATTGGATTATGTGATCTTTTGGTGTCCAATATCTTGAGTTCTTTGTATATTTTGGAGATCAGACCTCTGTCTGATGTGGGGTTAGTGAAGATCTTTTCCCATTCTGTAGGCTGTCGTTTTGTCTTGTTGACCATGTCCTTTGCTTTACAGAAGCCTTTCAGTTTCAGGAGGTCCCATTCATTAATTGTTTCTCTCAGTGTCTGTGCTGCTGGGGTTCTATTTAGGAAGTGGTTCCCTGTGCCAATGCGTTCAAGTGTACTTCCCACTTTCTCTTCTATAAGGTTCAGTGTGGCTGGCTTTATGTTGAGGTCTTTGATCCATTTGGACTTGAGTTTTGTGCATGGTGATAGATAGGGTTCTATTTTCATTTTTTTACATGTTGATACCCAGTTATGCCAGCACCACTTGTTGAATATGCTTTCTTTTTTCCATTTGATACTTTTTGCTTCTTTATCAAAGATCAGGTGTTTGAAGATGTGTAGATTGATATCCGGGTCTTCTATTCAGTTCCATTGGTCCTCCTGTCTGTTCTTATGCCAGTACCAGGCTGTTTTCAGTACTGTAGCTCTGTAGTAGAGTTTGAAGTCAGGGATTGTGATGCTTCCAGAGGTTCTTTTGTTGCCCAGGATTGTTTTGGCTATCCTGGGTTTTTTGCTTTTCCAAATGAAGTTGAGTACTGTTCTTTCAAGGTCTTTGAAGAATTTTGTTGGGATTTTGATGAGCATTGCATTGAATCTGTAGATTGCTTTTGGTAGGAGTGCCATTTTTACTATATTAATTCTGCCTTCCCAAGAGCATGGAGGTCTTTCCACTTTCTGGTGTCTTCTTCAGTTTCTTTCTTCAAAGATTTAAAGTTCTTGTCATACAAGTCTTTCACTTGTTTGGTTAGAGTTACTCTGAGATATTTTATGCCATTTGTGGCTATTGTGAAGGGTGTTGATTCTCTGATTTCTTCCTCAGCCCTTTTATCATCTATGTACAGGAGGGCTATTGATTTTTTTTGAGTTAATCTTGTATCCTGCTACATTGCTGAATGTGTTTATGAGTTGTAGAAGTTCCTTGGTAGAATTTTTGGGATCACTTATGTAAACTATCATATCATCAGCAAACAGTGAGAGCTTGACTTCTTCTTTTCCAATTTGTATCCCCTTGATCTTCCTTTGATGTCTTATTGCTCTAGCTAGGACCTCAAGAATTATATTGAATAGGTATGGAGAGAGTGGACAACCTTGTCTTGTTCCCGATTTCAGTGGAATGGCTTGGAGTTTCTCCTCATTTAGTTTGATGTTGGCTGTTGGCTTCCTGTATATTGCCTTAATTATGTTTATGTATGTTCCTTGTATCCCTGCTCTCTCCAAGACCTTTATCATAAAGGGATGTTGTATTTTGGCGAGACAGGGTTTCTATGTTGCTTTGGAGTCTATCCTGGAACTAGCTCTTGTAGACCAGGCTGGCCTTGAACTCACAGAGATCCATCTGCCTCTGCTTCCCGAGTGCTGGGATTAAAGGCGTGAGCCACCACCGCCTGGCCCTTTTTCTTTTCAGAATGAAATCCCTGAATCTAATCTATTTTCTTCAGTTTTTTTCCTGACCATGACCAATGACAACTTGTACCAACCCCCTTAAATGATGATAAACATCCATAACCTACAGAATGGCCAAAAATCACCCACCCCACCTCTTTGAAATGCAGGCATCATGTTTTCTAGACTGCTTCCTACTGTCTAGGGGTTCTGGAATCTTTGGGGGATCCTGGGTGTATACGATTAGCTGATATCTGTGCAAATTTGAATATAATCTACAATGTTACCCTGCTTTTTAAAAGGTCTTTGAGCCACTTTATACACAACATTAGTGTTTTTAAAGGCTATCTGTTTAACTATTAATTTTCCTGTTTTTGTGTCTCCAATTAACCTATTAGATGTCTGTATTAGTCTGGAGATAAAGGTTTGAAATAATTTATTTGGTCCTTGTCTTATATTAGACCTAATTTCTCAGCCTGTTTTTTTTAGAAGATGGAAGTCTATTTTAGGCCTTTTTTGGCAGTTGTATTAATTTGGACATATGTTGTCTTATTAAAGGCATATGTTGTCTGTTGATTTGCCCCTGTATAAGGTCCCTCACCTGCAAGTATTTAATGTGAAATAGAAACTTGTTGAGCCTTGTTTCTCTCAGGTGTGGCCTGACATTGTTTTGCAAATTTGGTTTTTTACAATAGATAGGGTTTTTCTGACAGGCAAGCTTTGGCTATCTGCTTTTAATCCCCTGGGGGCAGAGCTTTTATTGCTCTATTTTTTTAAATAGCATTTGAGTACATGGAGCCATTGGATCTTACTGAGCACAAGCAGTTTTTAATTTTTTGAGTAACTTTAATGATATCCTAAGCAGAATTTTTTGAGCTTCCCTTTGCTCTACTATAGGAAATAACTGAAATCCTCGCATTTCTCCCCCTCTATTGGCAGCTTCTCTGATACAAGCTTGTAAAGGAGACTTATTTTCTAATGTGGGGCGTCTGCCTCACCTTTGGATCTAAACCAGCTGTGACGGTAGGAAGAGAATTACCCTTTTGGTAAGAGTCGTGGATCCGCAGAGTTTTTAGTCTCCACGATCGTAAGGTTACCACCTCTTTTAAGCCTTTTATCTCCTTTTGAATTTTATCATCATATCCCTGTCTCTCAGCATTGCTGGTTATTAACAAAGGAGGTGAAGAGTCCTCTTTATAGTTCTCTCAGTCACTAGGCTCTGACTGATTGTAACCACTCAGTTTCATAAATTCATTTAGCAATTCCTCCAGTGGCACGGAGAGTATTGTCTCCCTTCTAACTGGCTCAGAGGGAAGTATCTCCTGCTGTTTGGGATTTAAGTCCAACCTTTTCTGTACAGCATCCAGAAATGAAGCATCTCTGCAGAGATGCTTTCTGAGTCATAATTATAATAATGTTGTTGAATCTTTATCCCAACTTCTTTCCATGTCACAGCATCTAAAGTTCTGTGCTCGGAAAACCAAGGGCATAGCTGCTCTGTAAATTTAAATAATTTTTGTTCTTTTTTTAAAAATATTTATTTATTATGTATACAACATTCTTTTCCGTGTCTGCCTGCAGGCCAGAAGAGGGTGCCAGATCTCATTTCAGATGGTTGTGAACCACCATGTGGTTGCTGGGAATTGAACTCAGGACCTCTGGAAGAACAGTCAGTGCTCTTAACCACTGAGCCATCTCTCCAGCCCAATTTAAATAATTTTTGTATCTGATGCTGCTGTATTCGGGCTCCCCTGTCCTTTAATATATCTCCAATCAGTTGTATAACCATTTGATTCTTCTTCCTTGTCCCATAATTATATTTATTATTTACAAATTTTTACTCTAGATTTTTATTTCCTGCTTCTCTCTCTTTTTAAATTTTTCTACTTATTTTTGAGTGCTCATTAGTCACCAATCCACCTGTGGTGTATTTTTCTTGCGCATTCCTCACGTTCTCCTCCATATGTCTGTCACTCTTCTGTGTTTTTCAGTGGTCACCTGTCAGCCCCCCTTGGGCGCCATTATGTCAGGGACCAGCCCAGACATAAATTATCTCTCATACCAGAGTGGAGGTGTGGAAATAAATGAAGACACAATTTACACAACAATATCAGGAGGGAGTTTTAGTGATCATTTAAATTTTGAAATCACCCGTGTTTATTTTCCAAGCAGCTTTTATATCAAGGTAAACTGAGGGAGGCAGGTAACACAAACTTTATTAGCATTGTTTTCTAGGCAGCAGGGGAATGACTTAGGTCACGTCTATGCCTATTTTGTCACGTCTATGCTTATTTTGTCATGTAGACTGAGAACATCTCTTTCCCAGGCAGCCTCCTACTTTACAATAGAAGGAGCAGAGCGACATTAGCACGTCCTGGCCCCTTGTTAGGATGGCGTCAGGTTGTTAGGATGGCGGCAGGTTGTTAGGACGGCGGCAGGTTGTTTGTTAGGATGGCGGCAGGTTGTTTGTTAGGATGGCCGCAGGTTGTTAGGACTGTGGCAGGTTGTTAGGACGGCGTCAGGTTGTTAGGATGGTGTCAGGTTGTCTCACTGTCGGGCAGCCATCTCCTGTGTGGAAGGTGCAAATGGCATCTTGTAGGCCGCTCGGAATTTTTTGACCACCAGACAGTGTAGGAATGGGCCCTCAATTCTCAGACCCTACAGGATAATCGTCAAGTCCTGGCTAGAATAGTCTGTGAGACGGGACCATCTCGGCCAGCAGCCTTTGAGCTGTTTTGGATGTAGAACTCTGAGGAAACTGCAACAGAGGCACTCTGAAAGGCAGGATCACCTGGGCCAGCCATTTTCATTGGTGTCTCACCCTCTGTTCCAAAAACACATAAATTTTCAAAGGTAACATACATATCTGCGTTAACATGAGTATGGACTGTGCATTGTACATAAGCCAGCCAAAGATGATTTTTTTGTTTTATGTTTGAGCAGATAAAATATACATTACCTGTCTTGTAGGTTTTATAGATTTATTTCTTTATGTCTATAGCCAGGATTTTCAGAGGGTCTTCTCTGATCAAATCTGATCTTCTTCAACCTTAAGTGAATCCACTGCTTTTTATTTTCTGTAGAAACAAAAGTGTAACTGCTTCCCCAACATAACATTTTTTGGCTTCCATTTTGAAGACATTTTTTAAAATATATTGGTTGGGGCTAGAGAGATGGCTCAGCAGTTAAGAGTACTGGCTAATCTTCCAGAGGTCCTGAGTTCAATTCCCAGCAACCACATGGTGGCTCACAATCATCTATAGTAAGGTCTGGCACCTTCTTCTGGCCTGCAGGTGCACATGCAGACAGAACACTGTATACACAATAAATAAATCTTTAAAAAATTTATAAAAACTATATTGGTTGGTTTTATTTAGTATTTTTTATAATCCAATGTCTCTCAGCAGCCATTGTTTGCTCATCAGCAGTCAAAAAATGTAAAGTCAATGTAACACCACATGGGTCCAGACTCCCGTGTGTTTTCCATCTCTATGTGGCTTATCCTTTTTATATCATTTTTTTTCTTTAAAGACTTTATCTTATTATTTATAAACTAATTTTTTCTATGGCTGTCTATATCCATTGTCTTTTCTTTTTTAAGCCTATGCACATTTTTAAAAACACACTGTAACCTGTTTACAGGTTTGTTTCTGTATGCTTCTGTCTCTACTGAGCATCCGCAGCATACTCTGTCCGCCACTGCACAGTTAAACTTAGTGAATGGTGCTGGCATAGTCCTGGCAGATGGCGCCAACCTGCAGGCAGCAGCCAGTAGCTCACCTCTGTCTGCCGCTGAGCACCAGCCCACCTGAGAGACTACAGGGCTAGGAAACTACATCTAACTCTTTGTCCAGACTCTTTCTGCTCCTTCAGGCCCTATGTTTGGATATTTGAGCTCCCATGTTGGACACCGTCTGTAACCGACTGTTTCTGTCAGGACTGTCAGCTCCCCAGTAATGACATGGAAACTTATTAAGTAAGAAACTTTGACTGAGCCGGGCGATGGTGCACAGCTTTAATCCCAGCACTCGGGAGGCAGAGGCAGGTGGATCTCTGTGAGTTTGAGGCCAGCCTGGTCTACAGGGCTAGTTCCAGGACAGGCTCCCAAGCTACAGAGAAACCCTGTCTCGAAAAACAAAACCAAAAAAAAAAAAAAAAAAGAAAGAAAGAGAAAGTTTGACTGATAGCTTGGGCTTGTTTTAGCTAGCTCTTATAACTTAAATTAACCCATTTCTATTAATTTACTTTCTGCCTCATGGCTTTATTACCTCTTCTCCACATTTCCCATCCTGCGTGCTCTGCATCTCCTGGCATCTCCGCCCTTCTTCTTTCCAGTATCCCCTGTGCCTTGAAATTCTGCCTAGCTATTGACTGGTCAGCTTTTTATTAAACCAATTAGAATGGCATCTTTACAGTGCACATAAAGATTATTCCACAGCAACCAAGGCATTGAGCTTGATTTCAGAAGCCCATGCCGGGCCCGTGTCCTCAGCTCCTGCTTCAGCACAATGCCTGTCTGCTTCCCACCATGATGATAATGAATAACTCTCTGAAATTCCAAGTAAGCCCCCAGTTGAATGCTTGCTTATATGAGCTGCCTTGGTCACAATGTCTCTTCAGAGCAATAAACAGTAACGCAGACAGAAATTTCTAATCTAATCCCTCATGGTTCTGACAACTACCATTTTACTGCAAATCTGTGCATTTCATCACTCTGAGACTTTATCTTATTTGTTTTGACAGGGTCTCATGTAGCCCACATTGCCCTTGAACTCCCAATCTCAGCCTTCCAAGTACTATGATAACAGGCCCGGCCTGTCCAACTGCTTTACATAGAATCACGCCACATTTATCTTTTTGTGTCTGACTTTGCCTTCATGATGTCTTCCTTCAAGGCTCACCCATGCAGTCATGTCAGTATCCCGCTGTGTGCACACACTGTGTTTCCTTCTCAGCCAAATGCTGTGACTGTTGCCACTTTGGCTGTTGTGCATTCTGCTTCTTTCCGCACTGCATCTTGTGCACACTGTGGCTTCAGCTCTCGGCTGTATCCAGGGCTTTTCTGAGTACTTGTAGCTGCAGTAGTTATTCCAGGGAATGAGTGGTGAGGGAGTCATTCTGAGGGAGTCAGTCATATTTTCTGGCATAACTAATCTGGTGTGTGGCTTCCTCAGTCTTCTTTGAGGGCCCTTGTTCCTATTTCTACCTTTAGCTCCTGCAGCTTCTATAAATCTCTGTCTCGTGTTCCCTGTTTTTCCTTTCAGAAGCTGTTAGCTTTACCTCTTGCCTCTGATTGCCCTGCCGGTACGTGAGAGGGCCCTCAAGGTGCTGCTGGCTTGTTGGAAAGTGTGGCTCTGCGGAGCAGCATGAAAGCTTCATCTGGTGGTTTTCCCTGGGACTGCGCATCTGTTCTTGGCATTTAGTCATGGAGAGCTTTTGCATCCTTAAGTCAGGTCCTGCCAAAGTCAAGTGGTATCACAGTCACAGTCACATTAGCAGTGAGACAGAAAGAGGCCGCTGGAAAGTCTGTTATAGCAAAGCTGTTCATGAAGGAGGCCTTGCAGTCTTTAGAGATAGTTTATCTTCTAAGAAGTTTGGGCTCTGACTCCATTTTGTTTTGTTTTTGTTTTCAACACTACAGCCTAGGCTAGCCCCAAACTCTAGCTGGTCCTCTTGACTCAGCCTTCCCAGTGCCAGGGTTATAAGCATAGTCTACTCTATCTGGTTTGACCCTAAATTGCTAATATCTTGGATTAGCTTCTTACAGCAAAGCAGGTTTCTAAAGCTTGTTTGATTAGCCTGTAAAACTCAGATCTAAGACTGGTATGGGTGGGGCACAGCACTTTGGAGGCAGAGGCAGGTGGATCTCTGAGCGTCCAGAGCCAGCCTGGTCTACAAAGTAAGCTCCAGGACAGCCAGAGCCACATGGTGAGACCCTGTCTCCATACCCCCTAATACTCCAAAAGAAAACAAGACAATCAAAAACCTTTTAACTGAATCAGTCAACATCTACTTAACCTTCCTGCTGCTCTCCTCTCAGCCCTCTGCCATTTCAGGTAGCTGGGGTCTGGGCTCTTTAGCACTGGTGTCTCTGATGTGACAGGCAGTCCACCTTCAGGGGCGCTGTGTGGCCCTCGGTTCCGCTCGCTTTGTCACTTTTTATTGTTTTCCTTCTCCTTAACGGATGTTGTCATTGTTTGTTTGTTGTCCTGAGACAAGGGCTCTCTGTATCCCAGGCTGGCCTTCAACTCATAGCAATTCTCCTGACTCAGCCTTCTGAGTGTGTGAGGGTGGAGTTTCGAGGTGGAGCCACCGTGCCCAGCTTGCCCAGTGCGAGTCTCCTTTGTGCCGTGTGTACTAAGATGAATAACTGTAGGCTCTGCTTCAAGGAACTCCTCCCCTTCATCGGCACAGGGGACTTCCTGGTTTGTGGGGACAAAGATAGTGTCACAGGATTTGGATGTTTCCCTTTCAAATCTGGGACCATCGGTCCTGGACACATGGGATGGTATTGGCCACTCTAGCTCCATTTTACCCTTCCCTTCCTACCGCTGTACCTTCTACTGAAATTGTGGCTCTCAGCCACGCCCCTGCTGGTCGGGTTTCTTCATTTTTCAAGGAGCTATACGAAGAGAACCCCATTTTTGCATGGCCTCAGAGAGTTAAGAAAGCTTGCCTGAGGTCACACTGCTGTGAAGGAGTAGTCAGGATTTGTCTCCAGGCCTGCCTGAGCTGATGCTTAGAGCTCTGCCATCCCCGAAAGGAATGTGAATGAAAGGGCACCATAGAGCAGGTGGAGGTGTGGCGCTACTGTTGTTTGCTGGCCAGCGTGAGTCTCTGCAGTGATGTGTGTGTTATTGCAGACCGTTTTGATGGATCAGTCTCGTTTCCAAGAGCTCCAACTGCAGCTGGAGCAGCTAGCCATCCTGGGAGCGGTACTGCTCGTCACATTCAGCACCGCTGCACCTGGAATCTCTGGCCAGGCTGACTTTGCTGAGAAGCTCAAGACAACGGTGAAGATTCTGCTAATGGACATGCATCTGCCGTAAGTGACTGGGACCCTACAGTGGGTGGAATTGTAGTGCACCATGGGAGTTTCCCAGTGCAAGGCCTTGAGGAGCTTAGAAAAGATTCTTCCTACCTGCAGTTCAGTCATGGCTGTCATGTCCAAATTACAGGGAGCGGTAGACTTAACAAGACCCTTAAGATTGTGGTTCCATGGCCGGGCAGTGGTGTGCACGCCTTTAATCCCAGCACTCGGGAGGCAGAGGCAGGCCGATCTTTGTTTCGAGGCTAGCCTGGTCTACAAGAGCTAGTTCCAGGACAGGCTCCAAAGCTACAGAGAAACCCTGTCTTGGGGAAAAAAAAAAAAAAAAAAAAAAAAAAGATTGTGTTTCCAGATGTCTGTGCTCAAGACCCACAATGAGCAATTCAGTTTCTGCCAAATCCAGTACACTCTAACACACATGGAATTGAGTAGCCATCTCCCAAGGTGGAGCTTACCCTTTCTTTCTAACCTAGTCTTATTTACCAACCAATAAACAAAACACCCCACTGACTTCCACCCACTGAATTGCTTTTACTACCAACTTGCAGTGAAAAACCACAGCCTTAAAAAGCCAGTGTAACGTATGCCTTGGCCCCAGGACAGCCAGTTGGTCCAGTGTGGCTCTTGGGAGAGAAAGATCACAGAAGAAACAAACTTGACCTCTCCAGGGCATACCCATAACATTAACTCCCTGCCCTTTGCACACCTCCTAGGAGTCTTGTGCTGCCACGAGAATGTGTCATTTGATCATGTCTCAAACTTCACATTGTAAAATCTCTAGCAGGTGCTAGACATGACTCCCATGATTCACAGCACAGAGGGTAGCTTTGAATAGTTCCAGAAAGCCCTGGATTTGACAAGGCCTCATGCAGAGATTCTAAGAGGCACCCCAACCTTGACCTCTTTGGCTCTGAGTCAGGGTTCTACTGCTGTAAAGAGACACATGACTCTTACAAAGAAAAACATTTAGTTGGGGCTGGCTTACAGTTCAGAGGTTCTGTCCACTGTCATCATGGGAGGTGTGGGGGGGCATGGTAGCATGCAAGGAGACATGGTGCTGGAGAAAGAGCCAGGAGTTCTACATCCACAGGTAGCAGGAAGAGAGGAGCTACTGGTTTGGTTTTTGTTCTTTGTTGTATTTTTTTTTGTTTTTTTTCAAGGCAGGGTTTCTCTGTAGCTTTGGAGACTGTCCTGGAACTAGCTCTTGTAACCCAGGCTGGCCTCGAACTCAGAGATCCGCCTTCCTCTGCCTCCCGAGTGCTGGGATTAAAGGCGTGTGCCACCACCACCCGGCTGTTTTTGTTTTTTTGAGACAGGGTTCTTTTGGTTTTTTGTTTTGTTTTGTTTGTGTGTAGCTCTGGCTATCCTGGAACTCACTTTGTAGGCCAGGCTGTCTTCAGACTCACTGAGATCCACCTGCTCTGCATCCTGAGTGCTGGGATTCAAGTTATGAGCCACCATTGGCTCATCCTTACAAAAGGGATTGTACTACTGAGTTTGTACAGTGTGTAGGTGTGGTCAGTGCCACATGGGCCATATTCAGACGTTGTGGCAGGCAGGAGATTCAGCCAAGGACACTGCTGATCTGAGGCCTAAGATGATGCTGTCCCCAGGTTCAGCCTTTGGCTGTCCCCTCCATCTCCTGCCAGAGCAGACTTCCTTGGGAGCACTGGCTGCTCGGGCTGTACAGAGCAGCAGCAGCAGCAGCAAGTCCTGGGTCTAGCCTTCTACTTCCCAGAAGTCCTGCAGGACAGAGACTGCTGCTTTGCAGCCGCAGACAGCTGTGGGTCAGCATCTGGGAACGGGGCACCCACAGGGCTCCAGCAGGAGCCTGCCTCACAGCTCTTCTCCAGGAGGCAAGGGTATTTGTTTTTCTCTTTGGATTGTTTCTTCTAAAAACATCTAAAGCTGGTCATGGTGGCGAATACCTGTGATCCCGGCACCTAAAACGTAAAACAGGAGGACCAGGGATTCATGGCTAGCCTTGGCTACCTGAGAGCCTCTCTCAAAAACCAAACCTAAACAAAGCAGGTGCAGAGGGTTGGAGATACACAGTTGGCAAAGTGCTTACCATGAATGAGGTTTTGGGCTTGATCTCCAGCATGGGAAAAAGAAACCAAGATGCAAAGGAGAACTCAATAAAAGGGTTTTATCCCTACTCTTGTCCCGTAGCTACCAAATTTCTGGTTTCTATGTGTTCCTCTGAGGTGTTGGAAGATATAAGTCAGTCCCAAGCTTACTTTGCCATGTTGGCGTGAGCAAGACCTTATGCTCTGTGGCCTGGGGATGTAGCTCTGTTGGTGAGTGCACATCTAACATGTATGTGTGTAACATGCTCGGAGCCCTCATCCCCAGTGCTCTAAAACCTGGTGTGGTAGCTCACAGCTGTGATCCCAGCACTTGGGGAGTAGAAGCAAGAGCATCCAAAGTTTAAGGTTATCCTCAGCTATATAGGAAGTTGTAGATGGACTGAGCTACGTGAGATCCCTATCAACAGACAGACAGACAAAACCCACCTTGGTATGATTAGACAGAGTGGCACATCACACCCGTCTGCGCTCTATGCGCTGCCATACAGTTCGTGAGCCGGGCAAGGGGCTGGAGATTGAAACACACAAAGACTCACAGACAGAGACATGGGTCATCCTTGAAGCAGGAATGCCCCAAGAATGTCCCCTTTATTGTGTCCAGGGGCAGCTTATATAGGGATCCTTAACTGATAGCCACGCCCCAGCCAAACGCACCAGAAACCATTCCCCTGCCATCAGGAACTCCTGAGGGTCTCATGCTCAGAGCAGCTGCAGGTTGTCTCAGAGCAGAGGAAAACAAGTTGTTTACAAGAAATTCAGGATCTGGGAAGTTCACAGCTCCAACAAGACGGATGCAGTCTAGGGGGTGAAGGCGCAGGGAGGAAAGCCACAAGTCCCCACAAAACTTGGTGCTGTTACTCTTGCCAGGACAGGGCAAGTGATAAGCATTTTGTATCATGAGGCCTTTGTTTTCCTGGCTCCCTTTCCCTTCTCTGTTCTAGTTCCTTCCATCTGGAGGATGCTCTGACTTCCATTGGGGAGAAAGTGTGCCTGGAGGTGAGAAGCTGCCTCTCCCTATGTGGATCCTCCCCATTCTCCACCAATAAGGAGACTGTGCTCAAGGGCCAGGTTCAGGCCCTGGCCAGTCCTGACGACCCCATTCGCAGGATCGTGGGTACGTTTGGGGGACAGTTACTCGGAGGGTGTCTTAGTTCCTTTCTATTGCTGTGATGAATACCATGACCAAAAGCCTCTTGGGGAAGAAGAGGATTTAGTTCATCTTAGAATTGTCAGATCCCACTCCATCACTGAGGGAAGTCAGGACAGAAACTCGGGGCAGGGACTTCGAGGCAGGAACTAAAGCAAGAGCCATGGAGGAAGCTGTTTACTGGCTTGCGCTGCATGGTTTGCTCAGCCTGCTTTCTTATATAGCCAAAGACTACCTCTCAGGGAGGCACCAATCACAGTTTGCTGGGGCATCCCACATTAATCATTAACTGAGAAATGCCCAGGGTTGATGGTGCACCTTTAATCCTAGCACTGGGGAGCAGAGGCATGTGATCTCTGAGTTTGAGGCTAGCTTCATATAGAGAGCCCCAGGACAGTCAGGACTGCACTGAGAAACCCTGTCTTGAGGAGTGAGACAGACAGACAGACACACAGAGAGAGACAGACACAGAGAGAGACAAATGCCCCACAGATCTGCCTGCAGGCAATCTGATGGAGGCATTTTCTCAATTGAGGTTCCTCTTCCAAGAAGATCTTAGCTTGTGTTGACCCCCCCAAAATGGGGGAGGGTGGAAGGGGAGAAGGGAGGAAAGAAGGGGGGATGGGGGAAATGTATAGCTCAATTAAAAACAAAATAAAATTTAAAAAAGATAACAATAACAAAAACAACAGGAGAGAAGGGCTGGAAGACAGGCCCTCAGAAGAAAACCGAGAGGGCTAGATATGTGGTGCAGGCCTTTAACCCAGCACTCAGTTCAAGGCCAGCCTGCGCTACACAGTAAGTTGTAGGCCAACCCCATAATGAGACCCTGCCTCAAAACAACCAACAAGGGCCGGGTGGTGGTGGCGAACCTTTAATTCCAGCACTTGGGAGGCAGAAGCAAAGGGATCTCTATGAGTTCGAGACAAGCCTGGTCTACAGAGCGTGTTCCAGGGCAGCTAGGAACCCTGTCTCAAAAACAAACAAACAACAACAAAAAAAAAATAAAAATAAACTAACCAAATAACAGCTATAGCAACAAACTCGGAGAGGGTTTGATGGATTATGCTATTGAGTGCTGTTGGCTTAGGAGAGGGTTAGGTTCATCACCAGTGTGATAGGCTACCCAGAAGGACAGGCAAGGACCAGAATCACAGGATTCTGACTTCAGTGTCACAGGCCTTGACTTAGATCCTTGTTACTAAGTAATATTTCATACAAAATTAATAATGTGAATTTTTTAAAAAATGAGACAGTTCTTGTCAAGCCTGCTTTCTCTACAGTTTAATCTGTGGGTTGCTGAGGAGAAGGCTTCTGCAAATCATGGAGCTTTGTACTCAACCAGGGGAGGCCCAACCTGAAGCCTTCATGCTGGCCTTGTCTCTCCGTCTTCCATGTTTCCTGTCAGCAGCACCAGCTACAGACACGGTCCTGGTGGGAATGACACCTGCCTCTGCAGCAGGCTTTTTTGGGGGCCACCAACCAGCTCCTAAATCATGACACAGAGACTTGTTATCAGCTGTGAAATGCTCCGCCTTATCTTGCGCTTGTCCCACTAGCCCTTATAACTAAATTTAACCTGTTTCTTTTTCATTTACCTTTTGCCTTGGGGCTTTTTACCTTTCTTTCCTTCTGTATGTCCTGCCTGACTGGACCCGGGAGTCTCCCTCTCATTCTCCTTCATTCTCTTCCCATTCTCTCGATCCTAGATTCCCCCTCCTACTCTCTGCCCTCCAGCCCCGCCAGCCCTCTCCTGCCTAGCCATTGGCCATTCAGCTTTTTATTAGACCAATCAGGTGCCTTAAGCAGGCAAAACAACACATCTTTGTACATTAAACAAATGAAACATATCTTCTCTTCAGCTAGCTAAAGTAATTAATATTCCACAGCAGACCTCCACTTCCAGATGGGGTTTCCAGCTCTGGAGCCTTGGATAACTAGATCCCTTTAGGAACGGAGAGGAGTAATGCCCAGCTGCCAGTGTTGGTGTGGGTTCCTGCTTGAGAGCATAGCCCAGTTCAGAAGGCAGGCAGTTTGAAAAATCTACTTATGTCTAGAATGGTTAAAAAGTATCAACTAGATCACTTGTGTGGTCTTCCACTGTGAGCATCACAGAAGGAGCACGTGCTGAGCGTGAGACAGCGTGAGTTAGTGGGGCAGGACTCATCCTCCTCCATCCTCCTTTCTCTTCCTCCTCTTTCTTTCTGACCTTCTCAGCTATGGAAATTGAACCCAGGGTCATGCACTCTACCATGGAGCTGCATATTAAGATTCTGTTTGTGTATTGAGGCAAGGTCTATGTAGGTCTGGTTGGTCTTTAACTCACGGAGCTCCATCTACCTCTGCTGGGTTTAAAGGTGTGTGCTGCCATGCCCAGCTTAGATTTGTGTGTGTGTGTGTGTGTGTGTGTGTGTGTGTGTGTGTGTGTGTGTGTGTTCAAAGGCCAGTGCTCTTAGGGCTGAGCCATCTCTCCAGCCCCAGATTTGAACTTGTTCCTGCTTTACTGTGTGTGCCCTGTGGCCATGGCCAGTTGTTGGCCTTAGTGTCCTGCTCCTCTTAAGAGCAGAGCCTGCCAATGCTGCAGACTCCCTATGTGCCTATGTGTTCTTCCCACTGAAATGCAAAGTTCTGCAGATCTGATCTAGGGGTGACTAGAAATACCTCCCCCAGAAGGTGATAAGTCAGTTAACTGAAACCTAGTCAGAATTGTCTAACATCACCCTGAAAGAGACACCCCTGATCACTCTTCTTTCTACCACAGAGTCCCGAATTTTGACCTTCTTGGAGACATACCTTGCCTCTGGTCATCAGAAGCTACTGCCTACCGTGCCAGGGGGTTTGGGTCCCATTCAGAAAGAGCTGGAAGAAATTGCAGTGAAATTTGTGCGCCTGGTCAACTATAACAAGATGGTGTTCTGTCCTTACTATGACACAATCCTCAGTAAGCTCCTTCTCCGCCCCTGAGGCGCAGCTGCCGCAGCACCCCCCCCATCTCCTCAGAAGCCCGCAGTCGCAGTGCCCTGCTGTGGCGAATGTGGTACACTCCTGTTTAACGGCACTGGTTCCAGAGGAAGACTATCGTGTGTCGCTGAATGACTCACGGAAGGGCGCACTGAGCTCTGTTCTGAGGGCTGTATTTACGAGTGCAAGTTTACAAACTCAAGAAGCTTTTGTTCTCTTGAGTTTATAGGTAGCAGAAACCTGGGGCCTTTCTTATGGGTCATTCCTTCTCAGATACCCCAGGCTGACACGTAAGCCATGATTTGTTCCCTTACCCCCTACAGTATTCCTCTCGGTACTCTTCCCTGGGAGCGTTTTTGGGGTTTTTTTCCTTTTTTTTTTTCAAGTTTCTCCATGTAGCCCTAGCTGCGTAACTAACTGTGTAGTCTCGGCTGGCCTAAACTCACAGAGATCTGCCTGCCTCTGCCTTTGCCTCCCCAGTGCTGGGATTAAAGGTGTGCACAACTAATGCCTGCCCCTTGTTGGTGTTTTATGACCAGGCTGTCTATAGCCTTACAGTGTCCTGTTCCAGTCCTTCCCCACCTTCATCCGTTTATTGCTTCTTAGGTCCGGCCTAGCCAGTGCTCCGAGCCCTTTTGTTCTTCAGCAGAGTTATTTGATAATATATTTTGTCTAATTTTTTTTATTATTATTTTTGAAACAGCATCTCTCTCTCATATTCATATAATATATATATACCTCTGACTGGCCTGGAACTTGCTATGTGGAACAAGCTGACTCCAGACTTGTATGAATCCTGCCATGACATGCCAGGATTAGAGGCCTTTGCCACCATACCCGTTGGATAGAACTTGATTTTTAAAAGCTTGTTTTGTTGGTTGGGATGTAGTACAGTGGTTAGTGATTGTCTAGTATGCACAAGGCCCTGGGATCCATCTCTTGCATTTAAACAATGAAAGATACACACACACACACACACACACACACACACACACACACACACACACACACACACAAACTAGGCATTGAGAAGTCATAAGCCCCTGTAGCTTCAGTTACTTGAAAGGTAGGAGGATTGTTTTTGCCCAGGAATTAAGAAGCAGCCTGGGTAATAAAGTGTCCATCTTTTTTATGGGGGGGGGGAGTTTCGAGACAGGGTTTCTCTGTGGCTTTGGAGACTGTCCTGGAACTAGCTCTTGTAGACCAGGCTGGCCTCGAACTCACAGAGATCTGCCTGCCTCTGCCTCCGAGTGCTGGGATTGAAGGCGTGCGCCACCACCGCCCAACTTAAAGAGTTCATCTTAAAAGAACAAGGATAGGATCGGGCAGTGGTGGCTCACACCTTTAATCCCAGCTCTTGGGAGGCAGAGGCAGGTGGATTTCTGTCAGTTCGAGGTCAGCCTGGTCTGTAGTGTGAGTTCCAGGACATGCTCCGAAACTACAGAGAAACCCTGTCTAGAAAAACAAAACAAGGGGCTGAAGAGATGGCTCAGTGGTTAAGAGCACTGGCTGCTCTTCCAGAGGTCTTGAGTTCGATTACCAGCAACCACATGGTGGCTCACAACCATCTGTAATGACAGATGGCGCCCTCTTCTGGCGTGTGGGCATACATAGAGGCAGAATGTTGTATACATAATAAATAAATCTAAAAAAAAAAAAGAAAGAAAAACAAAACAAAAACCAAACACAACAACAGAAAGAGCAAGGACAGAAACACTCCTTTGCCCTCTGTACAGAAGCGCTCCTGGGTCAGGACGGCAGCAGTTGGGGTTTATGGAGCCAGGCATGGTGACATGTGATCTTAGCTCTAGGGAGGCCAAGGCAACAGAATTGCAAGTTGAAGGCTAATCTGGACTACATAGGAAAAGCCTTATTCAAAAGCAAGACATGCCGGGCAGTGGTGGCACACGCCTTTAGTCCCAGCACTCAGGAAGCAGAGGCAGGTGATTATCTGTGAGTTCGAGCCAGCCTGGTCTACAGAGCCAGGCCAGAGCTACAGAGAAACCCCGTCTCAAAAAAAAAAAAAAAAAAAAAAAAAACACTGAAAAGATAGATGTATATAGTTTAGTATAACAGGAAAGAGAATAATCCACTGTGTAATAATCCAGATGTGCTGATGGGATTCTAATTCAGAAATTAGATTTAAGTGTTCCAGGTAAAATAACCCAACCTCACTAATCTAGAGAAGAAAGACAAGTCCCCAGTATTTGAGCAGAATTTAAGGAATTTGAGTGACCAGAATTCCTAACATATGTGACCATGAGAATGCTTTGGATGTGGTTCAGATGATCTGTTTAAAAAAAAAAAAAAAAAAAAAGCCAGACAGTGGTGCGGTGGTGGCAAATGCGCTTAATCCCAGCACTTGGCAGAGTCATGTGGAACTCTGTGAGTTTGAGGCCTGCCTGGTCTATAAAGCAAGTTCCAGGACAGGCAGGGTTAAACAGAGAAAACCTATCTTCGAAAATATTCTATTTTATGCACGGCTGTGTGTAGTTTAGAGAGGAACGTTATAGTAGAAGCAGAGCCGTGACGTTGGAGTGCCCTCCCGCCAGATTCCCTGGACACTGACGCTGAAAGTCCCCGCTGATGACAGGCTGCAGAGTGCGTAGTGAACCCAGCCTGGGGAGCACACCTAACACCCAACACTTCAAGCCTGAGGCCAAGGCTAGCCCGGGTTACCTCGCAAGACCCACCTGGAAAAGAAAAAGAAAGAATGGCCGAATTGAGGATGATTTCTTCAAAGATGTGCAACAAACGACTCTAATGCTGATTTGTTTCCAAGTGAAATAATGTGCTGGGCGTGGGGAGAGCCACCTTTAATCCAGCACTTCAGAAGGTAGATCTCCACGAGTTCAAGGCCAGGCTGGTCTACACAGTGACTTTCCAGGCTGTCGAGGGATGCATAGTGAGACCCTGTCTCAAAAACAAATAAAGTATGCTATGTTATGTGCTCAGTTGTTGTCGTTATATCTGGAACAGGGTTTTTCTGTGTAGCCCTAGCTGCCCTAGAATTTCCTCTGTAGACCAGGCTAGCCTTGAACTCAGAAATTTCCCTCTCTCTACCTTGAGGCATGTGCCAGCACACCTGGCTAGAAAGTCATTTAAATTGAGCCAGAGTGTCTGCAAACACCTGAAATATCAGAACCTAGGAGGTGGAGGCAGGAGGATTAGGAGTTCAAGGTCAGCATTGGCTATCAGCACGTCCCACAGCCAATTTGGGCTAAATGAGGCCCTTTCTCGAAGTACCAAAAGAAAACAACAAAGGTGTTAAGTTTAGGCTTCGGGCCAGATTGTGGAGGAGTCATAGGGGCCCTGGAGCTGTGGATCCAGGGTGGAGAGCTTGGCTAGCGTGTTAAAGACTGCACATGTGACCCTCGGCACCCCAAATCCCAAACCATTTAGACTGCACATGTGACCCTCGGCACCCCAAATCCCAAACCATTTAGACTGCACATGTGACCCTCGGTACCCCAAATCCCAAACCATTTAGTAATAACATAGAGGCTTCTGCACGCGAGCATAGAAGTAACCTGGAAGCTATTGAGAAAGACTCTGGCAGCTGGCCTTGTGTGACTAGGGTCAAAGGCCCATTTCAGTATGAGTAGTTTGCTCTGAGCCTTCTGCTCGAGATGTGTTTGTAGGAGAGTTAAATATACGCTAGGGTTTGCTGTGGGGAAAGGCATCGACTGTAGTGGTAACAAACAGGGAAAGCGCTCCGTGTTGCGGTACCGGGCCCAGCACTATTAGGACATGTCTTTGGGGGTTTTGATTATTTTTTTAAGATTATTTTTGTGTACTGGTGTGTGCCTGCATGTAAGTCTGTGCACCAAGTGCATGCAGTGCCTGAAATACCAGAAGAGAGCAGTAGAGCGCCTGGAACTGAAGTTACAGTTGCTAGCTGCTTAGTGGGTGCTAAGAATCAAACCCAGGTCCACTGGAAGAGCAGCCAGTACTCAGTAACCACTGAGCCATCTCTAGCTCAGTCCCAGGATATAAACAAAGGACTTGGAGCTGCTTGTAGGAACTCAGGCAGAAATGATAAGATCGCTATTAAAGGGACTTTTAATCTATAATGATATGGCAAATTGGAAAATAAAAAGCTGGATTGAATGTAATCGCCTGTCATCTCAGCATTTGGGTTACTGAGGCATGAGGTTTGAAAAGTTTGATACCAGGAGAGAGAGGTATCCTCTTGTCTTAGCCCCTGAACCTGGTCACTATAACAGGGCAGGCTAGCAGCATTTTAGGTGGGAGTACCTTAAAAGTCAGAAGCTCATCTTACAGTGTGTTCAGTGAGGCCACTCTGGGAGGTTCCTTTAGGGAAGAGCTCACTGGCATCTGCTTATTGAGGCTGAGAGCCTCCTCACATGGCGGCAGCATTGTCGACCTGATTCATCCTGCTGGGGACTTCTCTCCCCTCCAAGGCTGGGAGCAGCGCTTTCTCTCAGGTGGAAGGTGCAGTCATCACTCACACAGCGGTCTTCTAAATCCCTAAAATGCTCTTAAGAGTTATCCCCCATCCCCATTCCTAAACTGGTGGAGTTGGGACTGGGCATTTACAGACTCCCGGCTCAGCACCTGTGTATTATCCGCTGCCGGGGTTTCCTTGGGAACATAGGAGGTGTGGTTGGTGGCCATGGTGGTCACTGAATCATCTGTCCCTTAACCCAATTTTCTTTCCGAGCTTCTCATGGGATTATCAGTGAGAGCCAGAAAAATCCACTTAGGTCATTTACTTAGGCAACATTTACTTGTGGGTTGTATATGTAGCTTAGTGGTAGAATGTTTCTCTAGCAGCATGACGCCCGGGGTTCCAGCCACACGCACGCACGCATGCGCGCGCAGCTACAGCAGATGGTCATTTACTCAAGAAGCATTCAACATTTCTTTGTTCTGTGATGTCCTTCTCTAGCAGCGCTAGACCCCGATTCTTAAAAGCTTCATGATAATTAGATGTCATTCAATTTCCTAACCGGTTTGCGCAGATGTGTCTTTTTGTGACACTGTTTAGTTGGTGCTTCAGCCACGCGTGGGCAGAACCGGGCACAGTCAGCATCCCCCAGCCTTTTAGGGCTGACAGTCATGAATGGCAAGAGTAGTGACTGCAGCCTCCTCGGCTCTCCCTTGGGCAGAAAGGGGAGTGGATTCGCAGGCAGGTGTTTGGGGTTTGATTTTGCTAAATTTGAAGCAGCCCATGAGATTCTCTAGCTACACAACCCAACATGAACACATTTCCGGTAACGAGCCCTACTGATACACTTGTAACTGGTCAGCTGCGCAAAGTGAGCCAGGTGTAATGGAGCGCACTTTTAATCCCTGCTGGAGAGGTGGAGGCAGAGGGATCTCTTCGAGTTCAGACTGGTCTATAAAGAGAGTTCCTGTCGAACCAGGGCTAATAGTGAGGAAAAGAATCCGGAATCTGTTCTCTGTTACGTTCTAGCCATGTCCCATCCCGTTTCCACCTTGAGAATGAAGTGACAGCTCTGGCCATTTGACCCTGACCATCTGTGACAGGGTGGTGGACAGTGCTTCTGGTTCAGAAGGTCTAGGTTTGGGTGTTAATCTAATTAGTCCTTATCAATAAAAACCCAGGATCGGATAATGGGGTAAGAACTGAAGACTAAGAGAAGCAGAGGAGCCATGGTCCTCTGCTTCCTGCTCTGTGCCTTCCTCCAAAGGGGCCGAGAGCCCTCTCTGCCCTGCCTTCCTTCCTGTCCTATCTGTCCTCAGTCCCCCAAAACTTCTGTGGATGATTTGGTCAGCTAGCAGCTAACTCTGTTCTCTGACTCGAAGCAAGCTTTGTCAGAACACAAACGATCACACAACATTTGGTTGTCTTCTCCTTTAGGCCTCCCTATTTCCGTCTGTCAAATAGAAATGCTCCTGATAGGACTGAATTGGATAATGGGCATTCAGATGCTTTGTGCATATGAAAGGCCTGTAAGTTTCTCCAGTGTCAGCAAAGTATCTAACCTCCTTTATGTACTTCTGCTTAGTGCCAAGATCCAGTAGCATCCAGAGCTCATTTTATTTACAGGCCTCTAGGGCGGGCTTCCTTCCTGAGCCCTCCTTAGGACTGGCGTTTACTTCCCTCATCTCTGGTAGTGAACTCCAGACTTTCTTCACATCCTGACAGCCCTCTCTACCCGTGACTTCTGCCCACCCCCACTCTTACAGAATGACTAACGCATGAAGGGACAGATGAGCGGGTGAATGCTAAGTGATGCTGGGCTCTGAGCCTCATGTGCACAGGCCCTCAGCCCACAGTCCACCTCCAGCAGGATTTGCGCTCGTTCGTTGGGCTTTGCATTCTGATTTTTCAGTGCACAAGCCTCCTTGGTCAGTTTTTACAGCAGTGTCATGGTCTGGGTGAGGGGTAACCTTACAGCTTAATAACCGCTAAGGTGTACTCATTATCTATTAAAGTCACTTCTTAGGGCTAGAATTGTCTCAGCAGTGAAGGGCCCTCGTTGCTGTTTGCAAAGAACCCAGATTTGGTTTCCAGCATCCACATGGCAGCTCACACTGTGAGGACCTGACTTGCAAACTCCGTTTTAAAGAGGGCCTTCATCTTAAGCCATATGATGAGCTGGGGGGTGGGCGATCTCAGCTCCAGAAATGTGCTGCCACAGCAGAAATTTGAACAGATGCTCTAAAAATGGCCAGTTAAGAAGATAGGGAGCAGGGTCATAAAATTTAATGAGGTCCAGCTGTTCTTGGGAGGCATCCTGTCCTTGAAGATACCTTGTCATTCATTAAGGGCTCTTTGTTAGGTTTTCAGGCCCAAAAACTGACCAATGGTTTCAGAAACTACCTTACCCTATGCCCTCCTTACCCAATCCAAAGATAACAGGACATGAACTCCCCTGATTACGGCGGCATTTCCCCTTTAAAAGTTCTCCCTCCCAGGGCTCCCTGCCACACTTTCTGCACCCGCCTGCTGGGGTGCTGGAAAGGTGTTGGTCCAAACTTAAGCTTGAATATTATTAAAAACCCTCATGTAATTTGCATTGGAAATCCAGCTCTGTGAATTCATTTGGGGACCAGAAACTTGGACATAACAACACCATCCGTAATTCCTGTTCCAAGAGACCTGACACCCTCTTCTGACCTCTGTGGCACCAGGCACACATACATACATGTAAAGCATTCATACACATGAGTAAATCTAAAAACATTTTTCACTAGTACCTTCAGAAATAGATGGTTGTAGAAATAAATCTCAGGAACTTAGAGTTTTACCTAATGTCCTCATGCAGGTGTTCTGTTATGTCTGTGTGTAGCACGGATAATAAAAACCCAGAGGCAGTGGGTTCAACCTGAAGATCAGAAAAGCAAAGCAGCCAACCACTAGTGAGACCTTTTACCTCTACTAAATCTTCAGACTGTGTTGGACCCTGGAGTCCAACTACCAGGAGGAGTCGCTCCAAGAGACCATCTCTCATACCACAGTTGATGTAAAAGCATGAGGATTTTATTAATTCTGTCATGACAGGGTCTTTCCAGCATTCAAGAAGCCAGAAAGACTCTGATAGCTGTTACAAACTGTCTTTTAAAGCAAAAAGCCATAGAAACAAGGGGGGCGGTCTGGGGATTGTATGATTGGCTTATTCAAAGGGTTATTATCAATAATTGGCTGGAGAGCGGTTGCCAGAGCAGATGAGGTAAGAGGGAACATCTGAGGGTCACTTTGCCCCTTTCCCAGGGACTGACTCAAAACACCAGGAACTGAATCAACACCTAAGGGTTATCTTGCCCCTATTCAATAGAACATTTACAAAGACTCAGGGAGATGATGGAAAGTTCCCAACATTTCAGTATGTGCACGTATAGTTGTTAGATCCTTGGTTCCCAGGGAGGATGGAGCACTACTGCTGAGAGGCCTCAGAATTGGCCTCAGAGTTGTCAGAAATGGCTTTAGAGTTACTTTAGAGTTCTACAACTGAAGGCGCGAGATCCTCAGACTCCACACTACTGAGTTCCTGTCTCTTCCCCTTTATATTCCCCTCTCTGCCCAGCCTTATCGCTAGTCTCCACCTTTCTAGTGCTGGGATTAAAGGCATGGGATCGCAAGTACAGGGATTACCTTTGTGCAAACTGTCTCTCTTTTAGATAGATTTAATCTTGTGTAGACCAGGGTGGCCTTGAACTCACAGAGATCCACCTGCCTCTGTCTCTGGAGTCCTGGGATTAAGGGTGTGTGCCACCATTCCCTGACCTCTGTTTTGCCCTCTGTTCTTCAGGCAAGCTTTATTTATTAAAACACAAATAATATCCCACTATACCTGTCTTCGGTGTATTGCCCTCTGACCTCAAGGACCAGAGAACTAAGATGTAGGTTGTGCATGACGGTGTCACTTGGTTTTGAAGATGTGTCCAGTGTTAATAGTGCCAAGCAGATTTCACTTCCCTTAAAACTAATCACTTTTAGGTCTTTGTTTGGTTTTATTATTTTGTATGTATGGGTATTTTGCCTGTACATCTCTATGTACCATGTGTGTGCAGTCCAGCAGAGGCTGGAAGGCATTGGATCCTGTAGAACTAGAGTCACAGATGGTCATTGTGAGCCATCATGTGGGTGCTGGGAATCAAACCTGTGTCCTTTACAAGAGAAGCCAGTGAGTACTTTTAATCACTAAACCATACCTCCAGCCTACAGGTCTTTTTGTTAGGGGGTCTCACTATTGCAGCCCTGTCTGGCCTTGAACTCACAAAGGTCCTCCTGTTTCTGCCTCCAAGTGCTGGGACCAAAGGCTGCTCCAAACAGAACTGTGGCAAGTGCTCAGACTAGGGATCTTTTATAAATTACAGTTGCTTTAAAACATATTTCTACACAGCGAGTTCCAGGACAGCTAGGACTTTTACTCAGAGAAACCCTGTCTCAAAAACCAAAAATCAAAATTTCTCTCCGCACATGTGTGTATGCCTGAGTGTATGTATGTGCACCACATGCTTGCAGTAGCCCGTGAGGGTAAAAAGAAGCATCAGATCTCACAGCTTGGTTGTGAGCCTCCATCTGGGTGCTGGGATTCAAACCTGGATCCTCTACAAGAGCAGCCAATGCTCTTAACCACTGAGCCATTTCTAGCTCCAACAGTTGGTTTTGTTGGAGAGAGAGCTCTTTGTTATGAAGGTTGGCCTTGAATCCTGGGTTTTCTCTCTCCTCTTGCCTTAGCCTTCCACACACCTGGAAGTGCAGGCATACATGCGCATGTACCGACATGCCTAGCTGCCACCCTAGCTTCCGTGCGTGGCGCACTGATACCTGCATTGCGTATTGGAGATTTAATTAATAACATGGTACCAGGATTTCGTTTGAAACTCTTAGAATTTCTGAGGCTGGAGAGAGCTCAGTGGTGAGAGCCCAGCTGCTTTTGCAGGGGACCCAGGTTTGGTTCCCAGCATCTGCACAGTAGTTCACAGCTGTCCTAACTCCTCCAGCTCCAGAGGGTGTGGTGTCCTCTGGTCATGTTTCAGACATACATACATGAAAGCAAATCACACATACATATAAAATAAGCCTAAAATATTAAAAAATATACCAATCCGTTAGAAACTAAGTGTGACACTAGGAGCTACTGCCCTAAATGGAGTTTGCTTTAGGGTAGAAACAGTTGCTTCTACAAAGATTTAATTTTTGTATGTCTGTGTCTCTGTGTGTGTACATGAGTGTCCTTGGAGACCAGAAAAAGGTATGAGATCCCTGGAGCTGGAGTTGGGGTGGTTATGCATCACCTGTTGTGTGTGCTGGGAACTGAATTTGGGCCTTCTGGACAGTCTGTGCTCTTAACCACGGAGCCACCTCTCCAACCTCAGAAATACCTTTTAAAAACAGAATCAAGGATTTACTACTGTGTAAGTGAACTCTTAACATTTACATACTAACCACAGTCCTGTAGCTATGCTGGCAAAAGTAGGGTTTTGGCTTTTTGGTGACACTGTTATTATTCTGTGGCTTGGTCTAACATGGAGCCTACAGTGTAGCCCAAGATGGCCGCTATCTAGACGTCCTCTGGCCTCAGTCTCTGTGGGATTACAGAGGTTTGATTTTTTTGTTTCACTTTTTTTTCAGTCTTACTTTGCTAAGGTTGGCCATACATTAGTGGCATCTTGTTTCAAAAATGTAGTAAAAGACACAAATTGAAGCTGAATTTTAAGCACAGGATAACGCAATCCCACCTGAATTAAAATGATAAATGGTTTGAGTTGTATTCTCAGTATACGAGTTTCTTTAACATCGCAGCTCCATCATGCTTTGGCTTTTGTCTTTGTAATTTTTTGTGTGTTACTCTCTTCCTTCCTGGGTTTGAGGCAGGAGGAGCTTTGTTTCCTTGCTAGTAACCAAGGAGCAAAATGCAGTTCTTCTGATGAGTTTTTCCTCATTATAATTTGGTTAATTTGCTTTTTTGTTTTTTTTGTTTTTTGTAGACAGGGTTTCTCTGTGTGGCTGTCTTGTAACTCACTCTGTAACCAGGCTGCCTTCACAGAGGTCCAGCTGCCTCTGCTTTTTCCTGAGTGCTGGATTAAAAGCCTGTGCCATGCCTGACTGGGTAATTAACTTTAGTCTCTTAGATGATCTTGAGCTCATGTTGAAATACATTTCAGGGGCTGGAGAGATGGCTCAGAGGTTAAGAGCAGTGTCTGCTCTTCCAGAGGTCCTGAGTTCAAGCCCCAGCAACCACATAGTGGCTCACAACCATCTATGAGATCTGGTGCCCTCTTCTGACCTGCAGGTGTACATGCAAACAGAACACTGTATACATAATAAATAAAATCTTAAAAAAAATACATTTCAACAGAGGATGAGACAGGGAGTCTTTGATATGAAAGAGCCTGGCTCAGCGGCTCACACCTTTAATCCCAGCACTCGGGAGGCAGAGGCAGGTGGATCTCTTTGAGTTCAAGACCAGCCTGGTCTGCACAGTGAGCTCCAGGACAGCCAGGACTATATATACCCTGCCTGAAAAAAACAAAGATGAAGTAGGAATTGGAGAGATGACAATTCAGGGCACTTCTTGCTCTTGCAGAGGACCAGAGTTCACAATACCCATATAACTCTGGGGATCTGACACCCTCTTCTGGTGTTCGTGGGTACTGCATACATACAGCATATGAACACACACAAAAATAAATCACTAAAAAGAGGAGGCTAGAAAGATGGCTCAGTGGCTCAGAGCCCTTGGTGCTTTGCAAAGGACCAATGCTAGTTCCCAGCCCTCACATCCAGCGGCTCCTAACCACACGTGACTCCAGTTCCACGGGATCCAACACCCTTTTCTGGCCTCTGTGGGAGTCACCACATATGTGGCACACATACATAAGAATAAAAATTTTTTAAAGTAAAAAATACCTCAATTGACAGAGGGTCTTTTTTTTTTCCCCCTGTGTGTCTACTACATGTGTGAGTTTCTTCTCCCCCAATAAATTTCTTTCTTCAACTGCAAAAATAACAAAATCCCCAAACCAAAAAAAGCAAAAAGCCCCAATCTCCCTCAGAGTTGTGGAAATAGCATTCACATTTTAATATTTATAAAATGCTTAATTTGTCCCCATTTTTGTTGTTTTGTTCTCTGAGATGGGGTGTCTCTGTGTAGCCCAGACTGCTTGTGCAGGCCCAAGCTCGCTCCATCCCAATCTCCTTCAGCCCAGGATAACCTTGACGTCCATACAGGATGATCTTTAGCTCTTGGTGCTCCCGCCTCCACCTCCCACATGCTAGATTACAGACATGTACTACCATGTTAGACAAGCACTCAAACTCCAGAACTGCATGCCCAGCCCTTAATTAATCCCAGCAACCACATGGTGGCTCACAACCATCTGTAATGAGATCTGGCGCCCTCTTCTGGCCTGCAGGCAGAACACTGTATACATAATAAATAGTCTTAAAAAAAAGCCAGGCGGTGGTGGCGCACGCCTTTAATCCCAGCACTTGGGAGGCAGAGGCAGATGGATCTCTGTGAGTTCGAGGCCAGCCTGGTCTACAAGAGCTAGTTCCAGGACAGGCTCCAAAGCTACAGAGAAACCCTGTCTTGAAAAACAAAACAAAACAACAAAACAAAACAAAAAAAAAACCCCAAAAAACCCCAGAACAAAACAGGAAAGGACATATGACTGAGTACACAGAAAATGACTTTTCTTTCTTTCTTTTTGTTTGTTTTGAGACAGGGTTTCTCTGTAGCTTTGGAGCCTGTCCTGGAACTCTGTAGACCTCGCTCTATAGACATGGATGGCCTCGAACTCAGAGATCCACCTGCCTCTGCCTCCCGAGTACTGGGATTAAAGGCGTGTGCCACCACCGCCTGGCTAGAAAATGACTTTTTAGTGTTCTGTTAACATTTAATGCAAATGGCATTAGATGAATAATATAGTAGCCATAGCTATGATCATAAAATCAGAAGAAGAAATATTGGGGAGATGGCCAGTGGCCTGAGGCCCTGAGCTTGGATCCTTAGTACCCAGATGAAAAGCTAGGCATGAGTCTGCTTACCTGTAACCCAGCACTGGCAGACCCTAGGACAAAATCCATGCTCCAGGTTCAGGGGAAGGCGTCTGTCTCAAGGAGCTAAGAGTTAGAAGACAGCTGACGCCCTCCACTGGCTCCTGCGTGGGCACATGTGGGCACTCCGCATATTCAAATGCGCGCGCGCACACACACACACACACACACACACACACACAGAAACAGGAGGCATGTTTCTGAGGTCCTTTATTTTTTCAAGGGACCTTTTTAAAAATTGTCAAACTACAAAACAGACGTCATATATTCTGCCATAAATAAAAACAAACAGGCAGGACTATGTAAGCAAACTGAGAACAACAGTTTTTCAGAAAATGTGAAAATATTCTTGCAATCATAAGTCATCCAGTTTTTAAAATAAAACTATGGAAAACTCACAAATCTTAAGTGGCACATACAAGCCACCCTTGAAGAGGAACAAGATGTGGCTTTGCCATTTTGTAAATTATTTAAAGCCCATCCCTTCTTGGAGGATAGGTCGTTCCATATTCAAAATCCACACAGGCTTAGTTTCTGTTTTCTCAAGAACCATATGATAGAGGCACCAATGACAATACAACTTTGTTTCCAAAAACATTGTAACAAAGCTTTGTTTCTTTAAAACATATGACTTAAGAGGCAAAAAAGGAATCCTGGGTAAGAGTCTTTTCTCTCAGAGGCAGGTAGGTTTTGAAAGTGTCTCATCGTATTCGCTTCTGCTGCCGCGCTCTGTAAATGTCATGAACAGGGGGGACTACAGCCCCCTTTTCTTCATCTTCGTCTGAGTCCTCATTGGGTCTTTTAACAGCCTTGGTGAGTACAGCGCTGCTTTCCACTGGGCCGTTGCCTTCCACAGCCAGCTCCGGGGCCCCTCCAGTGATGATCCTCACGGCTTCCTCAACAGCTATGGGATGGAGCAGAAAAGACAGGGCTGGGTGCTCGCAGTGTGCTGCTGTAGAAGAGGGCTCTGCTCGGCCCGGCCTATCAGCTTCGACTGACGGCTCCACACAAGGTGCCGTTAAAACTAAGACAGACCAGACAGCGGGCCACAGCTAGGACTCTGTGACATTCTATCAGAATATGCCCACACCACAGAAGGCTCAGTTTACTTCAGGGCGTCACCGCACATCTGCAGACTAGATAATTGGCTTTAGAGACCTCAGTGGAAGAGAACGGTTCCTCCGCCCTGAGAAACACTACTGTGGACCCCACACTGAAAATGGAGCTCCTATTACTCACTGTTTGGTATCTTGCATCTTCGGAAAATTTCCATCAGTTCATCCACTTGTACAAAAGGACCCTATTATGACATGAGGAAATTTAACCCAGTTATCCGACAGATTAGCTATTTTGTGCTTCCCATTATACAAGAGAAAAAGCACACAATTACTGTGGCCCACAGCACCAGTTGTGCACAGTTCTGAACAAACCTGGAAGCAGATAGGCGGAGGGAGCAGTTTCATTAGAACGACAGCGGCAGGAGGCACTGGGAACACTCCACCGGGGACCGGGTGCAAGCCTGGAGCTGAGAGAGAAGGCAGGCGTCAAACAAGTGGCTGCAGTTTGGGTAGGAGAAAGCTGACATCAAGCGACCTGCACACCTCCCTTGTCCCTGCTGCTTTCTTTTGAACACTTAAAAAGGGTTCTGGTGCCTTCCCCAACTGAAACAGGCCAGCCAGGAAATGCAGTGTCAGTCTCAGGGAAGGAGACAATTGACTTAGGTAAAGCAGGCCAGCGCTGAACTGAAGGATGTTTTTGAGTTACACAATGCTTAAGGTCAGTTATTCAATAGCACATTGAATCCAAAGGGTCTTGTTCAAAAAGGGCCACTAACCATCATCCACAACTATGGTCCAGAATAGCATGGCCGCAGGGTTTCCAGTTGGCCAAGCAATCTGCACACTGCAGTGTTTCTGAGCTGCTCTGGCACTGGGCTACTGGAGTCTGTAGCACTCGGAGCTGTGGTGATGTTTTTAAATTCTTAGCTCATCTGGCTCAACTATTACTGTCAAGTCACTTGTCACTGTGACCCTAGGTCTAATATTTAACCTACAGTGGAAAAGTTCAGGTTACCCCCCCCACACACACGTTGAATTTAAATTAAACAAACCGAGGTCTCAGTACTGGGTCTTACGTGCTAAATGTCGTGGCTGAAACGGGATCATCTGCTGAGTGTCTGGCTTAGGGTACTCTGGTTTTCTGTCCACTTCATCTTTCAGAACAGGCACTATAGAAGGAGCTACAACTGGGTCTGGAATTATAGCTGCTAGCTTAGCACGGGAGACGTCCTGGAAATGCAGAGCAGAGGAATCCTGAACCTGAAAAGGGTCTCACAGAGTATCGTGCAGCTCTATAACCCTGACCCTGAAAAGGGTCTCTTTTTTTTAATTAATTAATTAATTTATTTATTTATTATGTATACAATATTCTGTCTGTGTGTATGCCTACAGGCCAGAAGAGGGCACCAGACCCCATTAAAGATGGTTGTGAGTCACCATGTGGTTGCTGGGAATTGAACTCAGGACCTTTGGAAGAGCAGGCAATGCTCTTAACCTCTGAACCATCTCTCCAGCCCCCCTGAAAAGGGTCTTACAGAGTATTGTGCAACTCTATAACCCTCAAGCTATAGCAAGAAAAACCAGGCTGTAAGCACAGGAAATCTGGAGAAGGATAAGCAGGAAATCTCAGGATGATACAGACTGTTCAATACTCAACAAGGGAAGCCATTGGTTTTGAAGGTTGCACTTTAAAAAGTTTAACTTTCAGCCCAGCAAAGAATCACTGGGCTGTGTCCAGGCAAAGCCCTCGCAGAGTAGAGACAAACCTTTGTGGGGGTTGTGGGAATGGGCACCAAGGAGAAGGTGGAATAATTTGGAGGAAAAGATTTAGATTTTTTTTTTTTTTTTTTTTATTTGAGACACGGTCTCAATATGTGGTGCTGGCTGTCCTGGAACTCACTCTGTAATCCAGGCTGGCCTCGAATTTATAGCTATCCATCTGGTTTGTCTCCTAAGTGCTGGGATTAAAGGTGTGCGCCCCCACCGTCCAACAAGATTTAGATTTTTGATACCTCCCTTCCATTGGAATTGAACAACATTTCAGTTAAGAAGTCTGGGTTAAGTGAAGTCTTGCTTCAGGAAAGCCAAAAGAAGGATTATCTGCACCTATACTGGCTAGTAATGCCCTGGGGATCCAGGCCAGGGAAGCTGAAACCCACTCTACCCTGGGTGACCACCCCAGGGTTGTCCATGCCCTGGGTATCAAGCTGGAGAAGCTGTAACCCCTCTTTCATGACTGGCCAACAACATGACCTAACAGGTGCTGGGGAGCCAGGCCATGGAAGCTGTACCCCTCTCTTCCATGGCTGGACTCCCCAGGATGGGCCATGTCCTGATGAGCATGACCATTGAAGCTATACCATAAGTAGCATTTTGCTAATGCAGTGAACTTCCTTATAAGAGCAGAGGAGAAAAGGAAGGTAATTGAGCAGCTACATTTGTCAGGTTAACTAGACGGTATTTACTCTCTGAGGTCATCGGTAACACTCATGGCATGGACTGATGCTCAGAAGGGATCACATAGCTAACAGGAAGTGGGAGAGGACTAGGAGCCCACCCTCTGACCTTTCTAACATTAGCAGGACAGTCCTTCAAATCTGTTGACATAGTTGGCAACGTTGCTTTTATGTGAGCAAATCTAAATGAGAAGGCACAGTGAAATTGCTCACTTTGACACACAACTTACTGTACCAATACTCTAGTTCTTCCCAAATACAAGTAGAGATGGAAAAACAGGCTGGAAAGTTCATGAAAAAAGTAGTTCTAGTTGGAAATAGTCAAAATTTTTTCTTCTCTTCTTTTTTTTTAGACAGGATCTCATGTATCTCTGGCAGGCTGTCCTTGAATTTACAGAAATAAGAGAGAGATACATTGCCTATCTGTCTGGAATGTTGGAACTAAAGCTATGCACCATCAAGCCTGGCAATTATTTGTCTGCCCCCAAAATTGTTTTAAATTATATTTATGTATGTGTATCATACATATAGGTGCACATGTGTTTGTCAGAGTTTAACTTGGAGGGGTTGGTTCTCCTTCCATCACATGGGCTCCAGGGACTGAACTCAGGTCCTAGGCTCCATTACCCACTGACCACCATCTTGCTGTGTCTCTTTATTTTCATTAAACTCTTGAAAACCACTTTTATCCTAGAAAAAGTTGGTCTTTTCTAATAATTCTTAAGATGTTGTTTTTCTTTTTTCACTGAGAAGTAAAGGTAGGAGTTTTCTTTTTTTAACAGTGAAATGCAGGTTATCAGTAATCCTTTGATTCAGAATAGAATTATGGGGCTGGTGCAGAATTGGAGCTTCCGTTTAGACCATTAGAAAAGGCCTAAAGCTAAATTGTGTATAATTTTTCTCAATGTTTTTAGTCTGGTTCAGAATGAAAGTGAGACTCAAGCCAAAAGGGTGGTGGGGAAAAGAACAATGGCCAAGGACATCCTATTGCCAGCCGATTTAAAGGGACCAGCCTAAGATTCATGGACAGACAGCTTTCCTGGGAGTTTCTTCCTTGACCTTTGCACAGAAAGACCAAGAATGAAGAATCAATGGTGTTTTGCACAAGGGCTATTTCTGAGGCTTCAAAAACATTTGAGTCCAGGGACTAAATTAGTTTTGTTTTGGGTCAGACATCTATGTAGATGAGGACCACTTTTAGAGAAGCCAGTTTCCCCAGAGGCTGCTGTAGAAAGAAAGCTACAGGTCTCTCAAGGAACGTTGTACATTTAGCAAGCTGTGGTTTTGCTTTGTTTGGATGGCCTAGACTGACCACAAATTTACAACCCTCCACTTTTCCCATCCCAAATCCTTCCTAGGCTTGCGGTTATGAGTGCATGACCATGCCTGGCCATGTCCCTTCATGGAGTCTTGACAAAATATGCAACAGCAAATACATTTAGTTGACAATCCATCAAAAATATTAATCAGTTGATAAGAATTATTCCAAAAACAGACAGTACTAATGGTTACATTAAGACTTTTCTCCATTATCCATCAGACATAAGGCACTGACAGTTCCAGGAAACAATGAGAGCATTTACTCTCTCTATCTCAAACATTTAAATTTAAATTTTGTTATATTTGATATTCATCAACAACAACAAAATCATTGGGTTATTTTTTTTGTCTTATTAAGTACCATAGTAAAGAACTGACTTCAGAACGAAAATAATCTATGAACTCTTAAAAAAACATTGGGCAAGTGGAGATACCAAATATATCTTGGTGCTAAGTACATACCTTATAGCCCAGTGCTTTGAGCTCACTTGCAGAACAAGGGTATAGATCCATGAACTTGTATCTGTCTACGAGTAAGGCTGTTTCTTTGCCTTCATACTCTTCTCTGAATGCTGTAAACCGTCTTTTTTCTACTTTGAGTATACTAGCTAAATCACCAATATTACTTTCAAAAGCTAGAAATCGAGCCCAGATTTCTCTGTAAGAAAGTAAATATAACCAATATTTAGTCATAAAGTTTGTTTTAAAATAAAGATTTCCTAATAATAGAAAAATAGGATAATTCAATGAATACTTGTCTTCATTAGGCTTAATAATTGTTACTCCCCCCCCATTTGTTTTAATTTTACTTTTGCCTGAGTATTTAAAGTCAAGTACAGACACAGTACTTTACTAAACTAAATATTTGGACATTCATGCCCTTTCCTGAGTTAGAGGCTCTGTCTGTCTGTCTGTCTGTCTCTCTCTCTCTCTCTCTCTCTCTCTCTCACACACACACACACACACACACACACACACACACACACACACACACACACTTCTTATCTTCCTATTTGAGGTAAATAAGATATTAGAGAGAGGATAAATTGTTGGTAGAAAAAGAACCTAGACAAAGTTCGACAATTTTTTCCTGTATAATGTGACTTCATTACTTTGCTTAGTGGCATAAATTATGTTGTAGAAGATTTTCTTCATCTAATGTATGAATAAACATATATTCCAAAATCTACTATGAGTCTATGATTGATCCACTGAGGACAAACTGTGTACATTGCTGTTTTAATGTGCTCAGATTACTTTAATGCCACAGGCACCTAAAGTAAGATACTGGGTACCTATAATGTAAGAGGAACTACAGAACTGCCACACTGCTAGACATGTTTGTGATTCAGTAAGAAAATGAGGATTAGTAAGGTGCAATTTCCCACTGTCCCAGTGCTGAGCCAAGATGCAAATCCTACTGTGTTGGCTGAGCCAATAGACCATGCTGCTTCCCTCACAGTCAAAGCCACAGGTGGGATAGAACATGGAAAACTAGCTATTGCAGGATATTTGATCGCACTTAAACTCCCAGACTGTTAATAAATTTAACCTTAATCGGGGAGTGGAATCAGCAATAACAGACCAGAATTAGCCATAGAGAATCCAGAAATATGGATAGAGACGCATAGGAAAGAGAAAGGGAGACTTGGATTTTTCATGGTCTTTTTGATCTGGGAAGTGTGGAGAGAGGGTCAGCTAGTCATTCCTCCACTGCTTTCTTGATCTATCAGGGTTTTACACCAATATCTGAGTTTTTATTGGTAATAGGACAACTTAGATAAACACATCACCAGCTCAATACAGAGGAGTCTTTGCTTTCCACTAAGGAGATACATTCCAGAATGCCAATATATAAAGTTTTAGAAATATTAAAACAGAAAGACATATGTAGTAAAATATTTAATAAATTAATTAGACAGAAAAGAAATTTCTCCTGAAATGCACACTCAAGTGCACAGTCCCACAGACTGGAGCTCACACATTTGCAGGACTTACCCAGACTTCTCAGGAGGAAGACTTCCAGATGTTAAAACTCGTTCAAACAAAACTCGGGTATTATTGTCCTCTAGGATATTAAAAAAAAAATTAATGTTAAATCAAAAAGTTTTACAATTCAACAATTATTATTATTTTTTAAATATTAATTTATTTATTATGTATACAATATTCTGCAGGCCAGAAGAGGGCACCAGACCTCATTACAGATGGTTGTGAGCCACCATGTGGTTGCTGGGAATTGAACTCAGGACCTCTGGAAGAGCAGTCAGTGCTCTTAATCTCTGAGCCATCTCTCCAGCCGCTTGTGGCCATTTGTTTAAGAGATTTGTTAACAAAGTCAGGGCTGCTGGTGTCCTTCAGTTCAAGAAGGAAAGTAGAACACCAAACCCCTTTACCATAATCAACTCATTTCTCTCAAACAAACCCCTCAAAATCAAACCCAAAATGTGACCTTAGCTGAGCTTTACCTCGGCTAATCCTCACAAAAATCCAATGCAGAAAAATAACTTATCACAACTGACTTTTACAGAGAAGGAAATTTGGAGGTTCAAAATCACTGAGTTTGAGAGACTGGTAGAGCAAACCCTTATTTAATTCCACCACTCAGGAGGCAGAGGTGGACTGATTTCCAAGTTCTAGGCCAGCCTGGTCTACACTGAGTTCAGGCCAGCCAAAGATATGTATTGAGACCCCTGTCTCAGACAAACAAACACCAATCATACCCAATGAGTTGGACTTGGCTCACTGTTGTTGAGTAACACAGCTGTTACCAGAAGCAAGATCTTTCCACCTCAAACCGAGCCCCAGTTTGTACTACAGTGCAATGCAAACTGTGATGTATGAACCACAGGTCCTATTTGCCTTTCAAAATTAATGAGAATTAAGTATCTGTTGACATAACAGATAGTATGAAGGATGGCAAACAGACACAATTTAGTTTCCTATTAGTTAATTCATCTCCTCATAGAAGGACAATAATATTTAGGTTGGGAGGTAAACATGTAAATAGTAAATTAATTAAGAGTTGTTGTCAGAAGTGGATTAAATTATAAGTATCAGGAGTCCCTTTGTAAATTGAAAGCAGGACTTTTCTTGTAAATTAAAGGTATATATTTTTAAAATTTTAAGAATCTAGCAGAATTTAACAACTGAATTGTACACTTAAAATGAGTACATTCATTGTATCTAAATGACAATTCAATAATTTTTAAATCCAGTAGCATGATCAATTGTTAATGTCTTAGCATAGCCACTTGATTTACTATCTGTCCATATGAAAGATAAGTCCAAAAAAATTAAATATATTCATCCAAAGAAGATGGCATCAGGTCATATTCATGACTTCAAGTAACATAGTGTATTTTAATTTTATTTATTTTTATTTTATGTGTGAGTACTTCTCCTGCATTTATGTCTGCACACCACTTGCATTCAGTCCCCATGGAAGCCAGAAAAGAGTGTTTGGTTCCTAAGACTGAAGCTGTCAGCCTCCACTGCTGAGTCTCACCAGGGGCTGAGACTGCAGGTCCTCTGCAAGAGCAGCCAGTGCTCTTAGCGGCTGAGCCATCTTTCCAGCCCCATATCTTTAAAAATGGTATTAAATCTTACATTTTATCCTTGCTTTAATCCAAGCTTTGTTCCAAACAACCCTTTTACTATCCCACACAGCCTTCTTCCTGCTCACTACTTGTTGTGTTGTCTGGCTGCAAAGATGCTTTCTCTTCTCTTCATCTGGCTAACAATTGTTCATCTTTCTGTGAACCCTCGGGAATGTAGTAGAATGTCATTTAAACTTCTGCTACCCATACTGGCCATACTAAGAGGGTAAGATTTATCTTAAGTCGTTAACCAAGCATATCCAAACTGTCTTTGCAACATGTAAACAATATGAAAATCACCACAATATTTTACATTCTTCTTATTTATTTTTTTGTTTGAATTAAGTCTTTGGAATCTGGCACACACATCCTGTTTGGCTTAGGTACACTTCACTTGCTCAGTAACTTCAAAGCCACTCAGAACAGCTCTAGAGCTTGGACTGTCATCTTCATGCCCCGCAGTGCATCATTCAGACTCTGCTATAGTTACTGCTTCCCATATTCTACATATAAATCAAATACATGCAAGAAATTACTTGATCCTCTCAGTTTGATGAAAGGTATTCATTATTATAACAATGTTGTCAATGGGAAAACTATAGTTTTAAGTTTACACACCTAACCTCATATACAAGTAAATACAAGTTTTCTTGAAACAACTTTCATACAAGGTCAGTATTTTTATTTTTTAGATTTCTTTTGTGTGTATGACAGTTTTGCCTGTAAACATGTATGTACACCATGTACATGCCTTTTAGATCCCCTAGTGCTGGAGTTACAGACAGCTACAAGCCACCATGTGGTTGCTAGGAATCAAAGCCAGGCCCCCTCAAGAATAACAGGTGCTCTTACTGCTGAGCCATCTCCAGCTCGCCTACCTGTTGTCTTTCTTTTTCAAGAAGTTATATATCCTGAACTGTCAATAATTATAATAATTTCATAGAGGCACACATATGATTGGGTAATTAGCATGGTTGACATGTACAATAAAGAATAGCTATATTACTATTAATCCAGCAAAGTATGAAAATAAAGATGTAAATGAACATGTTTCTTTTAAAATTTCATCCCCATAGCCTCAGAGTGTTTACCTTACTATGCAAGTGTCTCTGGGTTTGGTGGTTATAGACTTTTCTGTTTCTGTTTTTGTAGCATTATGTTCCATATTTCCCATCTACTGGGCAAAGCTTTATTGCCAAGCTACATACCAGCCCTAGAGGGCTTTTAAAATATCTGTATACCCTACAAGATAAGAGATGAGTTGCAGAGGGGCTAGAGAAGAACAAACAACTCTAATTCTTAACTGACTTTGCAGCTTCACCTAATTTTGGGCGGCACTTTCCTGATCAAAACCACTCTGTAGAGTCATAATCCATCAACCATTATTCAGGGAATGCAAATACACAGTTGATAGGGCTAGGGATAGAGCTCAGTTGGTAGAATGCTTGATGTGATGGCTATTCTTGGTTGTCATCTTGATTACATCTGTATTTAACTAAAACCCAAGTGGCTGGGTGTACCCATTAGAAATGCTTTTTTCCTTCCTTCCTTCCTTCCTTCCTTTCCTTCCTTCCTTCCTTCTTTCTTTCCTCCTCCTCCTCCTCCTCCTCCTCCTTCTTCGGCTGGGTGTACCCATTAGAAATGCTTGCTTGCCTTTCTTTCTTTCTTTCTTTCTTTCTTTCTTTCTTTCTTTCTTTCTTTCTTTCTTTCTTTCTCCTTCTTCTTCTCCTCCTCCTCCTCTTCTTCTTCTTCTAGATTTTTCGAGACAGGGTTTCTCTGTAGCTTTGGAGCCTGTCCTGGAACCAGCTCTTATAGACAAGGCTGGCCTTGAACTCAGAGATCCGCCTGCCTCTGCCTCCCGAGTGCTGGGATTAAAGGCGTGCGCCACCACCACCTGGCTAGAAATAGCTTTCTTTAAGTGGGAAGACCTACTTTTAATTCAGATCTTTGAGGCGGAAGATCCATCTTTAATCTGGGCCACATCTTATGGTGGCAGCCTATATTAAGGACATGGAAAAAGGAGGCTTTCACTCCTTGCCAGCTTCTTCTTGCTGTTGTTGGATAGTCCATTCCTTCGCTGACATTAGAGCCTGCTTCTTCAGGATTCTGGCATATACAGAAGACTAGCTTAGACATCCAGTCTCATGAACTTAACAATTACTGGATTATTGGACCTTCCCTTGGTAGACAGGACCACAGCCTATAAATCATTTTAATCTCCCTCTCTCTCTCTCTCTCACACACACACACACACACATACACACACGTACATGCTCCTTCTATAGTAGTTCTGTTCCTCTAGAGAACCCTGACTAATAAATACATTTGCCTAGCATGCCGAAGATATTGGGCTCAATGCCAGTACCACATAAATTAGGTATGGTAACAAATATGTAGGCACAATGGATTTCTGATAGTTCAAAACTAAACTGGTCTACATATCAAGTTTAAGGCCAACCAGTGTTATATAGTAAGACCCTGTCTAAAAACTAAACTATTGAATTCATAGATAATAGGCCACTATTTTCTAGATGCCTACCAAGTAGCTGTTTCTGGTGTAATGCTGGAATTACAACACTTTAAGAAGAAAATAAAACCACCCAAACCCAAGGTACATAATTTCAGATTGTTTAATATTAAAAAACCATGGCAGGGACTAGAGAGATAGCTCAGGGGCTAAGGAAACTGGCTGCTCTTTCAAAGGACCTGGGTTTGGTTCCCAGCACCTACATGGCAGCTGACAGCAGTCTGTAACTTCAGTTTTAGAGAATCCAATGCCCTCTTCTGACCTCTGAGGGCAATAGAGACCTGGGTACACAGACATAACGATGAAGAAAGACGCTTAAAAGAAATCGCACATTAGCTCAGACATAACATGCAGGCAAAACACAAAATAACATAAGTGAATCTTAAAAAGATTCTAAAACCAACTTACCATTAAGGTGAGAGAGATAGTCAATATAAGCCAAGACATATTCTGGAATGTCTCCATATTTCTTCAGTCCCAATTCAAAAATCTTAAAGGCAACAGATTTGTCCTAGAAGTAAAGACAATAATGGTTTCCATGAAATGACAATGTATTAAAAATAATATTAAAGCTACAGAATCTAATAGTTATAGTGGTGCACACCTATAATCCCAGCAGGAAAGACTAAGAGGCAGAAGAATTATCACAAGTTCAAAGTCAGCATAGCTTACATAGCAAGACATTTTCTCAAAATAAAAAAAAAAACCCTCTCACAATATTTAAATACGACAAGACACAGAAGAGCTAAGATAGAAATTAAACTCATGCTATATAAAAACTCCTGAGCTAAATAAAAACCAAATAAGCGTTTAAGTTCAAGGTCAGTCTAGCGAATAAAGCAAGAATCTGTCCCTTTAAAAGGAGAAGAGAGAGAGAGAGAGAAATGAGAAAAGAAAGAGAGCTGGGGGTGTAGCTGGTGGTAGAGCACTTGTCTAGAATGCACAGAGGCCTGAATTCAGTCCTCAGCACCACTATAAACAAAATAAAACAGCTAAGTAGCCAGTGTCGGCATATTGTCTAGGACATATTCCAAGGCTGGCTGCCAGGCTGCAGTGAGTGTAATCCCAGCACCGAGGAAGTGGAAGCCGGAGGATCAAGACACTTAGTGATGCGTGCCTCAAAACAAAACAAAATCCAACAAATGAACCAAAACAACCAAGGATGAGCTGGGAGGGGACCAGTAGTAGAACACTTGCTTGTCATGCATCAATTCTTGAGTTCAGTCTCCAGCAGGGACCCCCAGTTCCCCCCTCCAATTCTAGGTATAGAGCTTATCTAGGATGCATGAGGCCTTCTAGTATATAAACAATCAATAAAGAAATAAAGAAAAAAATAAAAAATGTGGAGTTTAATAAGGCCCAAATTAGCAAGCAATTGAGCTGGATAATATCCCGCATAATTTAACACAGATAAACTTAAGACCTCCTTTAAAAAATGAAGCAATTAAGCTTAATTACTTAGTGGGGCTTTTAGAGATGGGGTCTTTGCTATGTAAATTTGGCAGGCCTGCCTCCACTATAGGGCTGGGATTAAAGAAAAGTGCCCAACAGGACTGCTTTTCTTTTCATGAATGTGTATCAGATGAAGAAAATTATATCATCTTTATAGAAGCATTACAGTATTTACCTTACTACAGTAATATTCCATGAGTGCTGCAGTAACATAGACATGATGGCGAGTTCTGGCATCCTCTCTTGCTTTTTTAAATATCATTCTTCCAGATTTGATACCTTCTGCTCTCCTTGCAAATTTCATATATTGGATATATACCTATGAGAAAAAAATTATTTGTATTCTACACATTAGGCAGAATATGGCCTTCATAACATCTAGTACCAGAGAACTGAGTTCTATGCTGTTTCTAGTATAAGAAACTACAGGGTAGAATTATAAGTTAAGGCATTAGGGATACATGCTAATTTTTATTGAGACATAATCTACATGACACAAAATTCTTCTTTTTTTTTTTTTTTATTTGTTTTTCAAGACAGGGCTTCTCTGTATAGTCCTGGCTGTCCAAAACTAGTTCTATAGACCAGGCTGGCCTCTAACTCACAGATCTGCCTACTTCTGCCTCCCAAGCACTGGGATGAAAGGCGTGTGCCAGCACCACCTGGCATAGTATGTTTCGTTTTTTGTTTTTTTTCAAGACAGGGTTTCTATGTATATCCCTGGCTGTACTGGAACTCGATCTGTAGACCACACTGGCCTCAAATTCAGAGATCCTCCTGTTTTTGCCTCCCGTGTGCTGGGATTAAAAGCAGTGCCACCACTGCCCAGCTTCTTTTTTCTTATATCATCAGATGGTGATATACAATAATACCACTAATTCTAGACTATATGAATTAAAGGGGAATTCACTATCAAGACAAGTAAACAATCAAACAAGGGCTGAGGGTATGGCTCAGTGGTAAAGGGGTTGCCTAGGTTTGACCACTAGCACCACAAAAAGAAAAAAAATAAAATATAATTTGGGATCTTGGAAAATGACTCAATGGTAAGTGTACTTGCTAAACAAAGATGAGGACATGAGTTAGAATCCCCAGAACCCACATGAACCCAGGAGCTTGCTGGCTAGTCAGCCAGCCTAACTCAAAAGGGGGGTTTCAGGTTCAATGACTATATCAAAGGAATGAGGTGGAAGTCTAAGGAGGAACATACCTGATGCCCGCTTCTGGCCTCCACTCACATGAATATACACATATACCACATAGCCCCCCGCCCTGCCCCAATTTCACAGTAGAGATCCCTTGGTTAAGTATATTCCCAGGTTTTTTTTGTTTTTTTTTTTAATATGAGTGTCCATATTTCCCAGATTTCTTCCTCAGTATATCTGTTACTGGTATATAGGAAGGCTACTTATTTTTGTATGTTAATTTTGTATCCTTTCACTTTGTTAAAAGTGTATCAGTTTTAAGTGTTTCTGGAGTCTCTAGGTCTCTTATGTATAGAGTCATACTATCTGCAGGTAAGGACACTTTAACTTCTGCCTTTGTTAGTTCAACCTTTTATTTGCTTCTCTTGTTTTGTTGCTCTAGCTAAGGCATCCAACACTATATTGAACAAAAGTGGAAAAAGTAGATACTCTTGTCTGGTCTGTGACGTAGTGGAAAAGCTTTAAACACTTCCCTATCTATTATGATGTTTGTCATATATATGTTTATTACATTAACATGTTTCTGCGGTTGGAGAGATGGCTCAGTGGTTAAGGTGTCTGCCTCTCTTTCAGGACCTGATTATGGTTCTTAACACAACAGTGGGTATCTCACAATCACTTTAACTCCAACTCAAAGGGATCCAATGCCCTCTTCTGGCTTCAGCAGGTACCTACACTCGTGTGTGTGTGTATGTGTGTGTGTGTGTACACAAATTTTTAAAAAATCTAAGCAAAAATGTTTCTTAAATTCTCAGTTTCTTAGGACGTTTACAATAAAGAGACACTTGATTTGCTTCCTTTTTAAGAAAGTACTCATTTATTAGTGTACATATGCAGACACATGCATGTGTGGAGGTCAGAGAACAACTGTGGGAGCCGGCTCTCTCCGGACACTGTAGGGCCCAGGGGATCACAAGCTGTACGGCTTGGTGACAAGTGTCTTTACTCTCTGAGCCACCACTTCACTGGCCCTGACCTCTCCTGCTCTTATCCACGCATTTTTCTTCTAATTTGTACTTCACTCCCCCTTTTGCTTCCTCAGTCACCATATAAATACTGGCACTTTTACCTCTAGGACACTATAAACTACATCCCTTCAATCAGTTCCCCGGGGCCACTCTGTCCTAACAGGGAACAGACCGTGACGTGAGAAAACGTCTTCTAATGCTGGTTCATACCAGGACTCTTAACCTGTTACTAAAGCTAGGGTATAAACTACAGTGGACTCGAGTAAAATTAAAATAAACAAAAAGGGGGAAAAATAAGGAATAAAAATTAGAGGACACATTTGGGTGGTGATGGCACGTTTTTAATCTTAGCCCTCGGGAGGCAGAGGCAGGTGGATCTCTGTGAAGCCAGCCTGGTATACAGAGCAAGTTCCAGGGTAGCCAGGGCTACATAGTAAAACACTGTCTCAAAAAAACCCAATAATAATAATAATAATAATAATAATAATAATTAGAGGTCACAGGTAGGGCGTAGTGACATATACTTTTAAGCTCAACCCTCCAGAATCAGAGGCGGGCAAATCTCTGGAGTTTGTGGCCAGCCTGGGCTACAGAGCAAATTCAGGCCAACCAAGGGGTCACAGTAAGATATTATCTCTGGGGGAGGGGAGACATATCCACCAACCAATGAGCAAAACACACAAAAAATACAAAACCAAAGTGCTGAAAATAAAATGAGACATCTATAGTAAATTTTATCCCCAAGATTCAGAGAACATTACGGAAGAGGGGTGGAAAGAATGTAAAAGTTGAGGGACATAGAAGGCAGGCTAGTGGCACATACCTTTAATCCCAGCATTTGGGAAGCAGAGGCAGGCAGATGTTCAAGGTTAGCCTAGTCTACATATTCAGTTTCAGGACAGCCAGGGATACATCATAGTCAGACCCTGCCTCAAAAAAAAAAAAAAAAAAACGGATAGGGGAGGAGTGATGTGAAATGCTGCCTATAATTACCAGTTTACCAGTACAGGATCAAATCAACATGAGCAGTCAGCACCAACTGGACACAAAGAAAGAGAAGAGAGACAGACAGAAGGGAAGGAGGAACAGCAAGGAAGGAGGGAGGGAGGGAAGGAAAAGGAAAGGAGAAAACACAAAAGGCAGTAAGAAGCTGTGCTGGGGTGCCTGGTGGGAGTGAGTGGGGAGTCGAGGTACATATGGTCAAGATGCATTGATTGCATGTATGAGAGTGCCAAATAATAGAAGACAGCCTACATCTTTAAAACACAAAAAATGAGACAAGTCACTGTGATCATCCACAAGCTCACATTTCCTCAACACCAGACTAAAATTATGAGATAACTAAATGCCAAAAGATTCCAGAGTCCCACTTTTTAAAAGGATCAACACCCACATAAAAGATGTGATGAAGTGAAGTAAGCAGATGAATGAAGTAAGGAAATCAATTCAGATCCTAGACAAGAAACTTAGTTTCTTAGTGGATAGAACTATCAATGATTTGAAAGAGAAATTGAAAAGATGGAGGATAAACTCAGCAAGGAAATTAAGATTCTGAAAAGGAACAGAAAAGTTGAAAATTAAAACAATCAATCAATCAATCAAGTAAAAAAATATCATCAACAGATAAGAAAAGCAGCTGGGTATGGTAGCTCACACCTCTAATCCTGGCACTTGGGAGGCAGAGGCAGGCAGATCTCTGAGTTTGACAGCCTGATCTATAGAGTTCCAGGATAGCCAGGGCTGTTACACAGAGAAACCCTAACTCAATATAAATATATATATAAATAAATAATATGCATTATATATATATATAATTGAGAGAAAGAAAGAGAGAGGGGAAGAGAGAAAAGCAGAAAAAAATTCTGGGATGAAGGCTAGGATCAAGACAGAAGTAAATAAAATGGAAACTAAAAGAACAATACATATAATCAAACAAGCAGATTTTTTTCTTTTACACTATTTTATTTTATGTGCATGGTGTTCAGCCTGAAAATATGGAGGTGGACAACATGCATGTCTGGTGCCTGCAGAGGTCAGAAAAGGGCATCAGGTCCCCTAGAACTGAAGTTCTAGGTGATTGTGAGCCTCCATGTGGGTTTTGGAAATCAAAGCTGGGTCCTCTACAAGGGCAGCCAGTGCATGTAACTAATGAGCCGTGTCTCCAGCAACAAAGAGCTGGTTCTTGAAAATAGAAGTAAACTGACAAGTCCCTAACCAAACTAGCCCAAAATAAAAAAGATCTAAATTAATAAAATTAGATAAGAAAAACGAGATGCTATTGAATAGATTACAATAAAGATAGAAAATCATTAGGAAATATTTTGAAAACATACAAAAAAAAAATGAGCCAGGCGGTGGTGGTGCACACCTTTAATCCCAGCACTCGGGAGGCAGAGGCAGGCAGATCTCTGTGAGTTCGAGGCCAGTCTGGTCTACAAGAGCTAGTTCCAGGGCAAGCTCCAAAACTAGAGAAACACTGACTTGAAAAACCAAAGGAAAAAAAAAAAACAAGGGAAGAAAAAAAAATTCCAGAAGAAATTACTAAAAACCTAGACACATATGACCTACAGAAATTAAGAACATATGAACAATAAACAGATTCATAATAGTCAGTGAGACTGAAGAAAGAATAGTCTCCTAATCAAGGAAAGTCCAGGTTTAGATGGATTTACTGTTGAATATTCCCAAACATTTAAAGAACTGAAAGCAAGATTCTTCAACCTATTCCACAGAGCCAATAAGCAAAGAACCCTGATATCAAAAATATAGGGCACAACAGAAAAAAATCAAAATCAAAAACCAACCCTACAGATATAGAACAAATTTCCTGACGAACACAACTGCAAAAATTCTCAATAAAATTCTTGCAAGTCAAATTCAAAAACACATAAAATCCCTTTCTATACTATGAATATGCATTACTCTTACTGGTTAATAAAAAGCTGACAGGATAGTATCTGGGCAGGAAGTTAGGTGGAAAAGCCAAATTGAGAATAATGGGAAGAAGGAGGATGAAGTCAAGAGAGATGCTGGCCATCTGCCAAGCAAGCAGGATGTATAAAATATGAGCTAACAAGCCATGAGCCATATGTCAAATCATAAATAGAAATATGAGTTAATTTAAATGTAAGAGTTTGCTAGTGACAAGTCTGAGCTATCGTCTAGCATTTATAATTCATAGTCAGCCTCTTGAGTAGGTTATTTGGGACCAGGCAGTTAGAATGAAATGTCTGTTCACACACAATGATCAAGTTGACTTTATTCTAGAGATGAAAGCTTGGTTCAACATATGTCAATCAGTAAGTGTAATCCAGCACCTAAATACATTTAATGACAAAAAGGACATGATTATCTCAATAGATACAGAAAAGCCTTTGACAAGGTATAAAACCCCTTCATCATAAAAACCCTGAAGAGGGGCTGGAGAGATGGCTCAGTGGTTAAAAGCACTGCCTGTTCTTCCAAAAGTCCTGAGTTCAATTCCCAGCAACCACATGGTGGTTCACAACCACCTGTAATGAGATCTGGTGCCCTCTTCTGGCCTGCAGGCATACATGCACGCAGACCACTGTATACTTAATAAATTAATAAATCTTTTTTTTTTTTTTTTTTTTTTTTTGGTTTTTTGAGACAGGGTTTCTCTGTAGCTTTGGAGCCTGTCCTGGAACTAGCTCTTGTTGACCAGGCTGGTCTCGAACTCACAAAGATCCGCCTGCCTCTGCCTCCTGAGTGCTAGGATTAAAGGCGTGCGCCACCACCGCCCGGCAAATTAATAAATCTTAAAAAAAAAAAACCCTGAAGAAAGCAGGAGTAGAATGTATATATCTCAACATAATAGCTATATACAAGAAACCTAGAGCCAACATTATCGTAAAGGCAGAAAAGGAGTTTCTCTAAAATCGGGTACAATATTCAGTACTCACTTTCTCCAATGATCAGTCAATATAGTACCTGAAGTCTTAGCTAGAGCAGAAACACAAACAAAAGAAATAGAGTTTAAAACAGAAAAGTCAAATTATCCCTTATTTGCTGGGTGTGGTGACACATACCTTTAATCCCAGCACTCGGGAGGCAGAAACAGGCGGATCTCTGAGTTCGTGGCCAGCCTGATCTACAGAGCTAGTTCCAGGACAGGCTCCAAAGCTACACAGAGAAACCCTGTTTCGAAAAACCAAACCAAACCAAACCAACCAACCAACCAAACAAAAAAACTAAATATTCCACCAGAAAAAAAAACTATTGGATCTGATAAATATTTTCATTGAACTATCAGGATACAAAAACCAACATAAAAATCTGTACACTAGCAAAATCTTGCTAAGAGATTAGGAAAACTAGCCCATTCACAACCACTTTTTAAAAAACAACACAAAATACTTAGGAAGAAACTTAACCAAGGAGGTGAAAGGCTTCTATTATAAAAACTTTTGAAAATACTGATGCATTGCATTGAAGACACACAAGCAGATGGATAAATGTGTATGTTCATAGATAGGCAGAATGATGATCTGAAGATAATGGTTTTACTGAAAACAATCCATGGAGTCAACACAATTGCCATAAAAATTCCAATATCTTAATGTTGGAACATGGTCCATGAAGGAAACTATGTGAGGAAAATTCTGAGAGCTTGTAAGAAAATTCCAAGGGAAAAAAAAAAAAAACAAGAGTCTTGTGGCCTCTATTCCTCCATAACAAGGATTGTTCTTTTTTTTGTGTGTGTGGTTTTTCGAGACAGGGTTTCTCTGTGGCTTTGGAGCCTGTCCTGGAACTCGCTCTTGTAGACCAGGCTGGTCTCAAACTCACAGAGATCTGCCTGCCTCTGCCTCCCGAGTGCTGGGATTAAAGGCGTGCGCCACCACCGCCCAGCTTTCAAGGGTTGCTCTTGAAATGTGCTTTTGTGTCCCTCCTGGGTACAGCAGATGAGTGGGTTTACTCTTTATTTACTATTATTATTCAGATGATGTGTCCAGGCATGGGTTGTCCTCATGATTGTGTATAGCCTAAGCAAGCATGAACTACTTTGCTTATAGTAGTTTAAGTGTTTGCTTATATGAGCATTCTTAACCCTCAGAATTGAGGCTATACCAATAAACTGTCTGATGCTCTTAATAAGTTTGCTATTTCATGGGACTTTAGTCTGTCTCTTTTTTAGGCTCCACTCTCCCAGGTTCATGCCACCAACTAGAGCAGTAACACCTTAATATAAGACCTTAGTTGAAATTTCTAGAAAAGGTGGCTGGAGAGATGGCTCAGAGGTTAAGAGCCATCAGAGGTCCTTTCAGAGGTCCTGAGTTCAATTCCCAGCAACCACATGGTAGTTCACAACCGCCTGTAATGAGATCTGGTCTGCAGGCAGACATGTAGGCAGAACACAGAATACATAATAACTAAACTGAAAAAAAAAAAAAGGAACAGCCTAGGTTATACTAGATCCTGTCACATAACCCCAATCCATCCCCAAAGCCAAAAAAGGTGGTATATATACACGTAACAGAATTTTATTCAGCCATAAATAAAAATAATTGTGACATTTTCAAGAAAATAGATGGAAATGGAAAGTATTATCTTAAGCAAAATAAGCCAGACTAAAGGACAATTCTACATGTTTTCTCTCACATGTAGATCCTAAACTTCTATTTTTATATATGTTTACATATGTATATATAGGAGAGAGGTGTCTTAGTTAGAGTTTTTATTGCTGTGAAGACACACCATGACCATGGTAATGCTCACAAAAAAACAAAAAACAAAAACCATTGAACTGCGGTGGCAGCTTACAGTTTCAGAGGTTTAGTCCATTATCATCATGGTAGGGAGCGTGACAGCGTGCAGGAAGACATGATATGGGAGAGATAGCTGAGAGTTCTACATCTTGCAGGCAACAGGAAGTGAACTGAGAAGGTAATCTTGAGCATAGGAAGCCTCAAGCTCACTCCCACAAAGACATGTTTTCTCCAACAAGGTCACACCTACTCCAACAAAGCCACACCTCCCAACAGTGCCACTTTCTATGAGATAATTACAACCAATTGTTCAAACTACCACAGATGGACAATGAAACTATAAACTCAACCGTGAGAAAAGAGATCGTTAGGGTAGAAGGTAAGAGAAATAGGATATATGTGACATGAGGGCAGAAGGGAGGTTGCTGGAATTGGAAAGGCACCAGCTAAGGGGATAAAGGAGATGAGATGGGGAATAGGAAGACAAAGCATGCATGAAAATACCATAATAAAACTCCTACTTTGTATGCCTGTTTTAAAAGACTATTTTAAAAATATGATCTTATATTGTTAAAAGAACCTTTTTTGTAGCTATTTCACACTGATGCAGTAAAAACAAAACCAATCCAATAGAGTGGAGATCACCAACTCTTAGGGACTGGGGAAGAGTGAAGGGTTGACTACAAAGGGTCACAGAAGGGGATTTTTCAGGGGTGATGGAAATGCTCTGTTTCTTTATTTGGTTTTTGAGGCAGAACCTTATATAATGCAGGTTATCCTTAAACTCACTATGTAGTCAAAGATAACCTTGAACTCCTGATCCTTCTGTCTCCACTTCCCAAATACTGAGATTACAAGTGCGAGCCATCATGCCCAGCAGTGTTTTGTATAGAGGGTCCCATGATCTAATAAGACATAAGAACAACGAATCTTATTGTGTATGAATTAAATTTTTGTTGAATTAAATCACAGTAAGATGGTGGGGAAAACAGACTTAGAGGTTACTCACCAAGGTGGGGTCAATATCCTCAATTGCCAGAAGTCTGTTATATATACTGTGAACCTTCTCATACTTCATGCGACTCTAAGGTGGCAGAGAAGTGAATATAAATATATACTCACTAACGAGCAGATCTGAGCTTTAAGGAGCCCAGACTGTTCTCATAACACACACAATGGCACCTATATTGCCCATAAACTTTGATGAACTTGAGTCTAACAACTGTTTATGGTTATCATCTCTGGCTACAAAAGCAAAAGAAGCTGGCATAAAAAAACTTTAGTCGTGCAGTAAAATTATAAGCACTAGATGTAATCCCAGTATTCAGCAGGCTCAGGGAGAAGCATGAGTTTGAGGCCAGCATGGGACACACACGCACACACACACACACACACACACACACACACATACACACACAGTTCCAAACCTTCTGATTCTTCTCACCTCTTCATAATCTGCATATGCAAAATAAAGGAGCATGTTCTTCTTTAATAAAGTGCTTATGGCTCTTTCATATATATTAGCAGCTTCATCACTAAATAATTTGGCATTGTTCATATCCTAAGAGGAAAACAAAGCACATCCTCAATAACTTTAATGTAGTTGAAAGTAAAAATGAGACAGTATCCACTTTATAATGTACTTACTAAAAAAACCAAAAACAACAACAAAAAAAAACCCAAAAACCCCAAATATACATTTGCATTTAAGAAAAAATTACCAAGTATTCTTCCTGCTCTGGTCAATGAAGAGTTTCTAGGGCTTGAGCCCAGGGGCCTCTACTACCCAGGTATGCACTCCAGCCCCCATTACTCTAAACTATAGAACCATTCATGTTCTTTAAATGATACAGCACTTTGAACAGTTTTAAAAGCAATCATATTTTAATTCTAAGGAAGTATAATCATGAGCGTTACTAAAGTTCATATTGACATAAGCTTAAATTTTTCAACATATATTTTTTCATATATAAACTTTTAATAAATTTAGCAAATAAAATGAGTTTTATTATGACATTTTCATATATATATACACACACATCCACATCCACCACTGTACTTTCCTGAGACTATACCACTACCTTGTCTAGTCTCTCCTCCCGACATCCCAAATAGCTCTCCTTCTGCTATTCAATGTTCTGCTTGGGTGTATGTGTATGTATGTTTGTTTAAACCTAGACAATATTTACACTTTATTACTAAAATTGGTGCTATAATTTTTCCAGTAGATCTTATTGCTAGAGCAAAGTCACAAAAGGAAGGAGGATGGGGAAGGATACGCACCCCTTTTTCCGCAAGCAGCTTACTTGACTGCTCCAGATACTGGGCAGCTTCGTACCAAATATCAGGGTGATGGCCCAGCACAAGCAGGCACTGTTCATAAGCAAACATAACTAAGGGAAGACAAGCACAAAACACTCAATTAAGATAAAAAGAACTAACAACAATATCACTACAAGCACACACGAGATTATTAGACTCAGACATTATTAGACTTTAACAATGAATGATGATTTGAAATAAAGTAGTAACCTCTGATGTTACATCCAGAGGCTGATTTGTTCACTATTCACCAAGTTACTATCTACTGGGACAACTAGATGCTGTAAGGAGAGAAAGGCACCAGCAGTGCAAAAGTGAACAAAACTTCCAACAGTCAAGAAGGACATAGGCTATGGTGGTGGCGCTTGCCTATAAGTCCAGCACTCAGGAGGCAGAGCTAGGTAGAGTTCTGTGAGTTTGAGGCCAGTTTGGTCTACAAAAGCTAATTCCAGGACAGCTAGGACTGATACACAGAGAAATTCTATTGGCAGAGGCTTTTGTCCTGCCCAGTACTGTAGCCATTTAGTCCCAAAGAAACACACAGGGGTCTACATTAATTATAAGTTGGTTGGCTTAGTAGCTCAGGCTTTCTTTTGACCTAATCCTTACATCTTACAGTAACCCATAATTCTTGTGTGTGTTAGCCACATGGCTTGGCACCTTTAGCAGTGAGGCATTCTCATCTTGCTTTCTCTGCAGACTCAGCCTTTCCTCTTCCCAGAATTCTCCTGTTCTGGTTGCCCTGCCTATACTTCCTGCCTGGCTACTGGCCAATCAGCATTTTATTAAACCAATACAACAGACAAAACTTTACAGGGTACAAGACCATTGTCCCACAGCAAAACTCTGTCTCAAAAAACCAGTCCTCTCACTACCATACATGTACACATGTACACACACACACGTACACACACACACGTACACACACACACACACACACACACACACACACACACACACACACACACACACACACACGAAGATAGAAAGCCTAAGTGACTTTACTGAGTAACTGGCATCTGGAGACCAAAGGGGCAGAGCCGGTCAGTGAGAAGTAAGTGTGACAGAGGAGAGGGTGGGTAGACATTGGCAGAGGTTACCAAGGATGTGACTCTAGTAGAGTTCTTGTCTGCCATGCATGTGGTTCTAGGTTTGATCCCCACTGCCCCAAAATAGAGATAAACAAAGAAACAGTATTTATGAAGCCCTGCAGGTGAATGAGCCTACAAAATTGAAGAATTCAGTGAAATTACAATTCAGCAGTAACAGTAGTTAATAGAAGTCTAATACTTTTGAAATTAAAAATTTCTATTTCTGTGATAGAGCATATGCTAAGCATGCAGAAATGCACAAGGCCTTGGGTTCAATCCCTGCTACTTCTTAATCTCCATGTGTATCTATGTGTGTATGTTTTCATATATATATATATGTTATATAAATAAAGTGAAATAAAACACCCCTGCAAAAAAAAATAGCAAAAAACTGAATATTAAATTGTACTGCAGAATAAAGCAGAAATTAAAGTAAATTGGGTAAGGGGCAACGGTGAGATTCATATTGTCCAAATGGACAATAAATAATACACACACAAACAAAAATTAAAACACACACACACATACTCAGAAATACACTGTAACACATGAATCACAAGAGAAAAATTAAAATTATAAAAAATTTTTAGCCGGGTGGTGGTGGTGTCTACCTTTAAGCTCAGCACTTGAGAAACAGAGGCAGGTGAATCTCTGAGTTTGAGGACAGCCTGATCTACAGAGCAAGTTACAGGACTGGCTTCATAGCTACTGGGGAACTCTGTCTCGAAAAACTAAAAAAAAAAAAAAAATGGAAATTCATAGAACTAAAACTTACACTACATAAAATGAACAATTTGCTATATTAAATCAACAGCAGATTGGCTATAATAAAACAAGGGGTAGGTGAACATGAAAATAGATCTATAGACATGATTTTGAATGAAAAAACACAATGGGAAAACAAAAGATTTAGGAATAAAAAGCAAAGCCTCATCTGGGCATGGTCGTACATTCCTGTGACTCAGGACGCTAAGATAGTAAGAGCCTGAAGAGGTGGGCGGGAGAAGCAGGAGCAGGACTTGAGGCAAACCATGAGGTTAAAGTCAAACAGTCTAAGATACATGCAGTTGCAGTCCCACAAGGGTTACTCTTGTTACCTCTTTTCGTTATAAGGGTCTGGTCCTCGGTACGGAGAGGGTTACTCTTCTCCCACTGGATATACTTCTTCCACATGTCTACTTGCTGAGCTTCTTGAGGAGTATTCTGAGGAGGCACTGATGGAGCATTGCGATCTAAGCCTTTCATTACTGTCTCATATTCCTAAGCAAACATTTACAGATGATGAGCCTAGAACAACTCCGATATATGAGGGGCAAGTTGATAAGTCTAAAATACTTTGTTTAAAATGTTTACTCTCGCCGGGCGGTGGTGGCGCACGCCTTTAATCCCAGCACTCGGGAGGCAGAGGCAGGCGGATCTCTGTGAGTTTGAGATCAGCCTGGTCTACAGAGCTAGTTCCAGGACAGGCTCCAAAGCCACAGAGAAAAACCCTGTCTCGAAAAACCAAAAAAAAAAAAAAATAAAAAATAAAATAAAATGTTTACTCTCCTATACCTAATATCACTTAGTTAATATGATTTTAGAATTCAAGGTTATCTTCAGATACATAGTGAGTTTGAAGCCAACCTGGACTACATGAGACACTGTCTCAAAAGGCAGAAGCCAAACAACATCCAAAAACAACAAAACAAAACAAAAGCCCAAAGTAAGGAAAGACATAACAGAGTGTTACCAACCAAAACCAGATTCCTAGGAATGGAGAAAAGAATACCCATGGGCTATCTCTACAGGCAATGTAGAAGGGTCACTATGTAGGATGGATGGTGTAAGATATAACACGAATGGAGATTCAGGAGTATTGTTATTGCCACCTTTGGAGAAGCTAATAGTTTGTACTATTTTTTCCAATGAACAGAAAGGTATGTAACAGCACAAAATCTGTCCCAGAGAGCTATGTTATTTTATAACCACACTCTGAATACAGAGTAACACAATATTCAGATAACCAAATACGAAGGAAGGATATCAACTAATTCAATAATTCTATGTAAAACTTCTCTGTTTTGAAAAGTATTTCTGGCCAGGCCGGGAGACTCCGGTGTCTAATTCTAGCACTTGGGAAGATGATACAGAAAGAGTGCCACTGATTTGAGGGCAGCTGAGATATACAGTATCAGGCCAATCAGAACTACATAGCAAGACTCTATTTCAGAAACAAACAGAAAAAAAGAACTTTTATGACTGGGATGTAACTCAGTATTAGAACACTTCTGTGAATCCCCTGGTTAGATTATGCCCTGTAACAAATACACACGCCGGGTTAGTGATACCCAGTAACACCCCCCCCAAACAAACAAACAAACAAAGGGAAAAAATTCTTCCAAATATAACTTATATTATTTCAATTTAACTATATCATTTTGCCAGGCCTTTAATTTAACACTCAAGAGACAGAGGCAAACTTTAAGTATGAGGCCAGCCTGGTTTGCTTAATGAGTTCCAGGACAGCCATTGCTATAGATCCTATCTCCAAAAAGACAAAATTGAAAATATCAAGAGTAACATCAGATAGGAAAACTTGCTAATTATTTTAATGATTCAACAACATTAAATTAAGTAGCCTGATAGAATTTCATACCTTTGCTACACGTCGAGCATTCATGTAGTCTCTACTCCGATCTTCAATCATTTTTTTAGCTAAATGAATATTGATACCCTGAAGAAAAAAAATTATTGTTATTAATTGCACTTTCTTTTCTTTTCTTTTCTTTAAACAGTTCTGCAGACTAAACCCATAGCTTCCTGCATACAAGGCAACCAGACAAACACTCTACCACTAAACTATATACCCGGCCTACAGGAGAAAAATTCAACTAGACTAGCATGCATGATGGTTTTAGTAGGTAAAAGCACTTGGATTTGATTCCCAACACCCACATGGTAGCTCATAACTATCTGTAACTCCAGTTCCAGAGAATCCAATGCCTCTTTAGGTCTCTTGGAGCACCAGGCATATAAGCAGTGTACAAGACATTCATGTAGTCAAAATATCCATACACGCACAAGCAAAAATTAAAACACACACACACACATACTCAGAAATACACTGTAACACATGAATTACAACAGAAAAATTAAAATTTTAAAAAAAATTTAGCTGGGTGGTGGTGGTGGTGTTCGCCTTTAATCCCAGCACTTGGAAAGCAGAGGCAGGTGAATCTCTTTGAATTTGAGAACAGCCTGATCTACTATAGCTCTGTAGTAGACATGAAATCATGAGATTCTATCTTATCCAGTCAAAGCAGTCATTAAGCAAACAAGTAACTGCTCTCAAGGATGTGGACAAAGGGAACAATTATACACTACTGGCGGGAGCATAAATTAATTCAAATGTTAATACAGAGATTTCTCCTCAACATAAAGCCAGTCACACTGAACCTTATAGAAGAGAAAGTGGGAAGTACACTTGAATGCACTGGCACAGGGAACCACTTCCTAAATAGAAACCCAGCAGCACAGACACTGAGAGAAACAATTAATAAATGGGACTCCCTGAAACTAAGAAGCTTCTGTAAAGCAAAGGACACAGTCAACAAGACAAAACAGAATGGGAAAAGATCTTCACTAACCCCACATCAGACAGAGGTCTGATCTCCAAAATATACAAAGAACTCAAGAAATTGGACACCAAAAAAAAAAAAAAAAAAAAATCACGTAATCCAATAAAAAAATGAAGTACAGACCTAAACAGAGAACTTTCAACAGAGGAATATAAAATGGCTGAGAGACACTTAAGGAAATGTTCAACATCCTTAGTCATCAGAGAAATGCAAATCAAAACAACTCTGAGATTCCATCTTACACCTATAAGAATGGCCAAGATCAAAAACACTGATGACAACTTATGCTGGAAAGGTTGTGGGGAAAAGGAAACACTTCTGCATTGCTGGTGGGAATGCAAGCTGGCACAACCCCTTTGGATGTTAGTGTGGTGATTTCTCAGAAAATTAGGAAACAACCTTCCTCAAGACCCAGTAATACCACTTTTGGGTATATATCCAAAGGATGCTCAATCATGCCACAAGGACATGTGCTCAACTATGTTCATAGCGGCTTTGTTTGTCATAGCCAGAACCTAAATGCCCCTCGATCGAAGAATGGATAAGGAAATTGTGGTACATTTACACAATGGAGTACTACACAGCAGAAAAAAATAACGACAGCTTGAATTTTGCAGGAAAATGGATAGAAGTAGAAGGCATTACTTTGAGTGAGGTAACCCAGGCACAGAAAGACAATTATCACATGTACTCACTCATAGGTGGTTTTTAAACATAAAGCAAAGAAAACCAGCCTACAAACCACAATCCCAGAGAACTTAGACAACAATACGGACACTAAGAGAGACTTACATAGATCTAATCTACATGGGAAGTAGAAAGTATAAAAAGACAACATCTCCTGAGTAAATTGGGAGCATAGGGATCTTGGGGGAAGATTGAAAGTGGGAGGGGAGAGGCAGGGAGGAGAGCAGAGAAAAATATAGAGCTTAATAAATATCAATTAAAAAAAATACAGAGATTTCTTTAAAAAGCTGCAAACAGACCTACCCAGCTATACCCTTCTTGGGTAGTGCTCAAAAGGATTTGAAGCCAATATATCACAGAAATACTTGCACATTAATGTTACTGCAGAACTAAAAATATAAATTATTTATTGGAATCAATATAAAACAATGTGTCTAGGAGTATATAGCTCCATCGTAGGGCAATTCCCTCCTATGAATAAAACTCAGGGTTTAATCCATAGTGCAGCAAAATAATCCCAATAGCAGGAGGAGACACTGTGTAACACTAATATTCAGGCACATGACACTAGAAGGCTAGATTCCCTAAATTTAATTAAAATGTCCAGTTTGAGCTGGGTGGTGTTGGCACATGCCTTTAATCCCAGCACTAGGGAGGCAGGGGCAAGCGGATCTCTGTGAGTTCAAGGCCAGCCTGGTCTACAGAGGGTGTTTCAGGATAGCCAAGGCTGTTACAGAGAGAAACCCTCTATCAAAAACAAACCAAAAACAAATAAACAAACAAACAAAAAACAAAGGAAAATGTTAGGTTAGTAATAAACTCTGGCTTAATTTACCTCTTCATACTTGTTGTAGTCTCTCCAAAGTTGTTCGATGTTGATCATTGGATTAACACAACCTCGTTGATAAACTCTTCGGACAGCAGTTATTCTCTGATTTTCTGCATAAGACCCGACAGCTTCCCTGAAGTTGGGTAAGAAATACCATTAATTGTATTATAGCCAAACCAATTGTTTATTAAAAATTAAGGCAATACTTACACGCCTTTTAAGAAATTGATGTAATCCACCCAAATCTAAGAAATAAAACAAAACATTAAAATATTTTTTGATTATTTTCACATTTTAGCACATACCCAGAGGTCTCATGCACACTGCATAAATACTCTACCTCTGAGCTATATTCCCATATATTTAAAACTATGAACTCTACCTGATAAGACATAATTTCCATTCCAATTTTATCCAGTGCAAAGTCATAAGCTTGAGCCATTTTTTCTCTGAAATGAAAATAAAAGATATTTTTAAAAACTTGTTATCAGCTGGGCATGGTGGTTCATGACTTCCCAAGAAGTTATTGACTCAGGAAGCAGAGGCAGGAGCATTACCCTAAAGGCCAGTCTGGGCAACAGCAAAATCAAGGCCAGCCTAGGCTATATAGTACCCCTACTACTCTGAGCTACAAAGAAAAAAATCAAACACCAAAACCAAACCTAAACTGTTATCAAAATGCATCAGAGAACATCAAGTTAGAGTCGGTGAAGATAGGCAGGTATGAGTTATAGTGGGCCACTAACTACCAAGCAGCTGCCTTGGACATCTTAAGTGGCACATATAACTTATACCATATAACTTGCCAAGAATGGTGCTGAGACAAGCATTAAGAAGTTTCTTGCACTTTTCCTGATTTCTTGAAGAACTCTGACTTTTCAAATACTTAGGTTTCTTCCCATCTGTCACTTAGAGACAAGAGATAGTATGAGTCATGTAAAAATGACTGTGTGTCTAGAGACAACATCCAACCCCCAACACACACACAAACACAATACAGTTTCTCTGTGTAACCCTGTCTGTCCTGAAACTCAATCTGTAGACCAGGCTGGCCTCGAACTCCCAGAGATCCACTTGCCTCGGCCTCCTGGCGCTCGGATAAAAGGTGTGCACCACCACCACCTGGCTTCCACATGCATTCTTAAGACCATGATTTCACTTACTTGTAACTTGGCAGTTTACCCTTGGTTTCTCTGACGTATGAAAGATAACATTTCCATAAATCAATGTGCAAAACCTTCATAAGGCATCTTTGAAATAGCTTTAAATGTAAGAAAATAGTATCAGCATCCAGTTAAATCAATTTCATATTTGCATAAATGAAATAGCATATTAAAAAAAGTCAGATCTTTTCAGGAATTACTTTTCTTATAAATAAAAGGCAAATGGAGGATAGAGAGATGGCTCTGTGGTTAAGAGCATTGACTGAAGGCCTAGGTTTGCTCATAACCATTTGTAACTCTAGTTCTAGGGTTCAGATGCCCACTTCTGTGGGTACCAGGCATGCATATGGTGTACAAATGTGTGTATATAGTATGTACACACACACACACACACACAGGCAAAACACTTATACACATATAATAAAAAGCTCTTTAAAATTTTTTAAAAAGGCAAATACAATCCCCTCCTTTCAGTTTAGACAATTAAAATCATGCTTATGAATTTGTCAAGTATAGTCATTTTCTTCAAGTAAATAAGTAAACAAATATAATCATTTTTCCTTTCTAAACTTTTCATTAGTTTAAATTAGCATATGAAAGGAATTTCATTGAGGCATTTTCATATTTTGCTCTTGTTGACCCTTGTCCCTGCCCATCTCACGCTATTCCTGCTGGTTCCCTTCCTCTCAATAGCTCCCCTCTGCTCTCATGGCCAGTGTATTCCACACACTCACTTTTTTCTTTTTCCTTTTTCCTCTTCTCTCGGCCCCTTTCTAATTCTCCCTCTCTCATACACACCCTCCCACACAACTATGTTTAGAATCCCCATGAGAGAAAAATGCAGTATGAGTCTGGTTTATTTTTTTTAACATGTGATACCTAGTTTCATTTACTTTCTAGCAAATGTAATGATTTTGCTATGTATATGTACTGTATTTTCTTTATGTATTCATCTCTTGATGGACAAGTAGGCTGGTTCCGCTTCTTCCGCTGTGAACAGTACAGCAATAAACATAGATGTGCATATGTCTCTATTGTAGGATTCAGAGTCCTTTGAGTATATGCCCAAGTGTGGTATTTGTTTCTGAGTGAGAGTCTCACTACGTATCCCCGGCTGTTCAGGAACTCCCTATGTAGAACAGGTTAGCCTCAAACTCAGAGACCCATATGCCTCTGCTTCCCTAATGCTAAGATTAAAAACATACACTACATACCTTGTTGCTGTTTGAGATCATGTTACCCAGGCTATGTACTAAAAAATGGCTTTTTAATTCTGTCTCCACTTCCCAAAGGCTGGGATTATAGGTGTGCATTACAATGTCTGTGTTTTTTTGTTTTTTGTTTTTTGGAGACAGGGTTTCTTGGTGTAGCTTTGGAGCCTATCCTGGAACTCTCTATATAGACCCGGCTGGCCTCTAACTCACAGAGATCCGCCTGCCCTGTGCGCCACCACCGCCCGGGTCAGTGCCTGGCTTTTATGCAGTGCTGGAGACTGATCAGCAGTCCTGGCTCCTGCTTCTCATTCTTTGAGAAACCTCCATACTGATTTCCACAGGGCTGCATTATTTTACACCCCACTAGCAATGGTACTTAACCATTCTCTTCTCATTTTCAGGATTTATTGACATCTTTTTCTTGGTGTTAGCCATCTGACAGGAATGAATTAGAATTTCAAAGTAGCTTTAATTTATATTTCCTGAAAGCTAAGGAATGGTTAAGTTTCTAAGTGAAGCTTATAACTGGAATCAATAACTTAAAATTGTTTTACTATATTTATTTACCATATTAGTCATATAGAAACTCTTAAATTTCAAAATATATTTAAGAGAACTTACCTTTTCAACCTTGTCATAATTTTTAGCTTTAATCTGAAGAGAAACAAGGAAAAACCGAATTAATGTTACTTCTTTTAACAGTAGCAACATACCATTCTGAATTTTTTTTTTACTAATTTGACCATTTTTTAACCAATCCTACAAATTTTTCCTTCAAAAAAATCCAATTAAGTCAAGTATAGTGGTGCACACATGTGATCTACAACTTTCAATCATGAAATCCAAGTGGTCAAAGAGAGAAATGGTTTCCAAGTAATTATTTATTACCTGTAAATTACTATTATCACTACCACTAATTTCTGCTTGAAATTAAGCATGCCCCAACTTTCATTTTTTTTTTTCTTTGAGACAAACTTTCCCTGTGTAGAGCTGGCTGTCTTGGAACTTGCTCTGCAGACCAGGCTGGCCTCAGAGTCTTAAATGTGCCTACCTCTGCCTCCCACCCCAGTGCTGGGATTAAAGACATGGGCCACCACCATATGCCCTTTAAACTTGTAATTCTTTAGAATTTATTCTTTGAGAATTTCATATTGTATATATACATACACATAATTACATCATTTCTCCCCTTCTCTTTTATATCTCTAAACCCTTCCATACATACTTTCTTGCTTTCAAATTCATGGCCTCTTTTTCATTATTGTTACATACATACTTATATTACATGTGTTCCTAATCCATAAATACAACCTGCTCAGTCTGTATGATGAAACTTGTATGTTTTCAGGACTGACCATTTGATACTGGATAACCAATTGTGCTCTTCCCTGGGGAAGACTATCTGCCTGCTCTCAGCGTTCTGTGGTTGTCTGTAGTTCTTTGTGTAAGGCTGAGGCCTCCTGAGAGGTCTCCTTTCCACATTAGCATATCTATTGGTATACTCCCTGTTCAGCTGATATTAATGAGACTTAATGGGTGTGGTTTCTGACATTCCTAAGAGACAGATTTTACAGCAAAACACCCTATTCCTCTAGCTTTTACAATCTTTCCATCCTTTCTTCCACAATTACCCCTGAGTCTAAGGTCCAAGAGTTGTGTTGGAGATGTACCAGTTGGGACTGAGCGTCACATCTGATTGGTTATATTTTTCTGTAATGCAAAGAGAATTTTCCTTGACAAGTGGCAAGGACTGCACTTCTCTGTGGTTTTATGAACAAAACTTTAGAATATAGTTAGGGATTGATTATGCTGGTTTAGTAAAGTAGAGGCTATAGTTTCTCCTCCAGGATCCATGAATTCACTTGCCCTATGTAGTGGCTAGGTTTCCAATACCAGGTATGATATCCGTATTGTTGAGCAGGTCTAAAGTCCAATTGGAGAGCTGTTAGTTACTGCCAATATTTGCATGCCACTACTGTATCATTATGGTTATTGTGCCATGCTGGTCATGGTTGTGGTTCATAGGCATCACAGCTGGGTAGGAATGTTGGTTGTTCCATCCTCTGGAAGCTTACATGGCACCTGATACCATATAAGATAGTTCTGGGGAAACAGATTTCAGGTTATATCCAGCTCAGGGCACTTTGGGCCCTGTGTCTGAAGTGCATGGTGTCTTAAACAATAGCCTATGTTTTGGGAGTCTCTTGAATAATCAAACATAAACCCCAAAACAGGCACGAGAAGCCCTCTTTTAAGCCATTGATCAGGACTGTGCAAAAAACTCCTAGAATATTGTCTTTTTGAGACAAGGTCTCATTATATAGCTCCAGCTTTCCTGGAATACTAGATTGGCCAGTTTTGAACTCACAGAAATTCACCTGCCTCTGCCTTCAGGGGGCTGGGACTAAAGGCGTGGGCTACCATACCTAGCTCTCTTATTCTTTCCCATCCCCAAACTCTTCCCGTATCCTCCCTGCCATCCTTTCCCACCAAACTTCATATTTTCTCTCTTAAAAACAAACAGAAGAAAAAAAGCCACCGAAAACCATGGAGCCTGATTTGTGTTGGCCAAGTACTCCTGAATATGGGGCTTGTCCTGAAGTATGGTTGATATACCTACATTGTCACCCCTCTCCCAGCACCTATCATTTGCAAACAGTTTCTTGGTTTGGGATGGGACTTTGTACCCATTTCTCCTGTGCTGGGATTTTGTAAGGCTTGAGCTTTTGTAGGTCTTTTGTAGGCTTATCAATCTCTGTGAGATCATATGTGCATTTGCACTGCTGTCTGAAAAATGCTGTTTCCTTAAAATCATCCAGCACTCCAGCTCTTACAACCTTCTGCCCCTTCTTCCACTTAGATCTCTGAGCTTTGAGGAAAGAGGCCCAATAAAGACAACCCATTCAGGACTGGGCATTCCAAAATCTCTCCAGGTATGTTAACTTCTCTGGTGTAGGCTGAGTGATGCTCTGCTCTATGTAGACAACAGTGTGTCATTTGGAATCATTTTATTACAACGCTCATTAGCAGAATAATTTTAGTAGGTTTTTTCCAAAGGCCCATGAACCATCTACTCAGGTTCTTTGCCTGGTATGGGCTTCATCTCATAGAGTGGGTGTTAACTCTAACTCAAAAGTGGTTGTGAACTTGTAAATTTAAGGTTTTTTTTTTTTCACTCAAATTTCCTTTCGGGTTGGCATAATGGTGCACATCTTTAATTCCAACACTTGGGAGGCAGAGGAAGGTAGATCTCTGAGTTCGAGGCCAGCCTGGTCTACAGAGCAAGTTCCAGGACAGCCAGGGCTCTATAGTGAAACCCTGTCAAAAAGCAAAAGAAAAACCAAACAATGACAAAACAATAACTTCTAAAATTATGGTTCCTTTTTCCTTCTACACTTAAGGTCTTCTGGTTATAGGCTCAAAATATTAATTTTACTTTTTTATTTAAAGTTTATCTGCTAGATTTTCCAGGTAATTAAATCTGTGTATGACCATTCTACTTCAATTTAAGTACTAATATTGTATTTGGTTAACAAATTAATGGTTTCTGGCACCAGGTTTGCACCAATCAATAATGCATCTTGAATCTTGTGTTAAACTTATTTTTTTCCAACTCTCCTCTCCTAGTAGCTGTTTTGTTGGGAGCCTGTTGTGTCAGTTTAGTTTCTGTTCTTCCTGTTGCTACACTTTGGTTGTTTTCTGATTCATAGGGCTGTGATGGCAGAGAAGTTGACTCCTCTCTGATTATGGAGGAGCAGATATAGACAGCAAGCAGGCTACTGTTAGTTCTTTACCAAGCAACCAAGAACGCATGCTTTGGTAGAAAGGACTTAGTCTGCCTGTTTGGTTCAGGTTTGCTTTTGTTTCTTAAAAGCCAATATAGGCAGCAGCAGTTAAAGGCACTTACTGCTCTTGCAGAGAACTTGTCCCAGTACCCACATGACAGCCCACAGTAACTCTAGTGCCAGAGGATCTGACACCTTCTGCCCTCCATGTACACTGTTTCCAGACAGTGAATAGATATATTAAGGCAAAACACCCATAAACATAAAACAAAAATTAATCTTAAAAAAAAAAAAAAAGAAGGCGGCGGCAAGCTGGTGTTAACTTTCTTCTGGGGTAGAAAAGCAACAAACAGCTTCTTGGTCTTTTTCCCTGTACTCTACGCAAAGCCCTCTGTGAGACATCCACGAAACCCGAGGCCACACATCTGATCATTGGAGAGTGGGGTTGCAGGTGAGTGTGAAGAGGGTAAATTTAACTCACCAGCTTCCTATATGCAGATGAAATTACTTACAGGTCTTCCAAGTGGTCAGAAAAACCAAATTATTCATTGTCCAAACTACCCAAGAAGATGAACATATAACTCCCAACAGATGCAAAGTTAAAAACCATAAGGCAATATGTACAAACTTCCAAGTGAGAAAGATAAACTAAGAGCCTGCATATCAATTTACATTCAGCAGAATGGTGGTGTGCACTTTAAATCCCAGCACTCAGAAGGCAGAGACCGAAGGATCTCTGTGAGTTCGAGGTCAGCCTGACCTACATAGTTCCAGAACAGCCAGGGCTATGTAGACAGATTCTGTCTCAAAAAACAAGCAAAAGTAAAACAAGCAAACCAAAATAAAAAAAGGGATTAATACTATCAAAGACATGCAAGGAAAAGTTATACACTAGTGGACAAAGTAAGACATATCCTTTATGGAAAAAACACTGGTAACAGCCATTAAAAGAAAAACAATAAAAGACCTAAGTTGGTCATAGCTCAGTTGGTAGAGTGTTTGACTAGCAGTAGTATGAAGCCCTGGGTTTGATTCTCAACACCACATAAATCAGATATGGTGGCTCATGCTTGTCACCTCAGCATTTGACAAGTGTAGGCTGGGAGATCAGAAATTTAAAGCTATCCTTGGCCACATGAGACTCTAGCTCAATTAAAAGAAAAGAGACACAACAATTTCAGTCCTAAGATCCATCCCAAAGAAACAAAAGCAGCAGTTTGTACAAGGGAATTATAAACATAAATAGTGCAAAATAAATGCCCACAATTTAAACAGTATAATAAGTTATGATGCCTCATAGCATGGATTATGTGCACCCATATAAAAATGAACTAGCTACACTAGCTAATTAAGAGAGATTTCCACCAGACCATGATAAACGGGTGTTAGTACTGTATGTAACATAATTCATCTTTATGAAACCATGATCAAGATTAATTTGATAAACCATGGAGCAGACATAAGGTGGTTAAACAGTCGTCACAGCACTCAGTAATAAAGGGCTTTCCCCTCAAAAGGTCCATAAATAATTTATGCGGTTTCCCTACAAAATTGGTTCTGTCTCCTGAATCCTTTCTTTTCCCGAGACAGTGTTTCTCTGTGTAACCCTGGCTGTCCTGGAACACAGAGATCTACCTACCTTTGCCTCCCCAGGGCTGGGATTAAAGATGTGCACCATCAGTGCTAATTGATTATTTCTTTAATTGGTATTACCATAACAAATATATGCAGAAAAATATACTTTTGATTAATGTAAAATTAATCAGTCACTGTCAATCATAATTCAACAAACGAATATTGAGAATTCTTCTAATAAACCAATCTTGAGAAAAACACCATAACAGATATACTCTCATTATTTTTTTGTATATGAGAACATATTCATGTGTGTGTGTAGCTCAGAGAACAACTTGTGGGAGTCTTTTCCTTCCATCCCTACTTTCTTGGAGCACCAACCCCCAAATCATGACATGGAGAATTATTATTATGATGAATGCTCGGCTTTAGTTTAGGCTTGTCCCACTAGCTCTTAAAACTTATATTAACGCGTTTATTTTAATTTATACATGTAATTACATGGCATTACCTTTCTTTCATTTTGCACCTCCGGTTTCCTCCCTGTCTGTCTGGTAACTCCGCCCTCTTCTTCCCAGAGCCTTCTCTGTCCCCAAAAGTCCTGCTTAACCTCTTCCTAGCTATTGGCCATTCAGCTTACTTTTTAAACCAATCACAGCAATAAATCTTCACACAATGGGGTCCTAGGGATCAAACTCAGATCATCAGGTTTGACAACAAAGCACTTTTGTTTTACTGTGCTACCCACTTCAGTGCCAGTAGCCTACAGGCAGAGGCCAGGCAATGGGGCTGCCCGCAGGTTGCTCTAGCACAACAAAGCACTCTTACCTATTGAGCAATCTCATCAACCTCCTGTCCTGCTCTTGACCCTGTTCTTAGAGCTCGCTGATTAGCTAGACTGGCTGTGGATGAGCTCCAGGGGTCATCACCGGCCTTTGCCTAGGGTTCTAGATGTGATGTACTCAGCTTTATGTGGGCATTGGGGAGCTAAACTCTCTCTCACACACAAGGTGAATCTATGTGTGTCTGTGTACATGACCAAGGAAGTCAGAGGTGTTGGGTCCTTAAAACTGGAGTTCCAGGCAGTTCTGAGCTTCCTGTTGTGGGTGCTGGGAATCAAACTCAAGTCCTGTACAAGAATCAATATATACCCTTAACCACTGAGCTATTTCTTTAGCCCTAAACTCTTATCTTTACGCTTGCAAAGCAAACACTTTACCAACTAAGCCAAATTCCCACCCTAATTTTCTCATTATTGTAAAAGTATTTTTAGGCCAGGAGGTAGTGGCGCAAACCTTTAACCCCAGCACTCAGGAGGCAAAGGCAGGTGGATTTCTGTGAGTTCGAAACCAGCCTGGTCTAGAAGAGCTAGTTCCAGGACAGGCTCCAAAGCTACAGAGAAACCCTGTTTCAAATAAATAAAAATGAAAGAAACAAAAGTATTTTTTAAAGGAATTTTTTATGTGCGTAGGTATTTTGGAGGCATGTATGTCTATGCACCATGTGTATAGAATACCCTCAGAGGCCAAAAGAGTCAGATACCCTGGAACCAGAACTACATTTGGTTGTGAGCTATCATGTGGATGCTAGGAACCCAACTCAAGCCCTCTGGAAGAGCAGACAGTGTTCAACTGCTGAGTCATTTTTCTAGCCCCTTAAAAATATTCTTTAGTGGGGCGATGGTGGCACACACCTTTAATCCCAGCACTTGTGAAACAGAGGCAGGTGGATCTCTGTGAGTTTGAGGCCAGCCTGGTCTACAGAGCAAGTTCTAGGACAGGTTCCAAAGCTACAAAGAAACCCTGTCTCAAAACCCTACCCTCACCCCCCAAAAAAATCTTTAAAATAATTGAGCAATTATTCTTAATTTACTTTGGGAGTAAAATTTCCATTGTAATAAAATGAAAAGAACATGATCTATTTGTATCAACTATTTAACATTGCCAGAATCAGGTTTGCCGTTTACACTATAGGAATGGTAATGTCCACTTCAAAAGGTATTCCAAGGATTGAAACTGTAAACCATCTGAAAGGTTCATATGCTGAAAAATCCTACTAACAATCAAAAAGCATAAATTTGGAGTAAGAAACATCTTGTTTACAATTACACATAAATATTCTTATTCACAAGCTGGACAGCATCTAGGGTGGGGGGGGGGCGAGAAGAAATCAGAGGCATGTCTACATAGTAAGTTCCAGCCCAACCAGAAATACAGTAAAGACCTTGTCTGAAAAAATAAAAATTCTCAGTCATATTCATAATCTTATTTCATTTCATGCCCTTCTGTAAAATAATTATAGATGGTGATCTAGGCTGGAAAGATGGCTTGGAGGTTAAGAGCACTGGCTGCTCTTCCAGAGGTCCTTAGTTCAATTCCGAGCAACTGCATAGTGGCTCACAACTGTCTGTAATGAGTTCTGGTGACCTCTTCTGGCTTGCTTGCATGCATACATGCAGGCAGAACGCTGTATACATAAATAGATAAATCTTAATAATTATAGATGGTGATCTAACACCTCTGGTCTCTATAGAAATTTGCATTCATGTACCCAGAATTATATGATAAAGGCAAGTGGCTACATAACAAGAACCCATCCTTTGTCACAAAATACCTAAGCAAAACAATCTCAAACAGTCTATATATTTTGTTGGGGTCTTCACAAATTCACTATTTGGAACAAGTCAAAATATGTTTTTAGACAGTACTGAGAAAACGAGTAAGGTATTCCTAAGGCAGTTGTTTACAATAAATGATAAATAGGATAATTGCAGACCTATATTTCCAACTTGTTCTCACAGTCTCTTCCACTCTGAAGTGCAATCCATACACTTTATGGGTCTTAGGACTAATGTGAGTACGAGGGTCAAAGATATCAAATTCTAATTATGAAAAATAGCTTAGGCTGGATAGTGGCGGCACATGCCTTTAGACCCAACACTTGGAGATAGAGGTAGGAGGATCTCTGTGTCCTAGGCCAGCCTAGTCTACAAAGGTAGTTTCAGGACAGCCAGGCTACACAGAAAAACCCTGTCTCTAAAAACCAACCAACCAAATAAATGGAAGGAATAAAGAAAGAAAAAGTGAGCTTAGCTCTAATTCTGAAATCTCAAAACAAAATCCTAAATTCCCTTTTTGTGTCATCTCCCCCACCCCCACCCCCCACCCCCGACAGGGTTTCGTGGAACTTGCTATGTAGACCCAGCTGGCCTTGAACTCATGGAAATTCGCCTGTCTCTCCCACCCGAGTGCTAGGATTAAAGACAGGGGTCACCACTGTCCAGGCTAAATTCTTACTTTGAACTTTTTTTTTTTTTTTTGGTTTTTCGAGACAGGGTTTCTCTGTGGCTTTGGAGCCTGTCCTGGAACTAGCTCTTGTAGACCAGGCTGGCCTCGAACTCAAAGAGATCCACCTGCCTCTGCCTCCCGAGTGCTGGGATTAAAGGTGTGCGCCACCACCGCCCGGCACTTTGAACATTTTTTCCACTACAGTTTGGCTTCTTTTCAATCCCCTAATACAGTGAAAATTATAGGAAGATTACAGAATATAAACAAAGCAGTTTATAAATGGGCCAGGCATGGTGGTATACACCTGGGATCCCAGCACTCAGAAGGCAGAGGCAGTAAGTCCACACATTTTTGAGGCCAGCCTTGTTTACAAAGTAAGTTCCAGGACAACTAAGGTTGCATACGGAGAATCTACTTTAAAAACCTACTCAAATACATTCTCAAGTTGTTTAAGTGATTGTGACAGTTCTTTGGGCCTCAAAAGTTTTATGATAAAGCTGTCTAGGAGGTGCAGCTCAAGTGTTATCTGTATATTAATAAATTTTTATTCAGTAGGCAATTACATGAACACCATATAGCAGGTCTTTCTCCCTTTTTGAGCACTGATGGACAAAACTGAGCTTTAACTCATGGAGTCGTATTTTAATTGTGCAGACAACTCAACAACTGAAGAAAAAAAGACAATTTTCAAGTTTTGCCAGTTTCTATTTCTTAGTTTTTCCAATAATAACATTTATTGCTTAAGTAAGCTATAATTTTCCCATTAATTATAGATATAAATGGGGCTAAGGGTATGGCATGGCTCACACTGTAAGAAAAAAAAAGAAAATTAAAGTATAAATATAATTGGATCACTATAATGTACACACAAAGACTTAGCAGGTTGGCTACACTCAAAGATGCCTCATATGCTTTAAGGACTTCACTATCATAAAATTAACAATTTGTCAATTATAACCAGATATTCTAGACCCCTGTGAATTATTATAACTATAATTAAATGTGTTAAAATTATTATTTTTTATAAAATTATGCCTACGCTAAACTTACTTCCCTCTGGGCTGTTTGTACTGATCACTGAGTACTACTAATCCTTTGCTTTCCTGAGTCACTTAAGAAGTCTGAGGGCTAGGAGGCACAGCTCAAGTGGTGGCACATGTTTTCCACGCACAAGGTTCTAGATCTGATTCCCAACACCTCTCAGCAGTGTTCATCATGTGTTCTTGTTATTATTTTGTTTTACTAAGTGGATATACTATAACTGAATTCTCTTATAACTTAACTGGAAACATAAAACCAATGTTGAGAACAATACGAAAATGAATTTAAAATATTTTTGCTTTGTATATGCTCTGTATCCTACGAAATTCAGGAAAGGGGGAATGAAAAGTAGATTTTGTAACAAGTTTTTAATGAGATGGAATCCTGGCCACCATGACAAGCAGGGTTTATATAACCCAAATGAAATGAGACATTCAGGTATTCTGCAGAACAGTGAAGATATCCATGTTAAGTAAGAATATATAGTAGAAAAACAGGTTGGCTAATTATAGTAGATCCACCACAGAGGGCAAAAAGAGCCAAGTAAAATCGATACACAAAACACCTAGATGTCATTGTGTGGTGGGCAATGGCTACATCATTGTGATTTTTCTGGCTGGTGATGTAAGCAGGGGGAGAGATGGTTCATCAGAAAAAATGGTGGTGGTAGTGTTTAGAGATCAGAGAGAACACTGTATAGTTTCTGGTGCTGTGCAAGTACTAGTTACAAGAATAGCTATTATTTATAGGTCAGGGAATATTGGTTTGAGCCAATAATACACAGAAAAACAATAAACAGTTTTCCATGGAACAAACATGAAAACTGTTGAGGGCTTTTGCATAGTAAAGTTTATTTTATATTAGACAGACTGTTTTCAAATAAGATGGCATAATTTATTACAAACATGAAAAAATAACACATGAAAATAATACACCCAGACTCCCCTTCTTTTGGAACAAAGTCTCCTTTATGTAGCCCTGGCTGTCTTGAAATTTCGCTATTTCAAGTGACCAGGCTGGCCTTGAATTCAAGAGATCTGCCTGCCTCAGCCTCCTGAGATTAAAGTTTGTGCCACAAACTTGGCCAAGACTCTTACTACCTGTTCCTAGACAGAGAAAAGGAAGATCCACAGAGTACTTGAGATAAGAGAAACAGGAGAAAAATAATATCAAAGTAGTCAGAGAATATAAAACAAAAACAGTGGATGGTGGAAAATGCCACCGATCAAAAAAAAGTACACAAAAACCAAGTAGATCTAGCAATAAAAAGGTCATTGTTTATTATAATTTGAATGTTGAAGCAATTCAACTTCTTAGGACTTAAAATCGCTAACAAAATCCTGGTAACACTATCAGCATTTATCACATATACTCAACAACTAAGTGCATTAACTAATTCACTGTTAGAAAAAAACTCAGGTCTGTGGCTGATGAGCTGACCCACTTAAATTCAATCCGTTGGACATGGTGGAGGAAGATAGCTAAGACCAGATATTACAGAATTTGTTCTCCAGTTTCCACATGCATGCCATGGTATACACACACACACACACACGCACACACGCACGCATGTACGTGCACATGCACACATACACACACATATACAAAAAAAGAAATCAAGTTTAAGGAAGAAGAAAATGAGGTACAGGGATGTTTAGACTTGTCCAAAACCACATTACTGAGGATCCCCTCCCCCAATATACATTTTAAACATGTATGATCTGGAGAGATGTGTCAGTGGTTAAGAGCACTTGTTCTTGCATAAGACCTCATTTTGATTCCCAGTACCCACATGGCAGCTCACAATTGTCTGTAAACTTTAGTCCCTGGAGATATGATGTCCTCTTCTGGGTTCCACACAGGCATTAGGCGCACATACTGTGCACAGACATACATGAAGACAAAACAACCATATACGAAAAAGAAAACAAAGAACAAATAGTACATTTAGAATACAGAATGGCAAGGGCTGGGTATGCACCTCAGTTTGCAGAGTGCTTGCCTAGCATTCATTAAGTCCTTGGATTCAATTTCCAGCACCACATAAAATGGGCTGCAGGCATTACTTAAGTTATTTTCCAATCTTTTGTTCTCTTGAAATTAATTAAAAACCACTTACAGTGGTACACACATGTACTTGCTGAACTGAAGAAGTGGAGGCAGGGAGATCGGAAGTTCAAGATCATTCTTGGCTACACAACAGTTGAGGCCAGTCTAAGCTACACAAGCCCCTGCTCTAACAAACAAACACAGTAAAAAAGTAGACTACCCAAATGTGATGATGCACACCTGTAATCTCAGCCACTTGAGAGGCTGAGGCAGAAGGGTCACTTGAGCCTAGAAGGCTGAGACAAGTCTGGATAACATAATAGCCCTCACAAACAAAACAAAGCAAGCAAGCAAACAAAATCATTAAGAATGGAAATATATCCATATTATTTCAAATGCAAAACTTAATGTTGAAGCATTAAAGAGCCTGACATGGAGGACTGCTTGAGCCCAGGCCTTCAAAGCTATTCTGGGCAACATCATACAACCTTCTTTTAAAAATAATACACCAAATAGTATACACATTTGATATCTATATATGTACTATAATGCTAAAGATAACAATACAGGAAGAATGTATTCAGAACTGCAGACCAAACTGCATACAGGGAAGGCTGAGACAATTTTTGTTAGTTATATATTTTTTCTAATATTTTATTTCCAAACAAATTTTACAATTATCAAGAGAGTTGGGTTGTTTTGGTCAAACTGATCTCCAGCAGATCCTCTTGAACTATCACTGGTATTTTTCCATGCATAGAAATATCCTCACTGCAAACCTACTTTTAATGCCCTCAGATTTTTATCCAGACTAAGAAAGTCAAATAACTGCTAAGTATACTGATCTCAACCAAGACTATGAAACACAAAGCTTGGACCTAAATTTAATTTTGCCCTAACATAGGCAATATATACCAGTGAACATTTACATTCAGCCTCATTTCAGCTAACAAAATGAAGTAGTGTGTCATCATCAATCCAATTATTACTTTTCAAAGCATAATCGACCTTCAGTGTTTATTTTTTAGAAATAGTGTCAAGGCTGGTCTTCAGCTCAAGATTATCTTGCATCTATTTCCCCAGTGCTAGGATTATAGGGAAGTGTTTTGTGGTTTGTGCATACTATTCAACCAAACTGAGTTGTCTCCAACTTTATATTCCTCTATTTTTTAAAGCAACTTTGCCACCCTCCCAGAATTTACCTATCACCAAAGATCTACATTAAGAACTAAACCTTTCACTTATTCAATAACTTAGTGTTTCCATACTCTAAAATATTCCATATTTGAAAAATAAAATGAATACTATTACTTGAGTATTCGTAAGCAAACCAACCACATTATGATCCAACACCCATTTTCTCAATCCTACAGTCAGTTTCCCAATTTTATTAATGACTCAATTGCAAATACCTTCAAAATGCTTATCAAATAATGTAACCATCTTCTGCACTAAAATGATATATTTTTTCAATCCCATCCCCTGTACCCAAACTACTCATTAGCTACTCTTTTTACAATTTAAGTACAGCTGGGTAGTGGTGGCTCATGCCTTTAATCCCAGCGCTGGGAGGCAGAAGTAGGAGAATCTTCCAGAGTAGCTTTTAAAAATCGAATGGCTAATTTGAAAGATCCTACCAGCAATCTTTGATAATGAAATACAAATTCTAAAAGGTAGGCCTAAAGAAACATCGTGAATGTATAAATATTGAAAAGCAAATACTGGAAATTACAAGTGCTGGGATTAAAGGCATGCGCCACCACTGCCCAGCTACAAGTGAGGTTTAAAAAAATACAATACGCTACCATTTCTAGGGCTGAGCTGTGTGGTGGTACAGCAGTTGCCTAGCATGTGAAGTCCTGTGATCAGTTCCTAGCATCAGAACAATACTCTACCATGTGAAAAAAACAAGCTGCCAAAAAAGCATTAAGAGGGGGTTAGAGAGTCCAGTCAGGAGTTAAGAGCATTTGCATCTGCTCTTCCAGAGGACCTGAGTTCAAATCCCACCACCCACATCAGGTAGTTTACAACTGCATTTAATTCCAGCTCTGGGGAATACAACACTTCTTCTGGTCTCTAGGGATACCTGTACACACATATAATACACATGTAAATAAAAATAATAAAATAATTCAAATATTTATGTGTATGAGTATTTTGCCTATATGCATGTGCAAATGTATGTGTCTGTTGGATGCACTAGAACTGGAATTATGGATGGTTGTGAGCCACCATGGGTGTTGGAAAATGACCCCTGGTCCTCTGCAAGACAAGTACTCTTAGCCCAACGATGGTGGCACATTAGATGGGTTCTAGGGATCCAAACTTAGGTCCTCATACTTGCATTAAAAACAGTTCAACTCTGTAGACATTTCTCCAGCCCCTAATGGTATTTATTTTAAGGAAAGATTATTCTTAGCCTCTAAACATCTATTGGAATTGAAACTAGGCATAGTAACATATGCCTATGTTTTCAGTACTTGGATGCCTGATTCAGGGGAATAAGAGTTCAAGGCCAGAAGGATTACAAAACAAATACAAGGGCAGCCTGGGGTTCACACTGTCTTAAAAATAAATGAAATTTTAGTCAACATCTTTAAGAAACTGCTTGCTTGATGCCACAAATCACAAACTTTCAGGATTAAACCAATCAAGTAAAATTTACAGAGACAATAAGATGGCTTAATGGGTATGGGTGTTTGCTGCCAAAGCCTGAAGAACTGAGTGCAATTTCTGTAATCCACATGGTAGAAGACAACTGTCTTCTCCAAGCTGCCTCCTGACCACCAGATACAGCATTGATATACTGTATGTACACACACATATACTTAAATAAATAAATCAGATTTACAAAATATTTACAATCTTCCATTAAAAATAAAAGTCAAAAGTTGGGCTGGGAAAATGGTTCAGTTATTAAGAATGTTTTTTTTTTTAAGATTTATTTATTTATTATGTATACAACATTCCTTCCATGTATGCTTGCATGCCAGAAGAGGGCACCAGACCTCATTATAGATGGCTGTGAGCCACCATGTGATTGCTGGGAATTGAACTCAGGACCTCTGGAAGAACAGCCAGTGCTCTTAAACTCTGAGCCACCTCTCCAGCCCAAGAATACCTTCTTGCAGGAGATCCAAGTTCAGTTCCCAGCACACACATATGGCCCTAGATCAGACAATCTCTGGCCTCCACAGCCACCCACCCACATGTGGCACATATACACATAAACATAAATAAAAAAATTTAAGTCATGGGATTGGAGAGATAGGAGTAGAAATTACTTTTGTAAGGCTCAAAGTTTGGTTTCTAGCACCCAGTCTCTAAACCTGATCTGAAAGCCTTTTCTGTACTTCGTAGGTACCTGACTTATAAGCACATACACCTATTGATATATATATATATATATGATACCTATACACACTATATATATTATATATATATATACACACACACATAAATAACTTAAGAACATTAAAAATGCTTTTTAAAAATCAAGCAGGAACCAGGCAGTGGTGGTACACACCCTTGATCCCAGCACTCAGGAGGCAGATAGAGGCCAATCAAGGTAGTCTCATCTACAGAGTGAGTTACAAGACAGCCAGGACTACACAGAAAAACTGTCTTGTAAAAATAGCTGTTAGTAAAATCATGCCCAAAGGCCTGGGTTCAATTTCCAGCGTCATATAAAATGTTTATGGTGTTACAAATTTGTTAATCCAATACAAATACATGTGAGATATAAACAGCAAGATCAAGGTCATCCTTACCTACACAGTGAATATGAAGCCAGCCAGGGTGACAGAGTAAAAGACATCAAAAACCTAAAATTAGTAAATTTTTGTTTTTAAAAGAAAAATGGAATTTAAAGTGTACTAGCTGAGAATATTAATATTTAAGTGATAGTGTACACACCTGGCATGTACAAGGCTCAGAATTCAATCCCCAGCACAAATAACAAAAGCAACCCACAAACGTAATGATAACCCAATGAGTTACTAAATGGTCTCATATATATATGTATATGTATGTATGTACGTAAAACACATTCATTTTAGTTTGCCAAATACTATTGGGGATATCCAAAAATACATTTTAACTGGGTATTTTATTAACCTTGAAAAGAAATCTACTCCATCTCATAATTTGAATAATGTTCACTGAACAGCTGTCTTCTTTCAGCAAATTGAAGAGGCACTTCTACTGTGTTATTGCTTCCTCTGTTGCTGTGAGGTGTCAAGCTAACTGTCAGCAGTTTGAGGGTCACGGATATCCTGTATTCATTCACTCTTGGTGGCTTTTTGTTGCTGTTAACTTTAGTTCTCATTCGGATTCAAGAACTATCATGAATCTGACTTAAGTCTAGAATCCTAGAAAATTCTTCCAATTCTGCTTTGCCCTTGAACTTTTCTTCTACTTCTAGAATGTCATGAAACTTTGTTTTTAGTCTGTTAAAGCTCCAAACTGGATTCCTTTGGTTCTCCTTTATTCTTTTGCCAGTGTATGATCCGAACCTAACTCAATTTAGCTTCTGAAATTTTTGGAGGTCTGTAGCTACTACAAATAGTTTCTTTCCATGCTTAGCTTTAAACAACCAAAATGTTCCAAGTCTCACACTTGTAAAGTTAATCTTTGAGGCCTCATATGTAGGTGTACTCCTCCAGAAGTTTGAATAAATGATTACCAAGCATCAGTATCACAATTTAGGCTAAGTCCCCTTAAGCAGACGGCTGAAATATTTTCCTCCATAATTAACCCATGTAACACTCTTACACGGTTTCTTAAATGTTCTCATTGTAACATTGCAGGATTTCCCCTATTCCATTCTTCGGATCAAAGAAACTTCTCATCCTGTCCAGTTTGTAAAGTGGCGTAGACTTGATCCTGGTTCACCGTTGTCATTCTAAGTGCAGCCTTTTAGCACAGACCATCGAACTTCCAACTCAGACAGGTCTTGAGCTTCACGAGTGTAGAAGATTTCCAATTGCAGCTCAGATTCTCCCAGTCTGGCAAGTTCTCTCAAGACAAAGTTTAACCTCTTCTATCTTTGAGCTTCTTTTCCATTTTCTTCCCAGCAAGGCTGTGGTCTTCAGAATTCTTTGTTGTACTGACAACTCTTCAACACTTTAAAGATGTACCCAGCAGCTTAACTTGAGAAAAAAGATGAGTATCTTAACTCGTTACCCAATACTCTTCTGTAGTACACATTGTTAACATCAATTGCCCTCAAATTACAGCAGACTGTCTTGTAAAGCAAACACCACTGTGTGCAATATTCTTGAAATAGTAAAATTTCAAAGGTAAAATACTAACGTTTAACAAAACTCAACCAAATATATTTTTCCTCTAAAAAACTTTCATAAGACCAGTATTTTGGTATCTTTTATGTTTAGTATGCCTAACTGAGAGGTTTAGATTAAAAGCTTTTACTTAAAAACAAAGTGACATTAAACATAGACCGTAAAGCTAAAAGCTACTCTTCATTTTTTTGAAATCAAAATGTTAAATTTAAGTTAAAACAAGAATATGAGTCTGGGGACCTGAACCATGGTATGAGGTCAGAGAATAACACTGAATGTTGGCTCTCTCCTTTTACCCTGTAAGTTCCCTGGACTTAACTCAAATTATCATGCTAAGTGGCAAGCTTAGCCACTTGGCTGAGTCCGGCAGATCCATTTTATTTTTGTTTTTTGAGACAGGGTCTCTCTATGCAGTTCTGGCTGTCCTAGACAATTATGTAGATAAGGTTGGTCTCAAACTCACAGAAATCTGCCTGCATCTGCCTCCTGGGTGCTGGGATTAAAGGTGTGTGCTACCATGCCTGGTTTAGGCCCATATTTTCCATATTTTTTGAAAATATAAATGACCCCAACAATTTTTCACTCATGGGTCACATATTGGCATAATTGAAATAAGAGGTTTTAATCATACCTGTCAAAGGAATGGGAAAAGTTAAAATGGTTATCCTGTAATTCAGCAAATCAACCCATGAAACTTGACAACACATGAACTCAAGTTTTTATAATAAGTACATATGCAAATATCTCAGACTTTTTACTTCAAAGTAGATAAATTTTATTGTACCCAGTAAGGAGTTTCATCTTCTTAAAATCAGTTTTTGGAATTTTAGGTTAGTATAAATGGATAATCATACAAAACATCACCCCCATGTACACTTTTTAAAAATGTTATATCAGGATAGTCAGGCAAACGACCAAAATAAATAAATAAATAAATAAGTAAATAAATAAAAACTCGAGGAACTAAGGTTATCACGCTCCAGGACAGCATTGCAAGGAAGTACAATAAGAGGGGGAGAAGAGGTAAGGGGATGAAACTGAATAAGGGTGAGACAAATAATTCTAAATGTCAAAGAATCTTTCTCTCAAATTAAATGTTAGGGAATTAGACAACTAAAAAGAATAGCTAAAAAGAAATGCCCCTTGACTGAAGAATGGCTAGGGAAAAAATGACAGCTTGAATTTTGCAGGAAAATGGATGGAGTTAGAAAACATTATTTTGAGTGAGGTAACCCAGACACAGAAAGACAATTATCACATGTACTCACTCATAGGTGGGTTTTAAACATAAAGCAAAGAAAACCACCCTACAAACCACAATCCCAGAGAATGCAGGCAACAATGCGGACACTAAGAGAGACTCACATAGATCTAATCTACATGGGAAGTAGAAAGTATAAAGACAAGATCTCCTGAATAAATTGGGAGCATGGGGACCTTGGGGGAGGATTGAAGGGGGGAGGAGAGAGGCAGGGAGGGGAGCAGAGAAAAATGTAGAGCTCAATAAATATCAATTAAAAAAATAGAATAGCTTTTGGAGGCCCATTAGATGGTTCAGAAGATAAAGGCACCTGGCCCTCAGCCTGACAACATAAACTTGATCCCAGAGCCACACATAGTAGGAAAGAACAACTCTGGTAGATTGTCCTGACACCTACAAGTATGCTCTGGCATTCATTTGCTTATGAGTGTGCACAAAGCTCCTTTTTAAAGTTTCTTTAATGCTTAAGTATAGAACAACCTTTTTTCTATATATGTAGAAAGTATCAGCCATATAAAGTTTCATAATAGTAAAAGTGGAACTTTGTTATAAACTGTTATATTCTAATTTTTAAAAATTGTAATTTATGATTGGGGCCAGAAAGGTGCTCACAGGTTAAAAACAAACCAAACACTTGCTCTTCTTGCAGAGGACCAGAGTTTGGCTCTCAGAACTCACATGACAGCCTATAATCTTATCTGAAATTTCAGTTCCAGTAATCTGATGCCTTCTTTTGACTTCCATGAGTACCAGGCAGATATGTAGTACACAGATATCTATGTGGTCAAAACACCCATATACATAATTTAAGAAATTAATTAAAATTCAGGATTTCGAGGCATGTAATTATCCAACAAAGTTCCCGACTCCACTCGATCTTCCTTTTACCTTAGGAAAGCTCAAAATCAAAACCCTTCCTACCTTTATAATTTCTACATACTTGGAATATAATCCTGAGTATGTTTTTGATACTCTAGAAAGTAAATAAATGTGATCAAGTGCCAGTACTCATGCCAGTATGGTGGTAAATGCCTTTAAGAGGCAAGCAGGTTTTTGTAGGCTAGCCAAGGCTACAAAGAGAGTCAATGTCTCAAAAAAAAAAAATTGACACTCATGAATTCAGAAATCAAATTCCCTTCCTCACTCTACTACCTTAAATAACATAGTTCTCTTTCTAAAAACTATGTAACACGGACATGGTAGCACATACCTTTAAGGCAGAGGCAGATGGATAATTCAAGTTCAAGATTAGTTTGGTTTCAATTTAAGGTAGTCAGATATATAGTGAGACCCTATCTCAAAATAAATACAAGCAACATTACAATGCCAGTACAATTCTTATTAACACCTTCCCCATCAATAATGTTGTTCAAGGCAACCTTTCTCAAAATCTTCTAATGCTATAAAGCAATAAAATAATATTTCCTACATATACATCAAGCTTCAGTGTACAAAACTTCCTTTAGGAGGATTTCCTTGACTAGACCTCTCCATATCTTCTATGTCTTCTACACCAAAGATGTGCATAGGCAACTAACAATATCTAGCATGTTTTTATTCAGTAGATAATGTAGTTAATACGCTTCGTAACTTAAAATTTTTTTATCCTTTCTTGACAAATAGTGAAAGTAAAATTTTTAAATGCTCCATCATTCACTATGTACCTACAGCTATGTAAAACCTCTGAAACTATACAGAAGATGAAAGGCTTGAAAAACACAAGATGTCCTAACAATCTTTGGCTCCAAGTAAACCATACTATTGGAAAATATTTTAAAGACTACGGACAACTTTATCTGACTACAACTAATACAAACAATCAGAAAGCACCTGAGCACTGGTTTCATTCTACTAAAAACACCACCTTATTAGGGTTCTTTTAAGACTTGGCTTTCACATAAACAAGCAAATCAAAAAACTGAGTATTTGTAAAACACAACTCTGTGCTGTCTTACTACCTAGTTCTGGATATCCTAGAAATCACTATATAAGAACAGGCCTACACTGAAGAGACCTTCTGCCTTCTAGTACTGGGATTAAAGGTATGCATCACCGCACAGGCCCTGCCCAGCCACACAATTTTCTTAAAAGTTACAAAATTACTACATAGTTTTCTCTATTTTCTTTCTCTAAGACAGGGCCTCTCTGTGTAACAGCTCTGGCTGTCCTGGAACTTGTTTTGTAGATCAGGCGGGGACTAAAGGCATATGCCACCATTGCCTTGTAGATCAGGCCGGGACTAAAGGCATATGCCACCATTGCCCAGCTCATTTTCTATCCACAAAAGTTTTAGAATAAACATCACCAAATTTATTAAAAGAAAACTATACAGTTCAAATTTGGAAAACAGAATTGAAAGTTGTTTTATGGGTAAACAACTTTTAAATTTATCATAAAATAACATAATGACCTTCTAGAATCTTGAAGTAAATGTCTAAAGCAAACACGGAAACAATATAATCCCAGAAGTAGCCATTATTACCACTTGGGGGGTTATAGAATACTTTCTTGTGTTAGAAATAAGTATATTAAGTCTTTAATGCTAGCACTTGGGAGGTATAGGCAGGCAAATCTCTACATGTGATGCCAGTCTAGTCTACAAAGAGTGTTCCAGGACAGCTAGGGATATACAGAAAAACCTGTCTCAAACAACAAACAAAAAGGGAGAGTGTGAGAGATGTATGCTTACTTCGAGAAAAATAATCACAATCTTCATTTGAAAAAAGTACATGGGGCCTGAGAGAGCCTCTTCCCCCAACTCAAATATTTACAATAATGATGTCATAGGTGAGGCTGGGAGTAAGCAAAACACTACAAAGAATTCCTGATATAATTATATAAAGCAAGTCGGATATAACGATTCATATCTGTAATCCTAGCATTTGGGAGGCTGAGGCCAGGTAATGCTGTACAACAATAAAACCTAATATAAAGCATGATGTGAGGTTGCACATAAATTACTGTACTCTGAAATCTGTTAACTGGCACAATGACCTTAAGTATTATGTGGTTGAGCAATTTACTCTTTAAGCGTACTCCAAAATTCTGAAAGACTTACATGAACAGCTAATAAAAGAAATTTTAGCAAGAAAACTGAGAGTAGACAATGGGAATAGAGGAATTAGAAATAAAATTTAAATCCCCAGCTTTTCTTAAACTAAGTATCTCAAAAAATTATGTACCAAAAAGCAGAGTAATGACAAACCATAGCAACACATAACACACAAGAAAAACTTTTATTTTTGAAACAAGGTCTCTCTATATAGCCCAGGCTCACCTCAAAAATCAAAGATGCACCTGCTTCTGCCTGCTGAGTTCTAGAACTAAGGGTATTGGCCACTATGCTGCTTTACACGTTTCATTATTTGGAATTAAACCCAAGGGTAGAGAAGGACACCATCACTGAACTACATTCCCAGCTCACTTCATCCTTTCTGAGACATGGTCTCACAAGATTGCCCAGACTGGCCTTGGATTCACTCTGTAGGCCAGGCCTCTTGTCTTGGCCTCTGAGATTATAGGATCCTCTAAATGTGTACTTGTACCCAAAGATTGAAAATATTCAAAAGACAAACTGCATGGATACTGAATAGATTCTTTCTTCTTATCATCACTACATAACATTTCCACAGCAATTGCTAGGAGGTGGTGGTGCATGTCTTTAATCCCAGCACTCAGGAGGCAGAGGCAGGTGGATCGTGAGTTTGAAGCTAGTCTGGTCTACAGCAGAGCCAGTTCCAGGACAGACAGGGCTAGAGAGTAACCCTGGCTCAGAAAAAAACCGGCCAACCAAAGCAAAGGATATGTTGGGGGAGTGTTGGGCATGTTCATCCAATTAAAGATTAAATAATTTCAAAATAAGTTTAAAATAAGACTATAAAAACAGCTTCCATTTTTGAGCCATGACAGTCCACAATTATAATCCCAGAACTCTAAAAGCTGAGGCAGGAGACTCACAATTTTAAAAGTACAAACATTAATCATTTTATGCTACAAAAGCTTTGTGATCATTATATAACCTGGACTGTCAACTCTAAGTACTTATAATCTAATGTTCTTAAGCATTTGTTACCTACAAGGTTCCACAATATTCAAATATTTTTATTTCGTATGTATGGGTACTCTGCCAGCATATGGTCTGTGCATCACCTGTGTATGTCTGGAGCTACTGGAGGCCGGCATGAAGATCCCCCTAGAACGGCACTTACGATTGTGAACAGTCACGTGGGCATTGGGAATTGAGCCCATTCTCTGGAAGAGCAACCAGTGTTCTTAACTGCTGAGCTGGGTGTTGGTGGAGTACGCCTTTAAACCCAGCACTCAGGAGACAAGAGGCAGGTGGATCTGTAAGTTTGAGGCTAACCTGGTTTACAAGAGCTAATTCCAGGACAGCTAGGGCCGCTACACTGAGAAACTCTACCTCAACCCCCCCCCCAAAAAAAACCCCATACATACACAAAAACAAAACTAAACAAAACAAAACAAAAAAAAAACCCAAAAACGAAACAAATAAAAACTGCTAAGCCATTTCAAAATTTTCTTAATTGCAATGCAAAACCAAAACTGATAACCAATGCTACTGGTAGATAAAGGAGTTACAGGAATATTATCTAAGAAGATTAAAGTATTAAGATTTGGTACTGTATAGCTTACTGAAAAATGCTACCACTAATTTTCTCCAGCTTAAGTGTTTCTCAGATAAAACATGGCACTTCCTTAAAGCTTGACAGATTAAGAATTTGATACTGATGTTATGCTGGCCTTTTGAAATTTATGGGTTTTAATTCATTGGGGAGGGGAAGCATGTATCATGGCACGTATGTGGAAGTCAGAGGACAACTGGGGACATCAGTTTTCTTATTCCACAGGGACCCTGGATACTGAACTCAGATCTTCAGGTGGCAAGTACCTTAGCCTGGCTGAGCCTTCTCCATGACTATTTGGGGGATGGGGTGGAGGGGAACCATAGATAAGGGCAGTGTTTGGCCTTCAACTCATTTTCCTGTCTCTTTATCCTAAGTGCTGGGATTCTGGTAGACAGCACAATTCCCAGCCAAGGTTTTTTAAAAAGGTTATGTAGAACCTAGAGCTTGCCTGAAATATGCTGGATTTAGCAAAGATCATTTTTAAAAGGCAAGAAACAAAAGAAGCCCAGCTTTATGCTGCACAAGCCCATCTTCAACTTGGAGAAGTTAGTGTTGAATCTGAGAATTATATCCAAGCTGTGGAGGAGTTCCAGGCTTGCTTAAGCCTCCAAGAACAACATTTGGAAGCCCATGACTGTCTCCTTGCAGAGACTCACTACCAGTTGGGTTTGGCCTATGGTTACAACTCTTAGTATAATGAGGCAGTAGCACAGTATGGCAGATCTACTGAAGTCACCGAGAAGAGAATGGCTGTACTAAATGAGCAGACGAAGGAGGCTGAGGATTGTTTACTGAATAAGAGAAAGAAGTTGAGGAGCTGAAAGAACTGCTACCTGAAATTAGAGAAAAGACAGAAGATGCAAAGGAGTCTCAGCGCAGTGGGAACGTGGCGGAACTGGCCTTGAAAGCTACTCTGGTGAGAGCTCCTCTTCAGGCTTCACTGTAGTGGAGCAGGCACCTCAGTCTCCATGACTGCCAATAGAAAACCAACAGATGGTGCTTCCTCGTCAGATTGTGTAGCTGATATTTCCCATCTTGTCAGAAAGAAGAGGAAACCAGAAGAGAGCCCCTGGAAAGACGATGCAAAGAAAGCCAAGCAGGAGCCAGAGCTGAATGGAGACAGTGGGGATTCTGTCCCCAGTGGACACGAAGTTCCAGAAAACATGGAAGCTGAGAATCAGGCTAAAAGCCCAGCAACAGCAGAGGGGACAGTGGAGTCTGAAGCTACAGTTGAAAGCACTGCATGTTAAGAGGGAATAGAACCTTTCTCCCAAGGGAAAGTGGTTTTGTACATAATGTATTTTTTCACTTTTGGGGATTCTTTTTGTATAACTTCAATAAAGACTGTAAGCAACAAAAAAAAAGAAAAAGGTTATGGAACAAAGGTTCTTGGTTAAGAACATTCACTGCACTGTGGCAGAGTTCCTTTCTCTGTCCCACATAGCGCTCCATATTTGCCTGTAACTCAGTTCTAGGGGTCCAACACCATCTTCTGGCTTTAGCCAGGCACTGCACTCATTATGTGCAAAACCACACACAAAAATAGATTTTTTTAAGCAATATATTTACTAAGTAAAAAATTGTCACAGGAGCCAGGTGGTGGTGGTACATGCCTTTAATCCCAGCACTCAAGAGGCAGAGGCTGGTGGATCTCTGCAAGTTCAAGGCCAGTCTGATCTATAGAGAAAGTTGCAGGAAAGTTAGGGCTACATAGAGAGACCCTATATAGAGAAACTCCCTGGCCAAAAAAGTTACACTAGCTCCTAACTGTGGAGTTAAGTAGATAAGAGTTGCCCAGACTATATAAGGCCCGTCTAAAAACAAATGTGGTAATGGTAAAAAATAACTCACATATTCCCACTCGACTGATCTAATAAGCTACATTAGCTACAAAATATTACCAAACATCTAGTAACACACCTCAGAGCACCTCTTGACTATGTAAGAACAAACATAAATATCTTCTTAGAGGGCAGGGAATGTTCAGTCAGACAATAATAAAATTTGACTGCTGCCCTCTAAGGCCTCAACTTCCCAAAGTGGCAGGTAATCACTTTACCATGTATTCATTGTTAGAACAACAAATCACAGTACTAGGGTACACAAACTCAGGCTCGTGTGTAAGCTTTGGCTCCAAAGGGTAGCAACTTGATGTATTCATGAGTAAGAAACCAAATTTATCTTCTCGCTCTATAGTTGACAACTGAAACAATATCCTTTGCTTTACACATGTTAACACTCAAGCATTTAATGTGTTGAGTGGAAAAAATTAAAAACCATTATTAACGAATGGTCAGCACTGTTTCTTCAAACCCAGAAGAACTGCAGAAATTACCATCATAAAAAGGGCCATCTCCCATGTGTTAATTTTAAGATAAAAAACAATGTCATACATTATTTGCAAAAGGTAAAATTTTCTAACTGCAATGTCTACAAATGAACATGTTTAGGAAGTTAATACTTAAATTTGAGATAAAAAAATACATCTTTAAGACTTTGTTAACTTTCAGTATCACAACACATATTTCAGAAGTACATTTCAACCTTTGTATTCGACAGATATTTTAAGAACTATTGATTACCACCACCAAATAGAAAATTTTCTTTGGAAATCAACAGGCACACAAAATAGCATCTTACCCACATTAAGATTCCCTGGGCCTAAGAAAAGCAAGTGGGTTTTTCAAGGTGTAGTCAAGGCAAATATTCCCTATCTTTGTTCAGATGGGGGAGCATGCATAATTCATCTTATTATATGAATTTCCTGCTAGGGATTTTCTAGAGCTAAATAGTTCAGTAATAAGTTAATGCACTGTTGTTCACATCGATTTAAGAGAGCAGCATATCTGGGAATAGAGGAATCTCTGTCAGCTCTTTGGAGGTTGAGGTAGGACTGTTGTGTGTTTGAGACCAGCCTGGGTTACACAGTGACACTGTCTCAAAACAGAACAGGGCCAGTGAGACATTAGAGCATAAAAGTGCTTGCCACACAAGCATGACAACCTGAGTTCAATCCCTGAAACCCACAGTGAGGAAGAGAACCAACTCCCAAGTTTTCTATCTCTGCATGCTGTTACATTCCCACATATAACAAACGAATCCACCTCAGTGTGGTACAATATGCCTATAATGCCAGCTGTTGGGAAGTAGAGCTAGGTCATTCTTTATAAACAGCTAAGCATGAAGCCAACCAGAATTAAATCACATCCTGTGCCAAAAAAAAAAAAAAAAAAGCAAACAAGCCAACAAAACCAAACTAAACCCACCCACCAAAAACGGAAAAGTGTAGTTTATAAAAACTAATACTTAGTTTTGTTTGTGGGTGTGGAGGTCATTGGGCAGCTTGGAGTTGGTTTTCTCCTTTGTAAGGACCTGGGATTGAACTCAAGTTGGCAAGCTTATGTGTGAGCGCCTACATCCCAGCAGCCCAAAATTGTTTTTTCCTTTTTGGTTCTGATTTTTTGAGACAGGGTTTCTCTGTGTAGCCTTGGCCGTCCTGGAACTCACTCTGTAGAACAGGCTGGCTTCGAGCTCACAAAGATTCACCTGCCTCTGCCTCCCAAGTGCTGGGATTAAAGGCTAGGATGACCATGGTCCAGCAAATTCAAATTTTAAAAGGATACATTCGAGCCAGGCAGTGGTGGCACACACCTTTATTCCCAGCACTTGGGAGGCAGAGACAGGTGGATCTCTGTGAGTTCGAGGCCAGCCTGGTCTACATAGTGAGTTCTAGGACAGGTTCCAAAGCTACAGACACACTGTCTCAAAAACGAAAACGACACATTCAAAACATGGTGGCACATGCCTGTAATCCTAGCACCCAAGAGTCTGAGATAGGATAATTAAAAGTTGGAAAGAAGTTGGAAACATCATGTCTTCAAGGGGGGGGGGATTTCATAAATTTTGTTTTGTTTTTTTAAAACATAAAGTCAACTGCCACACGTTCAAAGTCAGGGACCATGAAAAGTCTTTCCTGTGATGAAATCATTTCTATCCCCAAATATGGAAGTTGAATATATAGCACTGTGAAGCATTTGAACATTTGTTTACTCATGGATATCATATATTGAGGTGTATCTTCACCTCTTGGGATGACTCATATACCAAAATTACCCTCTTATGATTAAAAAATAAATAAAACCATACACTCTTTGGTTCACAAGGTGGCTTACAAATATCTATAACTCCATCTCCAGGGAGTATGATGACTTCTTCTGACCTTTGTGAACACCAGGCATGCATAAGATGCACATATATACACACAGGCAAAACATAACACATCTAAATTTTTTACCTATTTAAGATTGATTTATTTTCATTATGTGTATGCATGTCTGATTGGGGATATGTGCATATGAGTACAGTTGCAGCTAGAGTCCAAAAGAGATCTTTGGATCTCTTGGGGCTGGTGTACAGGCAGTTGTGAGCCTCTTCTCTTTATGTGAGTGCTGGAAACCAAACTCCTCTATCAGAGAAGTATTTGGTATTAATTTTAATTACTGAGACATCTCAAAAGCCCTATCCTCTATGACCTTAATGTCTATATTCACAAGTTGAAAAAAGTACTGTTATTCCACAAAGGGGGAAATTCAGACTAAAACACTATTCTCAGGAAAACTTCAAACTGCATGATCTGATTCTATTTCACAACTAATTTTAGAATGTACAGACATCATAAATCTATTTAGTCCTTTCCTACATTTCAGATTCCTTTTGAGTTTTTGACATAAGTCTCTCTCACTACAGCCCAAACTGAGGTGGAAATCACTACTAGCACAGACTACTGCAACCCTGCTTCAACCTCTCCAGTGCTGTGATTACGGTATGAGTCACCACCCAGCACTTTAATTCTGATTTACAAGTTGAGAAATCCAGGACTGATGAGATGGCACAGGGGGTAAACTTGGTTGCCTTGCCACCAAGTGTGACAATCTGAGACTGATTCCTGGTCCCCATATGGTACAAAGGGAGGAACTATCCAATGACCTCTACTGGCAAGTGATGGCACAAGTGTAAGCATGTACACACACAAATAAACAATATGAAATTAAAGCGGAAATTTTAAAAAATTTTAGTTAATTAGCAGAGTATTTTACAAAAAAAAAAAACCCAACAAAAACAAATGGCCAAATGTTAGAAGAAAAAAAAATTTTTCTAGAAGGTATTAACCATAGGTTTTATTTAAAGGAACTTTAGAAACAACTATGTCACTGGGCGGTGGTGGTGCACACCTTTAATTCCAGCACTAGGGAGGCAGAGGCAGACGTTATCTCTGTGACTATGAGGCCAACCTGGTCTACAAGAGCTAGTCCAGGACAGGCTCCAAAGCTACAGAGAAACCCTGACTTGAAAAACAAAACAAACAAAAGAAACAGCTATGTCTTTTGCAAATAGTTCAATATGAAAGGCTTGAATCACAAGAGAAAAAAACTATAGACTACTACTAACAGTGACAATGCTTAACTATCAGTGCTACATAAATGGGTGGGGAAGGAAAGAGAAAGATACTTCAATAAAACTTAAAAATAATTTACTATTTGTAACAGTAAGAATGAAAATACTTTCGTTTATAAAACAGTACTATAATTATTCAAATCAATTGTGGCTGTGAGTAATTCTTAGTATTTTTTATATTTATGCATTTAAGAAACAGTAGATTAAGAAGAAGAGTTTTAGAGTAAAATCTAAATAATCACACAGACATGGACCAACATTTATTACAAACAGGAAAAGTAGATCTAAGAAGAGTACAGATTTTTCAATAAAAGGCTATAACGCTGAAATGTAAAAATTTCCATAGTCTACATAATTTTATCTGCATTTTAAATACATTGCTTAGTATGTACAAAACATTGTAATACATTAATTTAAACTGCTATGTGGAGGCATTAAAACAGAATCAAGAATGGAGAAGTTTATTTCAATTTAAGTCACTCATGTTCCATCTTGAGTTCACTTTCATATTCCAAGTAAGGTTATTTTGAGAAAAGTAAAAATTGTATTTTACAACCTACTATTTATAAGGAAAGAAAAAACAAGTATAGAGCAAAGAATTCATGTTTAAATTGTTAAATGTAAAGCCATCAACCCTCTACATGCTTTATTAAATTGCAGCTTTCACAGACAGCAAGATGCACCATTGCTGTTACCAGCAGCATAACTTCTTCCTCCTTCAGCTACCCATGAGAACATCCTTCCGTTCGTATAGTCTTACGAATGCGGCTCAATTCAAGACAAATTACTTGGAACAATAAAATTTTGTACCTTACATGTTGTCAGTGTTCACTTAATTATATAAAAAGCTACAGAAACCACAAAAAGAGAAATGTAGGGGAATATAGCAAAGTTGTGTAATGTTCAATTCTGTGGTAACTTAGTGACCATTAAATCCCTGTGAAAAAGCTCTGTAGAGAGAGCTGAGGTTGACTATGGCTAGAACACCTAAAATATTAAGAAAAAGTTCTAGTTGTTAAGCTAAAAAACCCCTTAGAATTCACTTAAGACATTATATGAATTCAATGAAGCTGTAGATACACTAAAATATTTCTTTTGCATAAAAACTAGGCAGTCAGATTTAGACATTATTCTGATAACACTCTATTATGTTATTGCCTGCTTTCTTATTAACTCTTCTGCGGCAGAAGTTACTGAATAAAAGAAAAGCAATGCATTTTAAGGTCCTGGGAAAAAAATGATCTTTAATATTATATATAATGGTATATAATATATATAATAAAATTTTCAAATTTTATAAAAATATACAATTTGAGTCTAAATGTTTATTCATTAGGAGAATGTTATCTCCAATATTTTTAAACTGTAGCAAAAAGAAAAACAAAATAGGAAAAAGAACACCTAAGTAACAAATTTAGGGTCCCATTTTAAAGCATGTCTTTTACACAGGAAAATTTACACAATGCTGTAACTGATTTAAGAAAAGCTAACTTTTTTTCTAAATTTAACTGTTATATTCTAATTTTTAACTCATATTCCCAATTAAAAATACTTTAAAAAACTATTCTTTTGTTCCTTCTGTAGTGAAACAGCATGAGTAGAATTTACAAGAAATTTCCCTGGGGAGGCATTTCTCCCCTTTACTGAAGATGTTTCTTCTAGTAGGAAAAAAAAAATCTAATGTATTTACCTACACAATAGTTTAGCTGAATTAAATGTAGTACCATCATAAATGCCCCACCATGAAGTACTGAGTTACAACAATGTGTTAACAAAGCTTTATTTTCTTGAGTGTGCATACAGGATGTTAGCAAACAGTTAGTATAGTATTATAGTATTGTAAATAGGTTGGTTATATGTCTTCATGACACACTGAGTGACATGATCAAAGAAAATTTTAGCTTCTTATGAGTCAAAAGGTAAATGTGAAAATAAAAACTAGGAGTAAACCAGGAAAGAGAAAGACAGTTTAGGTGTGTATTTCTGAAACCAGCATTTAATTTAACATTGTAATTCCTAAACCAGAAACATAAAAAATTAAACACACATATATTTGGTATCCTTTTTTGTCAACAGTTTTATACATGTACATATTTCTGTGTCTGTGCTTTATACATACATATATATTTGTATGTGTGTGTGAATGTGAGTGTGTGTGTGTAAAGTAGCTGCAAACATTACCACTAAAGAAACCAAGCAACTCCTAGCAGCTCTGAACTGCTATATGAAACATCTGTTATTTAAACAACTTTCAGCCCCTTGGAATAACACCTACTCTTTTATGCAATTCTTTTTTAGAATACAGTTTGTATCTTATACTTAGGGAGAGAAATGTGGAAGAAACAAAACAAACCCTTGTTTATGTTTATAATTACAGAATTAGAACCTTGTTGCCAATTTCAGTTGAAAGTCTGCATCTGAAATCTGGAGAAAGAATTTAACTCAAAAGGTACTATTTTGTTTTCCAAAAATAATTATCTTTCAATCATGTTTGTTTTTAGTGAGGTGTTTGTACAGTCAGACTAGAAAGTAAAGGGGGCGCCGGTGATCCTGGTTATTTGTTATCAAGTTATAGGAAACAGTATTGTCTTTAGCATACATGAGACAGACCTGTTTGAGTTTCAAGCCCATCTACCTTGATGACTTAAAATATACAGAGGAACGGAATGATTCCAGGAGAGGTGATGAAACTTTAAAGATATGGTTATGGGTCAAATTACCAGACTCCACATAATTTATAATCTCATTCACACATACAAACACAAACATGCAAAGCAAACACACACTCAAAAACACACAATGTTCCTGTTATTATTGTCCTGTAATTTTCCTTCCCTACAAAATAATACAACCTAAACTACAGCACAGATTCAATCAAGTACACTGCAGCCTCTGTTTAAATATGTTGCTGGTTGGGACTATTCTGAGGATGCATCACAGGTGATACTACAGTCTATTAATACCACTGATGGTTAAAGTCCTTGCAGAGGTACAAAAGAGGTTCACAGATCACCAAATTTCAGCAACAGCTGAGACCACAGAGTACTTATGTTGAGAATTTATATTATAAAATATTAGAAGTACTGCATAAGTAGTATAAATAAAAAGAAATGGTTATCATTTTCAGCTTAATGTGGATATTCTATTTCCATCTCTCCCAACACATTTAATTTATATTGTGTTTACTTAGTGCCAATTGATATTGGCACATTAACATTTTATTACAGATTTGACTGTTAATTCCAGTCTTAAGGTTTTTTTTTTTTTAATCATAATCAAGAATGGGACCTTAAACATGCCTGACTGCAAGTAAAGACTAACAAAAAGGAAAAAGAAAAATCAAAATATTATTGGGGTAAATTATGATTAAAAATTTTGAGTCATATTAGTTTATTCCTATATAATAAGCTTTATCATATGGCAGAATAACTTTAAATCATTGCTTAAACTGACAAACCATGCATTTTTCATAAAATTAAAATGTGAAATAATTATTCTCCAAAATGTTTCATTTCACCAGACATTTAAAATACTCTAGTAAACTAAGCCAACATTTCTGTATTTTCGGATTAGTTTGTTATAGGAATAAAAGAAAAATGAGTTCTAAATAAATGACACAGGAGGCAATAAATTGACACATGACAAGTAAATAAAAGGCTAAAGCACTCCAACACCATTGAAACTGTTTTAATGTTGTTGCAACTCCAAAATGCAACAATCATCAGCTTGTGAAAGACCCAAATTTCAAAAATTCATTTTAATTACTCCTTCATACCTATTTTACAAAATAAAGGCAGAGACATTTAAATCCTCCTTGTCTTGATTATACTACACTCCTAACTTCTTTTCTATCACTATAATGTAAGCTGTAATTTCCACCAGATGCTATATAAGAAAAAATAAATAAAATATTAACCTCTGCTTCAATGTACAGTTTCCAGAATCTGCCAGAACTGGGGAACTGGGCAACAAGGCGCTCGTAAGTCTTCCGTGCTTTGTCTATAGGTTGATTCTAAAATTGAAAACCAATAAACAGCATTTACAATGTTAGGACTATAAAAATATTACTGCAGAATCAAGTAGTGTGATTGGACCCATAGAGAAGGAAATGTAATCCTATATCACTAAACCTGTGCCTCTCGAATGAGAATGCTCCAAGCATCAAGGTCATATGGATTCTCTTCTAATTTCTTTTCCGCTTTCTTCACCTTCTCTGGGACATACTCAGCTGCCTGAATGGGGAAAAAAAAAATAACAAACTGAAGTTATTGTTTTAAAAATATCATGCCCAATTAAGTCAAGAACAACACATCTATCCCTAGATCCAATGTCAATACAAAGATTCAATGTCTATTCAAAGTATTATAACATAATTTTAAGAGGAATGCAGTATCTGGATTATGGGAAGTGCATACTTTATCAGAAGTTATAGCTGAACATGGTGGTGCATGTCTTTAATCCCAGCACTGGAAAGGCAGATGTGGGAGACAGACCAGCCTGGTCTACGTAGCAAGTTCAAGGACAGCAAGGACTTCATAAAAAGGGTGAGTGATCACTTTTGTCCAATAAAAATGGACTTTATTTTTAATGTAAGATACTTCAGACACAATATGTAGCTTGTGTATACAGCATAATGAAAACTCTACATGAAAAGAGTAGGATGTAACTCTATTGTTAGTGTCTATCTAGCATACATGAAGTCTCAGATAACAACACACACACACACACACACACACACACACACGGTGTGGTGTTTCATTATTAGTAATTCTAGCACTCAAGAGGTAAAAAACAGGAAAATCAGGCATAGTAGGCTATCCTCACTTACATATGAGCTCTTTGCCAGTCTATGCTACATGACACCTTGTTTCAAAAAAGCTGAGTGGTGGTAGCGCATGCCTTTAATTTCAGCACCCTGGAGGCAAAGACAGGCAGATCTCTGTCAGCTACAGAGGGAGTTGCAGGACATGCTCCAAAGCTACAGAGAAACCCTGTCTCAAAAAGAAATTATATCTGTATCTATATGGAAACACACACACACAGACCAACTAACCAACCCCAGGCATGCCTTTAATCCCAGCACTTGGGAAGCAGAGGCAGGTGGATCTCTGTGAGTTCAAGGCCAGCCTGTGAGTTCTGGGACAGCCAGAGCTGTTACTCAGAGAAACCCTGTCTCGAAAAAAACAAAAGGAAGAGGGGGGCTTCTACATAAAGATGAAAGAAGGGGAGATTCCACATGAAGATAAATGCAATGAATAGAGAACTTAAACATACTAAACCAGGCATGGCTACATACATCTGTAAATTCTAGCACTTAAGAGGCTGAATATAGAAGAGCATGAACTCCAAGGCAGCCGGTATTCAGTCTGTCTTAAAAGAGAAATCAAGATCTTACAATGGTCACATTTATTAGATGGTGGGTAACAGAGAGCTGAGCTAGGCATGGTGGTATATGCCTTTCATCTTAGGAAGGTGGGCTGAAGGGAGTTCTCTTCAAAAACAAAACAAGAAGCAGAAATAGATCAGTAGTTAAGATTGCTTGCTGCTCTTTCAGAGCCCAGAACCCAGATAAAATAACTTACAATTACTTATAACTCAAGTTTCAGGAGACTGGAAGATCTCTTGAGTACTTAAATGCACACGATACATATAAACCCATGCAGACACACAAAGAGAGAGACACATAACAAGTAACAAATCAGGCAGATCTTCTGAGTTCAAGGTCAGCCTGGTCTACACAGCAAGACCCAGGACAGCCAGAGATGTTACACAGAGAAAACCTGTGTTGAGGGGAAAAAAAAATTTGGGGGAGGGTGGGAAGCAGGCACATTTCAAGACAGAGTTTCTATGTGTAACAGCCCTGGTTGTTCTGGAACTAGCTCTTGTGGCCCAGGCTAGCCTCAAACTCACAGAGATCCACTTGTCTCTGCTTCCTGAGTGCTGAGATTAAAGGCGTGTGCCACCACCACCCAGCATAACAAGTAAATCTTTAAAACTCTGTACTCTCCAAATACTCCAATGCCTTAATAACCAGGTCCTAGGCACAAGTGCTCTATCAGTCTTTTAATAAGGTTGTTTTAGTCTTATTGCAGAATTTTTTTCTAGGAGCTTGGGGTATAGCTTACTGGTACTGGTAGAAAGCTGCCAGATGTGAGGCCCTAGGTTCAAGTCCTAGCATTGCACATGTACATGCAAACACATACACACACTTAAAGAAAAAAGGGTGCTAGAGTGATACCTTAGCAGTTAAGAGCACTTGCTAAACTTACAGAGGACCCGGGTTCAATTCCTGGCACATAAATAACAGCTCACCACAGTGTAACTCTGGTTCCCATGATCTGTCCTCAATGGGCACAAGGTACATACATGGTGCACATACTTACATGCAGGCAAAACAGTCATACACATAGAAAAACTAAAGATATTTAAAAATGAAAGAAAAAAAAGCAGCACCTAGTACCAACAGTGTAACACAAGTATTAACTTCTAAAATTGTTTAGAATATTCCTGCATATCAGAATAAGTGATACTCAAAGGAAATTTACAAATACTGACACACTAAGTAAGTGTTACCCCTCTCTCCGACACTTCCTGTCTCAACATCCTAAGGACTGACATCACAGGTATTTGCCATCATCACACTCCACTTAACCATCATCACTCCTGTTTTTAGACAGGGGCTCACTATGTAGCTCTGGATGTTCTGGAACTCACTATATAGACTCAGAGAGATCCACCTGTCTCTGCAGGACTAAATTGCTGGTTTTAAAAGCATGGGCCACCATACCTGGCACCACCCGTTTTATAAATGAATTATTAAGAAACAATTCAGTCAAGCACCCATGTAAGGAAAGTTCTAAAAGTTATTTCTTTAGAATAAAATTGCCTGGAAAACATAAACTCTTTTTTAAGAAATAAATTAGCTTTAACCACTGAAAGATATGAATTTATTTAGGAAGAATTATTTTTTGTTTTTTTGAATCAGGGTCTCATTATGTACTCAGGCTGGATTTCAATGCTGGTGAACCTCCTGTCTCAGGCTCCAAAGCACTAGAATTACAGGTATGAGCCGCCCCACTGGCTTGAACATGTTCTAAGACTGTAGCAATCTAACTTAAAATTATCCCTTACTAATAAATACAAGAGATTCATGATTAGTGTAAGGAACTAAGGAAGAAAAGTTCATAAAAATGACTACTAGCACACCCACATATTAAAGCAACTAAAATTTGGTAATGGTAAAAATCAATACAGCTCAAAACAGCAATGCATAAAAATACACTAAATAATAAAAGTAACATTTTATATCAGAATGGTGAATTTCTGGCAAATGTAATAACTGAAATCAACTTTATCAAGGTAAAGCCAAATTCTCACTTTTTTGTTTACCAAAGAATCGTTAAAACTCACACACACACAAGCTAAAGGCTTAAAATTTTGTTCATGGTAAAAGTGCATGTTTAGCATTTGCAAGGCTCTGGGGGTCCACACACACACAAAAGAACTAAATAGACAATATTCTGAGATGTAGCTTAAGTTTTCACCCCTGTCTCCAAAATGTGTTTGTGTGTGTGTGTGTGAGAGAGAGAGACAGAGACAGATAAAGGTCAGTAGTAGCCACTAAGCTTACTAGCATAAAGTCCAGTCAATAAAAAGGGGCAAATAACTTTTTATTCAAAAGAAATAAAATGTATCCCATGAGATAGAAATGTTCTATATAATTAACAATTAACACTGACATCCTCAGTGAGGTGAGAGGAAGTAGGAAGAAAGAAACACTGACCAAAATTTAATATGAATAACTGATACTGAATATCATTTCTAGTAACTTATTCTTCTACACAACAGAGTACAAGAAAACAGTCAGCTACTGGCCTGCTGTCTAAGACTGGTAATAATTTAAATAGTCATGTCTGAAAGAGTTAAATGATGACTTGCTTAAGAGTTGGTTCAGTGGTTAGGAGCAATTGCATCTCTTATTTCCAGCACCCATATTAAGCATCACAAGCACATGTAAGCCTAATTCCAGGAGCTCTAATGCCTTCTAGTCTCCTCAGGCACGAGGCATGCCCACTGTACAGAGGTACATATACCCAGGCAAAACACCATACCTTATGATCAGTCAAAACCCATACACAATTAAAAAACAACAACAACAACAAAAACCCTTAAAATTAAATAGGAAATAGTTATTAAAGAGGCTGGCGAGATTGCCCAGAGAGCAAAGGCACTTCCCATGCGAACTTGATAACCTATGTTTGATAACTGGAACCCAGAAAAGTATCCTCTGACACCTCCATACACCCACAGACACATCATGAATGAGCAGCACACACACACACACACACTTTAAAAAATAATAAAAGAGCCGGGTGGTGGTGGCGCACGCCTTTAATCCCAGCACTTGGGAGGCAGAGGCAGGCGTATCTTTGTGAGTTCGAGGCCAGCCTGGTCTACAAGAGCTAGTTCCAGGACAGGCTCCAAAGCTACAGAGAAACCCTGTCTTGAAAAACCTAATAATAATAATAATAATAATAATAATAATAGATTGATTAAATGAAGGCAGACTTGTAGGTTTGGCTCAAAGTTAGTTAAGCCCCGCTTTGCATTCAATGAGGACTGGAGTAAGATCCCAGCACTCACCTCAATGGAACAGGCAGAGAATTATATTCAGCACTCCACAGGCAACACAGGCGTAGGTACACAGCCACCTGATGGCCTGAGTTAGATCAGGACCCTCATAGTGGGAGAAGTGACTCTTCCAAGTTGCCCTGACCTCCATAAAGCACCCACCCACCCACCTATATATGTAAAATAAAAAATTAAATGTAACAAACTTTAGAAATTATATTTAAAAAAATAGATATAAGATATGGACTTCTTTTAACCTTTCAGTAGCATAGTTCATGCACACAATAAACCCAATAATATACTAAATTTGTTACTAAAAATTAGGAGAATCCTTTTATCCCCCAGTACTAAGATCTGTGCCCTTTGAAGGAAAAATGACTGTTGATAAACAAAACACACACACACAAAGGAACAAACAAGCAAAACCAAAAAACACTGCCAAACAGGGAGCCACTTCCTAAATAGAACCCCAGCAGCACAGACACTGAGAGAAACAATTAATAAATGGGACCTCCTGAAACTGAAAAGCTTCGGTAAAGCAAAGGACACGGTCAACAAGACAAAACAACAGCCTACAGAATGGGAAAAGATCTTCACTGACCCCACATCAGACAGAGGTCTGATCTCCAAAATATACAAAGAACTCAAGAAATTGGACACCAAAAGATCACATAATCCAATAAAAAAAAAATGGAGTACACACCTAAACAGAGAACTCTCAACAGAGGAATCTAAAATGGCTGAAAGACAATTAAGGAAATGTTCAACATCCTTAGTCATCAGAGAAATGCAAATCAAAACAACTATGAGATTCCATCTTACACCTGTAAGAATGGCCAAGATCAAAAACACTGATGACGACTTATGCTGGAGAGGTTGTAGGGAAAAGGGAGCACTTCTGCATTGCTGGTGGGAATGCAAGCTGGTACAACCCCCCTATGGATGTCAGTGTGGCGATTTCTCAGAAAATTAGGAAACAACCTTCCTCAAGACCCAATAATACCACTTTTGGGTATATATCCAAAGGATGCTCAATCATGCCACAAGGACATGTGCTCAACTATGTTCATAGCAGCTTTGTTTGTCATAGCCAGAAGCTGGAAACAACCTAAATGCCCCTCAACTGAAGAATGTGGTACAAAAAAAGTGGTACATTTACACAATGGATAAGAAAAATGTGGTACATTTACACAATGGAGTACTACACAGCAGAAAAAAATGACAGCTTGAATTTTGCAGGAAAATAGATGGAACTAGAAAGCATTATTTTGAGTGAGGTGACCCAGACACAGAAAGACAATTATCACATGTACTCACTCATAGGTGGGTTTTAAACATAAAGCAAAGAAAACCAGCCTACAAACCACAATTCCAGAGAACTTAGACAACAATATGGACACTAAGAGAGACTTACATAGATCTAATCTACATGGGAAGTAGAAAAAGACAAGATCTCCTGAGTAAATTGGGAGCATAGGGACCTTGGGGGAGGAATGAAGGGGGGAAGGGAGAGGCAGGGAGGGGAGCAGAGAAAAATGTAGAGCTCAATAAATATCATGGGAAAAAAATAAAAGATTGTTTAACAAAAAAAAAAAAAAAAAAAACCAGTCATGGCGGTAAACCACATTTCCCAGAAGTCCTAAGGCTCAAAAACAACAAAAACACTGCCAAGGTTTTCTGTTGCAATTTTTTTTAAAACTCCGTGTGGTGGTTTGACTGAGAATGGCCCCCAGAGGCACATGTTTGAAGACTTGGTCCCCAGTTGGTGAACCTGTTTGGTAAGGATTAGGCAGTGGAGCCTTGATGGAGGTAGGCTTTTAGGTTTCAGTGTACTACTCTCTCTGCTTCCCATTTGTGGATCAAGATGTGAGTTCTCAAATGTTCCTGCCACCATGCATCTGCTTTGGACTTTAACACCCTGAACTTACTTAAGTCCATTAAACTTTCTTTTTTCTTTTCTTTTGGTTTTTCAAGACAGGGTTTCTCTGTATAGGCCTGGCTTCTTCAAACTCAGAGATCTTCCTGCCTCTGCCTCCCAAGTGTTGGGAGTAAAGGTGTGCACCACTATGCTTCACCACTGTCCGGCTTAAACCTTATTTTTTAAGTTACCTTGTTCATGATGTTTGGTCACAGCAATAGAAAAGTAATTAAGTGTAAGGATGATTAATTTTGTACTGTGAGAACCATTTAAAGTGCCTAACAGTATATGAGAACCTACCTAGAGCTCAAGATCTCCTCAACAGAAAATTAACTCCTCAAATTAACAATTATATACTATAAAATAGAACACTAATATTTGGTCAACATATGCAATGTAAATACCAAGGAAACTATGGTAAGAGGATTGCTATGAGTTTGAGATTAGTCTGAGTTGCAGGGTAAGACGTTTTAAAATCAATTTTTCTGAACAAACTTAATCCTAGCAACACACACATTAAATAGAATAAGCTATCCTTTTAACAAGTCTCAATTATATAGCCCAAACTGGCCTCAAATTCCTGGATTATAGGTGTGCACCACCACATCCAGATAAAGCCAAAGTTATATATTGTAAGATATAATGTGTACATCAAAAATGTTCTAGTGGTCAGTTCAATGCAAGCTATTCTGATTATTTATGTCAAAGCCATGGGTGATGTAGCTATTATAGCTAACACTATTACTCTAGGTTCTGGTCTATATTAATAATACAAGAAAGGGATGGGGAGATTGAGTAGACAGTTCAGTGCTGAGCAAGTTTTGAAGAGCTGAGGTCAGATTCTCAGAACCCACATAAGGCCAGAAATGATAATACCAGAAATGATAATACCAGCACTCCTACGGCAAGATGGGAAATTAAGATCTGATAATTCAACAGAATCTCCAGTGCCAGTCACAAACAAACAAAAGACCTTGGGCTGAGATGCTAGACAGGAGAGATGATGGCTCGGCACAGCGACAGTGTGTGCCTCATATCTTAATTTGATATGAGACTTACAAAGTCATCTATGAAACACACTTAAAAAAAAAATAACACTGAGGTGAATCTGACCAAGTCTCAATCCAATTAGCGGTTTCCAGAAATTATATTCTAGAACAGAGAAACAAGCTAAAGTGCAATCAGCAAAATACAGTAAGGAAAAAATTGTGGGTTTTTTTGGGCTGGAGAGATGGCTCAGTGGTTAAGAGAATTGCTTGCTCTTCCAAAGGTCCTGAGTTCAATTCCCAGCAACCACATGGTGGCTCACAACCATCTGTAATGAGGTCTGGTGCCCTCTTCTGGCCTGCAGACATACACACAGACAGAACATTGTATACATAATAAATAAATATTAAAAAAAAGTCATTTGGAGAAAGTGTGCTATTTAAGTTGGATGCATGCTACAAGAAAAGCTATTTAAAGCTTTAAAAAAAAAATTGTGGTTTTTGTTTTTCTTGTTTTGCCACCACCCAGCTAAGAGCTACATTTTTGTCTTCTGTCCTACTATAAAACAAAAACTCAAGTTTCCTAAGATATGGAAAAAAGGAGACATGTTACTATAAATCTGGTCAAAAAGACTGTGACAAGGAAATGACACAGGCTTTAGTGAGGAAGCTACAATTATTTTGCTAAGTGGACATGATGTACCTGCCAAAATACCTTCTAAATAATTATGTTTATGTCCATATATTAGTACTGCTGGCAGGTTTTGTCAGAAAAGCTTCTGTTTGCAGTAATGGCAGTCAATTATCAGACTCAAGATTGGTCAAAGTGGTAAGAATAAGTGACTGTTGAATGTTGAGTTTTAAAGGTTCCCAGATACTTCAGAAAAGGGAGTGGACAGGATTAAAAGTCAGAGGAAGGGGTGGCGTGTAGAAAGCTGCTTTCCTGGTAGGACATGGCCAGTGCACCCTTGAACACACAGTAGCTGTGATTACCTGTATTAGACCTGTATATGATTGGGTACATAAATAAACATGGAATCACTAGGCCCCTTCTGGGCATCTACAGACAGTAGAGACATGTTCTTTAGTGGTATGACCACTGGTAAGAAGCCCACTTCCTAATGAAACTCACTGGGCCCCTAAAGTAGGAGAGGGAAGACATAAAATATAGAAGAGAGATTACATGTTCCAGAAGAGGATCAAAGGGAAGAGGACAAAAGGATAAAGGGGAAAATATGATCAAAATACATTATATACACATATGAAAATGTCATGATGAAACCCAATATGCATAATTAATATATGCTAATAAAAACATTTTAAGAGACAGACTGAATCTCCATAAGGAAACGGGTTATTCATTTCCTGGCTCTGATGCTAACGCAAAGAAATAGGACACAGAGGAAAACTCTGGGCAAATTTCTAGTGCTCATTTGTAACAGAGACAAAGGTTGCAAATGCACAACTCAGCAAAAGGACAGATAGCCTTTAATCCCAGCACTTAAGAGGCAGAAGCAGGTGTATCTTGAGTTTATGGTCAATTTGTCTACATAGCTGAATTACAGAACAGTCAGAGCTACAAATTGGGACCATGTCTTTAAAAAAAAAAAAAGTACCAAAATCCACCTTTTGCCTTCAGGAGATACTAGGCGGAAACAAACAGTGTGAAGCACTAAATAAACACACCAAAAGCTAAACTAATTCCCAAGGCTCATTATCAATCACTTAATTTTCTGTGTGACAACTGACTACAAGTATGGAAATATAGTAAGTATATTATGTATTATACTACTTACTATTGGGTTTCACTGTAACAGAACATAATCACATACTGTACAATCCACCTTTTTAAATGGTATATTGCCATTTTTTTTTCCTGTTTGAGACAGCACTTCACTGTGTAGCTCAGGCTGGCCTTAAACTCAAGAGATCACCTGCTCCTGCATCCCAAGGAGAACTCACTATGCCTGGCCAAAATACCCAAAAGATTTCTGCAAGATGTAAGTTTTCGCAGTGCTGACAAACACCTTTGATCCAGCACTGCAGAGGTAGATGTATCTCTAAATTAGAGGCCAGTCTGGTCTACAGAGTTCTGAGGTACACAGAGAAACCCTGTCTTGAATTCACCCCCCCCAAAGAGGTAGGCTTTATCAATGCTTATATTAGAAACTAAAAGTGATTTAAAAGGTTAAAAGCACCAAACTCATTTAAAAATATGAATCTTGAGAAAATATATTGTTAAGTGGTAGAGGACTTGTCAGTACTTGTAAGGTTCCATGTTCAAACTCACTCAGCACAAAGAAAACACCTTAAACATCAATATCGATGTTTTGGAAATGTACTTTATAAAAAAAGAAAAAGAGGGCTGTGGTTGTTTTGTGCAAAGGGTAATCAAATTTAGGCATTGTACTTGCTATTCAAGAACTCTACTACAGAGCTATATTCCCTAACCAATGGTTGCACATTTGGACGATCTTTTAAGCACTGAGCTGAGGGGCTGGAGAGATGGCTCAGGTAAGAGCCCTGGCTGCTCTTCCAGAAGACCTGGGTTCAGTTCCTAGCATTCGTATGGTGGCTCCCAATCATCTCTTAACTCCAGTTCCAGGGGATCGATCCTATGCCTTCTTCGGGCCTCCAGAGGTACCAGGCACAGGCATGGCACCAATCTACATGCAGATAAAACATTCATATATATAAAACAAAATAAAAGTTTCTTTTGCAAGAAGAGATATGGGTATCGTGACTCAACAATAGACCATTTGTCTAGCAAGCTGAAAGCCCCAATCTTGAGCCTCAGATCTCAAGTAAAATCTAAGTATTCGTTAATTCTGTAGATTTGTTTTTTATGTGTATAGATATTTCCCCTGCACGTATGTCTGGGTACTGTATGCATGCAGTGCCCACAGAGGCAGGATGAGGACATTGGATCCTAGAGAACTGAAGTTTTCGGTTTTAAAGATTAATTGATAATACAGTGTTCTGTCTGCAGGCCAGAAGAGGGCACCAGGTCTCGATGTAGGTGGTTATGAGTTACCATATGGTTGCTGGGATTGAACTCAGTACCTCTGGAAGAGCAGGCAGTGCTCTTAACCTCCGAGCCATCTCTCTAACCTCTACAACTGAACCCAGGTCATCTGCAAAAGCAACAAGTGTTCTTAACTGCCATGTTGTCTCACCAACTCCAATAGATAGTATTTTTTAAAAAGAATAATGAAGGCTTGGGTGTATCTCAGTGCTGAAGTATTTGCCTAGCCATGAATGAGGCCCTGAGTTTAATTTCCAGCACCATAAAAACAAAAATAAATGAAAACACAAGAAAAATATGCAATTCTTTCTGTTCCTACTAAAGAGGTAAAAAAGACTGGAGGACATAGCTTTCCCCAAATATTTTTTTTCCCAAATAAATTCAGGGTAAACTGGAGTGGTGTTACATAGGAAATTCAAAGTAAAATTGAAATAGAAATTAGCTTAGGCAGGCAGACTGTCGCAAATACAAAGGCCAGCCAAGATTACATAAGAGTTATTATATAGGAAACTCTGGGCTGTGCACATACATACAATTAAAGAGATTGACTTTATCTAAGTGTTACACATCAAAAATATGAGGGAGGGGGAGGAACTGTAGAAATGACTCACTTACCGTCCTTCCATAAGTACCAAGACCAATCCCAGAACCCACATCAGGCAGCTCGCAACCGCCTGCAACTCCAGCTCTAGAGGATCTAATGCCTCTGAACTTTGAGTGCACTTGCACTCATATGCACAAACACAATGCACATACACATAACTAAAAATAATTTAAAATCAAAGCTTTAATGTGAACAGACCAGGCATGGTGACACAGGCCTTTAATCCCAGTTCTTGGAAGGCAGAGGCAGGTAGATCTCCAGATTTTAGGCCAGCCTGGTCTATACTGAGAGTTCCAGGATAGGACAGATTAAGACCACATAGACACAGTCTCAAAATAAACAAATATACATATGAATTAAGGGGAAAGGGTATCATAAAAAAGATGGGAAATTAAGAGGAATTAAATCTATGCTTGGATAATAAGCTCTTGCCTGTGACCAACTGAACAAGCACAGATAAGCCTCGATTCCCATTTTCAAGTATGTATTTTCTATTATTGAATGTACTAACTATGGTTAGGGAGAATTAAGGAAGAAAATCAGTAAGATATTATTCTTATATTCTGCAGTTTTACCACTTATTTTTATCAAATATATGTATTTAAAAGCAACTTAGAGCTGGGATGATGATTCACCCTTGTAATCCCAGCACTTGGGAAATTGAAGCTGAAAGACTGAATTCAAGGTCTGTACTAAGAAGACTATTGGAAATGAATTTAAGGACATTTATCCGCTCCCCCATAATTCTGAGGTTTACAGCCTTTCATTTTCTTAAAATCACAGAGTACATGTTATTTTCTTTCTTAGTAAGTGTTTTAAATGAAGATTCTCAGTTCACTAACAGAATCAGAAACAGCAACCTGAAATTAAGGCAGACATCTATTATTTTCATAAAGGACCTAAATAATTGTGACAAAATGGGTCCTGAATTCTACTATAAGAAACAGTAAATGATACATTTTAGTCAGTGTGGTATACCACATATCAAATAGAACTATAATGGTGTTAAAAAATTCCACCACATTTAAGTTTAGTGACTTATTTTTTTGGGGGGGAGGGTTGAGACAGGGTTTCTCTGTGTAGCCCTGGTTATCCTAGAACTCACTCTGTAGACCAGGCTAGTCTTGAACTCAAGCGATCCGCCTGCCTCTGCCTCCCAGGTGCTGGGATTAATGGCATGCGCCACCACTGCCAGGGCTGTTTAGTGACATCTTGACCACCAGTTTCAATGCATTACTGGTGTTGGAAGTGATGCTAGTGTAAACAAAGGTCTAGCACATATAATTACACACAGTACATAATACTTTATAATAACTGGGTTGTTCCTTAAATATTTACAACATTTTTAATTAATTTATTTATTTTTATTTCACGTACATTTATGTTGTCTGCATGTATGTCTGTATGAAGGTATTGGATCCCCTGAAACTGGAGTTACAGGCAGTTATAAGCTGCCACATGGCTGCTGGGAAGTGAACTTGGGTCTCTGGAAGAACAGATAGTGCTCTTAACCACCAGCCCCCCCCTCTCAGAGATCTCTCTCTATATATAAACAATAAAATATATACAATAGAAATACATACATATTTTAAAAATATTTATTATGTATATAGTGTTCTGCCTGCATGTATGCCTACAGGCTAGAAGAGGACACCAGATCTCATTATAGATGGTTGTGAGCCACCATGTGGTTGCTAGGAATTGAACTCGGGACCTCTGGAAGAGCAGTCAATGCTCTTAACCTCTGAGCCATCATCTCTCCAGCACTACAGTATGTTTTTAATCAAAATATATAACATAGAATAACACATACTCATTATTTTTCAGTGATAAAAAACTTAAAAGGTGCCAAGTGGTAGCAGCACATGCCTTTAACCCCAGCACTTGGGACAGTCTGGTTGGGGTAGGGGGTGGGGAAAAAGGATGGACAACTTAAAAAGTAAGGTGTAGCCAGGCATGGTGGCACATGCTCAGGTGGCAGAAGGTGGCTCACTGAGTTTGAGGTCTATGTGATGAGTTCCAGGCCATCAGAGCTACAAAGTGAGACCCTGTCTTGAACAAACAAAACAGTAAGATGTGTTGCATACCTCTGATGTGAACACTACAGAGGCCAAGGCAGGTAGACCTCTGTGAGTTCCAAGTCTGTTGGGACTACAGAGTTAAACCCTTGTCTTGCTCAGGAAGCTGAGACAAGATGATAAGTTTCTGGGCAGCTTCAGCTACATAGCCAGAACCTCTCAAAACAGTTTACTATGTAACAGTATTATTTAGGAATGGTGGCTTATGCCTATAACAAAGCACTTAGGAGACTGAGTGAGGCAGAACAGCCTTTAGTTTGTGGTCAGCCTAAACTACATAGTGAGTTCCAGGGTAACCTGGGTTACAGAGAAAGATCATGTCTCACAAATAAAGCAAAATGCATTTTGATTAACATGTTTGAGGCCCTGGGTTCCATGCCCAACACCATGGAAAACACCAAATAAACCAACTAGTATACCCCCATTAGGTCAGGAAGCAGCTCTTTTCTACTTTCTTCCTTTCTCCACTTGTTTTTGGGTCCCCACCTGGGAAACTTAATGCCATGCCAGGGAAGAACCCTACTATACTCTCACAGCACGGCTCCTCACTGCACCATTTCCTCTTGCACTTTATTTTTATTTTATATTGTTTTGTTTAATATGCCTCTTACAGCAGCAGGTTAATAGGATTCTGCCATTAACTTAGACCAATAAACTTACAGGCTATAAATATATATAGTACACATATACCTCCTACCACAAAACCCCAGGCTGCAACATAGTTTAAGTATGATCACTGTACAATTTTTTTTAACACAACAAAAATCACTTCAAGAATACAATGAAACATGACTATTATCTAAGTCTATCTGTTCTAAATACATTTTCCAAATATCATGTATCTATAAAATGTAAGTTGGTACCAAACCCAAATGATCCTAACTTAATTTTTTGCTAAAATACTAAGAAAACTGCATATAGTATATATTAGAAGTTTTTTCTCGTCTCTGAAAGGGCTTAGGAAAAAAATTTTTTTAAAAAAGTTTTTTCTCTCTGCAACCTTCTAAAAATAAAAATAGGCCCAACAGTGTAGTGTACACCTTCAATCCCAGCACTTGGGAGGCAGAGGCAAGTAGATCTCTATAGACTTTGAGGCGAGCCTATTCTATATAGTGAGTTCCACACTAATCAGGAATATATAGTGAGACCCTACCTCAAAAAAAAGTAAATAACTAAATAAAAATAGGCAAAGGCAACATTCTATGACTTTCTTGAAGTAAGTACAAGATTAACTGAGCCAACTTACATACTCAGTGAATAAAGTATATTTCAGGATAGATGTCACATTTCGGACTAGATGCCAGTTTGGTCCTATGTTCCTTTGCCAATGCAAATGAACTGTGTCAAAGAAAAGCAGTCTGTATTACATAGTGATAACCCCTCCAACTTTAAAAAAAAAAAGAATCCTATTCAATTTAAAAACTTTAAAAAAATCTAGAAGTAAGGTGTTGGTTGAAATAAGAATCAGACTTACTTCTTTATACCCTAGGAAGCAAACCAAATAAATACAAAACGCTGGGGATGTAGCTCTGTGGAACATGAGCTAGTTATAAGCAAGGTTCAATGCCCAGCAATGAAAGAAAATCACCATTAAAAAAAAAAAAAAAACTTGGGCAAAGCATCTGTTCAGTAAGAATGATGCCCAAAGTTCAATCCACAATACTACCAAAAAAAACAAGAAAAAGTCTAGCTTGGGGCAGGTACATACCTATAACCTAGCACCTGGGAGGCTGCGCCATCCATGGAAAAAGAGAAATCTTTGAGCTGTGGATAGGTCTATAATACCAGCACTTGGAAGACGGAGTTCAAGGCTAGCATGAGCTACCAAAGACCCAGTTACAAACAACAAAAGAAGGAAAACAAGCCGGGCGGTGGTGGCGCACGCCTTTAATCCCAGCATTCAGGAGGCAGAGGCAGGTGGATCTCTGTGAGTTCAAGACCAGCCTGGTCTACAAGAGCTAGTTCCAGGCTCTAAAACTACAGCGAAACCTTGTCTCGAAAAACAAAAAAAAGAAGGAAAACACAAACACAAAAAGCAACCTTTAGAATTTGACCAACAAGGCTCTTTCAACCAAAAGTAGCCAAGATATTGGTTCACTAGATTAAGTGGTACATTAGAAAAACAGAATAAAGAATATAGTTTATGTGATTCTAATTTTATTCAATTTTACAGAATTAAATTATCTATCAAGGGCTGGAGAGATGGCTCAGCGGTTAAGAGCATTGCCTGCTCTTCTCTTCCAAAGGTCCTGAGTTCAATTCCTAGCAACCACATGGTGTCTCACAACCATCTGAAATGAGATCTGATGCCCTCTTCTGGCCTGCAGACAAACAGGCAGAATATTATATATAATAAATGTTTAAAAGAAAAAATTATCTATCAATAGTTTAAATAGCTGGGTAAGTTAGTATATACTTAAAATCCCAGTACTCAATGCTCATGAGTTCCAAGCCTGCCTAGATTATAAAGGCACTCTACCACTAAATAAATAAAAAACCTTACTGATTCGAATCCTTTTTTAGATCTCTTCTCATACTACTGCCAACAGTCCAAACAAAATGACCCAAATTTACAACTGGATTTTGTTTAAAGAGAAATGCAGATATGGTGGAAAAGTTTAAAACCATGAACGGTTTTTGGCAATAGTAACGAACAGATACAAACACATGGATACCGATTTTGCCATTCTACCTGGGATAAACATTCTTTTATATGTCCAGAAACAACCTAATGCTCAACAAATACAATCTCTAACAGTTCCTTTCAAAAGAAAAAAAAATCAAAACAAAAGGACAGATCTAGTACCTTTAGGAACAATTCTTGCCAAATAAAGAGGAGGAAGTCCATTTTTCCCAAAAAATATTAAAATCAAACCAATTTACCTACTCAAAATTGTCTTATTCTAAATATAATTTAAAACAGGAAAGGACATAGAAAAGGCTATAGCAGAGAAATTTTATTAAACACATAAGAATAATTGGGTTCAAAAATACATTGTCCAACATAGTTGGTTATCCCGCTTTCTTCCCAATTTTCTCCCCTCACATCTACCTTGACTTTTAAATTATTTAGTTGACTCGGTGGTGGCGCACGCCTTTAATTTCAGTGCTTGGGAGGCAAAGACAGGTGGATCTCTGTGAGTTCAAGGCTAGCCTGGTTTACGGACCAAGTTCCAGGACAGGCTCAAAAAAAGCTACAGAGAAAACCTGTCTCAAAAAACAAAAGAAAATAAAACCCACAAAATACAAGAGGATGCTTTTCTTATTCTTTCTTCATTTCTTTCTGAGCAAGACTTGTTATATATAGTTCAGACTAGACTCCACCCAAGATCTTCCTACTTCAGTCTTTTGAATGCTGGGGTCACTATTGTGTGCCACCATGATTGTCTCTTAATAGTTTTCAGTTCTGTTTAGGCTTTCTTACTGATACTTAAGACTCATTTTTTAAAAAAGATTTCATTTCTTGCTGGGTGGTGACAGCGCACACCTTCAATCTCAGCATTCGGGAGGCAGAGGCAGGCGGATCTCTGTGAGTTAGAGGCCAGCCTAGTCTACAAGAGCTAGTTCCAGTACAGGCTCTAAAGCTACAGAGAACAGAGAAACCCTATCTCAAACAAACAAAAAAGATTTCATTTTCATTTATGTGCATGAGATGTGGACAAGTACCTAAGAAGACCAAAAGAGGGCATCAGATTCCCTGGAGCTCAAGTTACAGGTGCTTATGAGCCTCTTACAAGAACAGCAAGCATCTTACTTTCTCCAGATTTCCACTGGCCGTTGTCTTAAACAGTAAGAACTGTACAGCCAATTCACATTTTAAATCCTTTCATACTTTTAAAGTATAATTTAATTACTACGTTAGCTAAAGCAACTGAGATTTACTTCAATGCAATGAAGGCAGAGGAAGGAAAAGAGCAGCTCTGTGATAAATACGCCACATATTTCTTTTGCTGCTTGCTTAAAAAGTACCACTCAACGTGTAAAAGCCATTGGGGGGTGGGGGTGGAGTATGACTCAGTAGTATGGAGCCTGGCTCATTTATTGCTCTTGCAAAGGACCCAGGTTTAGTTTCCATCACCCAGATGGCAACTTACTGCAGGGAGCCATACGCTTGCATCCTCGCAGTTTGGAGGTAAACAAATTCCATATATGGCAATGCTTCAGGACTGAGCGTCCAGGCGCTTCCCGCATGCGCAAATAACCTGAAGTGTCCCTAGCCAATCCCGAGAATTCTGGTGCCAGCGGGACTTAGCAGCCAATCAAGGCGTGAGTTGCGTCATATCTCCCTATATAAGCAGGCGCCATGTTAGACCTCGCTCTCTCTCGCCTCCGCTCTCCCTTCAACCTAGAGGCTCTCTGGCCTCCCGTTTTTCCTCAACCGAGTGCTCTCCAATAAAGCGTGATCCGGGAAGAATCCTGAGTCTGGCTGTTCATTCCGCTGGTCGGGGTCAGCCAGAACTTACAACTGTAACTCCATTTCCAGATCAAAGACCCCTTTTGACCATCTTGGGTGCCAGGCAAAGCACTCATACACTTAAAAAATTAAAAGCCAGGGTCAGAAGACAGTGTTGCACACTTTTAGTCCCAACATGTAGAAGGCATAAACAGGCAGAATCTCTGAGTTCTAGGCCAGCATAGTCTATAGACTAAGTTCCAGGACAGCCAGGGCAGTTACACCTGTCTCAAACAACAAAAAAGTGCCTTTGGGGCCAGCAAGATAATGATGCTTGCCAATAAGCCTTAGTTTAATCTCCAGGACCTACAGAATAGGTGAGAACTGACTTTTAAAGATTGCCCTCTGACTTCCACCAAGCCCACTGATGCACACACACACTCTCCTACATATGTATTCATTAAAGATGTGGTTAAGTTTCTCTGTGTAATAGTCCTGGTTATTCTAGAACTCACTGTGTAGACCAGGCTGGCCTTAAACTCACAGAAATCTGCCTGCCTCTGCCTCCAGGGTACTGGGATTAAAGGAGTGCACCACCACCAACCGGCTAATGTATTCTACTTATTCTACTTTATGCAAGATATTTAACTTCAAAATTATCAAGACTGAGAATAGACCTAACTATAAATTCTCCAAGAGTAAAAGATCTATTAAATGACACCACCAAAAACTCCCCAAACAAAATCTCAGAAAATGATAAAATAACTCTTTTCAAACAGATAATGTGAGGAGGAAGGTGCAGGCTAATAGGAAGGATGTTTATGAGATAAACAAATTCATAAATACAGGATTCAGTGTTTTACTTAAATTTTGATTTGTTTGGTTGTTTTTTTAGTTTTGTTTTGGGTTTTTGTTGTTATTGTTGCTGTTGTTTTGAGACAAAGTCTCTCTTTTTTTTTAAAGGATTTATTTATTTATTTATTATGTATACAACATTCTGCCTCCAGGTATGCCTGCAGGCCAGAGGAGGGCACCAGATCTCATTACGGATGGTTGTGAGCCACCATGTGGTTGCTGGGAATTGAACTCAGGACCTCTGGAAGAGCAGCCAGTGCTCTTAACCACTGAGCCATCTCTCCAGCCCGAGACAAAGTCTCTTATAGTCCAGGCTGCCTTTAAACTCACTATGTTGCCAACAATGACTCTGAACTTCTGATCCTCTGGTCTCCCTCCAACTCCTGAGTACTGGGATTACAAATCTTCACCACAAAGCCTGGCTTAGGCAGTGCTCAGGATCTACCCCAGGTTGGATTCCAGAGCTTTGGACTACAGAGCCACTCTTACCAGCTGTGAACATTCCCAGTCTTATAAATTACATTCTTGGGGCAATGACATATCTGAATATAGATTATGTTAGAAGTACATCATTATTGAGCCAGGGGCACTGGAGAGAACCTAGGATCCTAATTTAAGGTCATCATCAGCTACAAACTGAGTTGGAAGCCAGTCTGTCCTCAAACCTGTACAAGACCCTATCTTGAAAAAATGAAACAGATACGGTATAACTAGATTTTGAGTGGGTTAATGGTATGGTAGTTATGTAACATCATTAATGTCACTATACAAAAGAATATTGAAATAGTGTGAACGGAAGTGTGATGTCAACTTTCAGAGAAATGTATATGGAGAAAGAAAATGTCCAGGTTAGAGGTATACATCTGTAGTAGAGGGTTTGCCTAACATGAGCAAGATCCTTGATTTGAGCCACAGAACCATCACATACAAAAAATACATGTGTAAACACACACAAACATACCCACACATATATAATACAATAATATATAACATCACATACATAAGTATGACAAAACCTGTAACCCTTGCTGGGTTCAATGAAAATTCTAATAGGTGCTCATGAATTTTTCCTTCAACTTTTTTTTGTTGTTGCTGTAAACTGTATAATAAAATTCAAAGGAGACAAGCCTGGTGTGGTGGCCTCATACATATAATCTCAGCACTCAGGATTCTGAAGCAAAGGGACTGAAGTGAGTTCAAGGTCAGCCTGAGTTAGAGTATATTCCTAAATTAAAAAAAAAAAAAAAAGGCTGCCTGGTGCACCATCTTTATCCTACCATTCAACAAGACAGAGCCAGGCTATCTCCATTAATTTGAAGTCAGCCTGATCTACATAGCAAGTTCCATGCCAGCCATGTCTACATAGTGACACTGTCAAAATACAAGTGGGTTGGAGGATAAAGTTTTATAAGTTTGAGGATATAACTCTGCGGTTGAGGGCTTCCCTAGATGCACAAAGCCCTGGGTTTAATCTCCAGCTGGGGTGGAACAGGATAACACAAAACAAAAAGCCCACAGTTCTATAAACAAAATCATGACAATACTTTTGTCTTTATAATTTTATATAAAAAAATAAATTTTAGACATATCCAATATTTGCTTCACTTTCAGAAAACAAAAAAACTAGCCCAGAAAAAGAATAAAGAAACCGTTTTGGTAAAAGAGTTCCAAGAAACTGTAAAGTTGGGCATCCCAACTTTACATAAAATGCAAAAGTACTGCCAAGATTTCAGGGATGAATTCAGCCCTCAAGCAACCACGAGTTTTGCTCACTTTCCCAAAGTAATTAAATCTATAGTTTACCCACACTTCATTAACAACAGTCTTACTTTACGTCATCCATTAACCCCCATATAGTTTCCACATTATAAACTGAAGACTTGAAAAAAGAAAATACAAGCGTATTTCGTTGCTACAGCAACAGAAAATTTAGGACTTTGCAGGACTTTCTTTTAAAAAATATAGTAGGAAACTGGGCAGTGGTGGCGCGTGCCTTCAATCCCAGCACTCCCAGCACTCGGGAGGCAGAGGCAGGTGGATCTCTGAGAGTTCGAGGTCAGCCTGGTCTGCAAGAGCTAGTTCAAGGACAGGCTCCAAAGCTACAGAGAAACCTCGTCTTTGGATCAAGATCTAAAAACACCTCTTTCATAAAATCAAGGTTTTATTTTTTTTATTACAGTAAAAGGCAAATACTATCCTACAAAATTCAGGCTATAAAAGAGTAAAAGAACCCGACGTGGAGATGCACTTTATTCCCAGCCAATTCTAGCACTGAAGAGGCCAAGAAAGACTGTCACTAGGTCGCGCTATACAGTAAAACCCTGACTATAAAATAAAAACAGCAAAAGAAGGGGATCTCATATCAAAATATCTGATTTTTTGTTTGTTTTTGGAGACAGGGCTTCTCTGTAGCTTTGGAGACTGTCCTGGAACTAGCTCTTGTAGACCAGGCTGGCCTCGAACTCACAGAGATCCACCTGCCTCTGCCTCCCAAGAGCTGGGATTAAAGGCGTGCGCCACCACCGCCCGGCTAAAAATCTGGTTTTTAAAACTTAACTATCACTCATAGCTACCATTCAAACAGCTGGTGCTTACAGGGACCAAAGCACATTTCCTGTTTTCAATTTCTCAAATCCTGCAATGTTTGCGTAGCCGCAAAAGCAAAAATAAAGTGTTCCTAGACGAGAGGGAAAAAAAAAGGGGGGGAGAAAAAAAATCCACAGATTTCCCCCAAAGCTCCGCACAGCCACGCTCTGCTCCTGGACGGCTGCTTTCTCATCTTCGCTCTCTCGGGGGCCTAGCTTTCCAGCCTGCTTTCGTTTCTATTTCTGGGGCCAGCGGACCGGGGAGCACAAGTGGGAAATCTTGCCATGGCAGGTACCCACGCCAAAATGGTTTCAACTCAACCGCCCCGACCGAAGAACTGCGGCGGACCGGGCGAAGCAACCTCAAGCTATTGTCTGAGTCAAATGCTTGTTTAGATGAACGCCACGGAGAAGCCAAGATTGGGGGACCCCAGGGGTGCTCTCCCGCCCCCCGGTTAGCTAGCCGGCCAGAGCCCCTTCCTCCCGCGAACCCGACCGGAGGGTCCGCACCCACAGGGCCCGAGAGAGAAAGAGGTCGGCACGAGGCCCCGCCGCTCCCGCTCCTCACCTGCTCCGCGGATGCGTCGCCTGACATGGCCTCGGGGGACGACAACGGACACACCGGCCGGCAACGGGAAGATAGAAAGGAAAAATGAAGCTAACAACAACCCCCCGAAAGCCAGCAACACTACCCCTGCCCCGCAGAGCCGGAGCCGCCACGGGAATCGCCACCGCCCACTCAGATATGAATTAAAATGGCTGCGCCCCAGCCGGCTGAAGGGTGGGAGGAGTTTGCGTATTCACTTCCGGGGCAACGGGCGGGGCGAGGGCGCGACACCCGGATTCTTAGAGGCGCGCAGGCGCAGAGCAATCTCAGGGGGGCGGGCTCAAGGCGTGAGCTGTCGTCACGGCCCGGAACTGATGACGCCGCGGCCCAGGTTTCCGAGGGAAGCCGGAAAGATGCCGCCTATTGGTCTGGGATCTCCCGCGCTTCTTGGAATTTAATCCCTGAGTTGCAGAGTCGGGCTCCTCCCTGTGGACACCTGACTGCCAATCAGTTCAGTTCAGACGAACTGACCATTTTAGGGAACAGCGGGGGAGAGTCTGTAAATGCCTGTCGTGTTTAGGGGATAAGGAGTCTATTAGAGCGTTCTGTGGTCTCGGCTAATGCTCTTTCTTTTCTTGGGGAAAAGAACAAATCAAGTCCGTATTAACTTTTGCTGTCACCATTCCCTGTAAGTCCCGGGATTTTAGCTTAGCACGTCACCACGGTTTCTTGTCTGCAAAACTGTGGGAATGTCGCAGAACGGACGTTGTTTTGAATCCAGACTTCTCACCTCACTAGAGGAGTAACCTGGGAAATTTGCATTCTCTGTGTCACAGTTTCCGTGTCTATTGATAGGAATAAAAACAGCGGCTGACTACATGCTAATCATTTGTCCTTATTGTAAATCCCAGCCTCTGGCCTCCATCTTTGGAAGTCCCTTTCCTGTGCCCCTCGAACTTTGACCCTGTCAAGGTGTCCCGCTAAACTTTGACCCTCTCCCCAAGGAAGGTCAAGACCACTCCCACACTCTATTTAAACACGTGGGGTTTTTTTTTGGGGGGGGGTTGTTTTTTTTTTCTTTTCCTCTCCGGTGGTCCCGTTGGCGACTCCCGTTCCCCTCGGGGCCACTTGGGAGCTCCGGTGTCTAATTAAACCTGGATATCTTTTAGTCTGGTCTGATTTGATTTGATTGGGATCATTTTGCGTTGACTCGCGTTAGAAAATATTCCTAACATCTTGGAGGTCCCACGGAGTGGGCAGTTTTTCCCACAGATAAGTGTGGTCCTCACCCCTCATCAAGAAAACTCTTTGCCACAGAGACCATTACCAAAAGACGCAACCAATCAAAATTCAATTGCGGAGTCCAATCCCAACTGATACATCTACAATATAACTCCTGAACCTAAGGCTAAGGGGTTATTGTGCAAGAGAAAGATGGAAGGTTCTTTTAAGTGACAGGAATACAGAGTGCGCGCCTCATAGGAATGTCAAAAGCCACACCCGTTAAGTCTTAGCAACACGATTGCCTAAACACGAGCTGGAGAAGAATAACAACAGGAGACAAACTAAAGTGGTCAAGGGACAACTGCAAAGCCTCAGCCCTACACAAACAATTACAAGCAACTAAGAAATGCTGAGAATGGGAGAAAACGTCTTCCTCAGAGAAGAGCATACTAATTGATTATCCAATACCAGATGGTTAGCCCTGAAAGTACACATACAAGTAACATACAGAGTGTGCAGATTATACTTATGTATTTTGGAATATATATATGTTTATACATACACACATTATATAACAAAAATTAATGAAAAAAGATGAAATGAAATTTTTTATTTTTCTTTGTGAGACAGGGTCTCACTATGTAGCCTTGGCTGTCCTGGAACTCACTATGTAAACCAGACTGCGTGCCTCTGCCTCTGGAGAGCTGGGAGCAAAGGAATGTGACACCAGTGTGCCCGGCTGATGTAATGAAATTAAAAGACAGGCTGGGCGGTGGTGGCGCATGCCTTTAATCTCAGCAGAGGCAGGCTGATCTCTGTGAGTTCGAGGCCAGCCTAATCTACAAAAGCTAGTTTCAGGACAGGCTCCAAAGCTACAGAGAAACCCAGTCTCGAAAAACCAAAAACAAACAAAAGAAAAAGTAAAGAAATAAGAGAGTATAAAGGGGTATATGTGATTGTTTGATTGGGGGAATGGGAAGAGGGAGAAGATGTTATTAAATTATAATAATCTCAAAAGATAAAGGGAATAATCCAAAACAATCTACCTAGTCTGAGCATTCCATATAAATGCATTTATACTTTAAACAATAGAAAAATATTATTTATGCACTAAAAAAATCGGGTTTTTTTTTTAAAAAAATATTTATTTATTTATTATGTATTCAGTGTTCTGCCTGCATGTATCCCTGCAGGCCAGAAGAGGGCACCATATATCATTACAGATGGTTGTGAGTACATGTGGTTGCTGGGAATTGAACTCAGGACCTTTGGAAGACCAGGCAAAGCTCTTAACCACTGAGCCATCTCTCCAGCCCACAAAAAATTGTTTTTTTAAAAAAAGATTTTTTTCCCTTAATGAATTCATATAAGAAAAGCAGGTGTGGGGCTGGAGAGATGACTCAGTGGTTAAGAGCACCAGTTGCTCTTCCAGAGGACTCAGGTTCAATTTCCAGTATCCACATGGCTACTTATAGTTGTTTATAACTCCAGACCCAGCGGATCTGACACCCTCATACAGATATACATGCAGACAAAACCAATGCACATAAGTAAAATAAAAATAAAATTATTTTTTTAAAAAAGAAAAGCAGGAAACTGGAAGTAATGGCATATATCTTTAATCCCAATGATAAGTTTTCTGTGGGTTAATAATAGATTTCTCTCCCTGATGCAGTAAGCCAGATCAGGCCAAATTAAAAGGTAAAAGACCAGGTGTATTTGAGCAAAGCAACATCTAGGTGAGTCCTCCAGCCCCCAGAGACTGAAGTGAGGGAAGGCACAGGAGAATGGACATTCTAAAAAAAAAGAGGGGCTTTAAATACCCTGTAGTGGGGGGGGGGCGATGACACACCCTCCGCAAGCTGGGCTTGTGCCCAATCATAAGCTTTGGGTGGTGACTTGAGACATTGCGGTCTCAGAAAAGGAGCAGCAACTTGGTGGTTTTTCTGAGAGAGTAGGGTTTGGAGAGAGGGGAATGGTCTGAGCAAGCAGCAGTGAGCTGGAGATTCCAGACAACCACCCAACATTTGGGAGGCAGAGACAGGTGGATCTCCGCCTTTGACACTAGCCTCAAGGTCTGCAGAAAGAGTTCCAGGACAGCCAGGGTTACACAGAGAAACCAAAAAATGAGTCGGGTGGTGGTGGCACACGCCTTTAATTCCAGCACTTGGGAAGCAGAGGCAGGAGGAGCTCTGTGAGTTCGAGGCCAGCCTGGTTTACAAGAGCAAGTTCCAGGACAGGCTCCAAAGCTAGACAGAAAAACCCTATCTCGAAGAAAAAAAATGAAAAGAGAAAGAAAAGAAAGATCTTAAAACATAAAATGCTGTATTCACATTGTATTTAAAATTCCACTTCTCATTTTTTGTTTTGTTTTAATGAAAAACTTCAGAGATAAAAGTTCAAAAAAATAGGGCTGGGTTATAGTTCACTCTGCAGAGTGCTTGCCTAGCATACATTAGTCCTTCATTGATCCCCAGTACCACATAAACCCACATAGCAGTAATTTTAAAACTCTGGAAGTCATTCCTTTACTGTAATCTAGAAGCCTGCCTAGCGTATATGAGACCCTGTCTCAAAAAAAGTGTGTGTGTGTGTGTGTGTGTGTGTGTGTGTGTGTGTGTGTGTGTGTTCAGAGTCAGTGAAATGGCTCAGGGGGGTAAGGTATTTGCTGCCAAGCCTGGTGACCCAAATTTAATGCCCAGAAATTATATAGTGAAAGGAATGAACCAACTCCTGCAAATTGTCCTCTGACCTCCACAGTTGAGCTATGACACATATGCACCTACACCCTCCACACCCACACCCAAACTTACACCCACACCCACACACACTAACACACTAAAAAATATACCCACTACTTTGATCTGGGGGTTAACACTTTTGACTTGTTTGCTTTATATGCATGTGTTTATAGATATTTGTGGTTTTCTTTGTATGTTTGTTTTGGTTTGGTTGTTTGCTCTTTGAGACGAAGTGTCACTATGCAACCGTGGATGGTGGAGTATAAGACTACTATCTTTAAGATTTCTGCTGGGCCTACTTGCGGAAGACCATCAGAACTAGGCCAGTTCACTGTTTAGCTTCCCTGGGAGAGGAGGATTTGGAAAGAGTCTTGGAACCCTCATCTGAGTATTCTACCACTCCTCCCAAACAACTGAATGCAATTCTGCCATAACCGTCTGTGTCCTCCAGGTCTCGGGACAGGAATTAGAGGAGATAATTGGGGAAAGGGTTCTTCTATCTGTATGGATAGAAACCGTCATTCCTGCTGGGTGCTGCCCTTCCAGTGTGACTGTCCTAACCCCGCTCCCGTTGCTCCCCAGGTAAGCCTAAAAAACTCATTGGGTCCCACATGTGAACCTTTGTGGGATCTTCCTCAATTGGGACCTTAAGAAGAGGGGTACACACTGTTTCCATCTCTCCCAGGAGAGGACTCTTAGCAGCATTTGTCTCATGCTGTGAGGATCTTCCTGCCGCCACTCATCAGTGCTGCTACACACGGCAATCTGTGGTTTTCTGCAAAAGAGTTTAAAAATAAATTATATTCATCCCCCAAATAAGTCAGTTTGTGTTTCCTGAGAATGAGAACATTTTCCTTCAGCTTTACGAGACCATCTATCACACCCAAGAAAGCATACAATTATTTTCTGGCATTAATTATTATCTAGTCCACATCCAAATTTTCACATTTAAAAGTGTCCTTTTTAAGAAAAAAAAAAGGGTTAGGTAGGAAGGGGAATGGGAAAAAATGTATAGCTCAATAACAACAATGAAAGGAAGTCAGGAAGGAACTCAAACAGGGCCTGAGGAGCTTGATGCAGAGGCCATGGAGGGTTGTTGCTCATTGGCTAGCCCCCCCCCCCCGGCTTCTTCCTCCTACTTGCTTATAGAACCTAGAACCACCAGCCCAGGAGTGGGCCCACCCACAACAGACTGCACCCTCCCCATCAATCACTAATTAAGAACATGCCTTACAGACTCATATAGAATTCTATCTTTTTTTGTTTGTTTGTTTTTGGTTTTTCGAGACAGGGTTTCTCTGTGGCTCTGGAGCCTGTCCTGGAACTAGCTCTTGTAGACCAGGCTGGCCTCGAACTCACAGAGATCCACCTGCCTCTGCCTCCCGAGAGCTGGGATTAAAGGCGAGCACCACCACCACCTGGCTAGAATACTATCTTAAGGAGGCATTTTCTTAATAGAGAGGTTCCCTCCTCTCCGTTGATTTTAGGTTTTGTTGACATAAAATTATTCAGGACAAGGATCTCCACCTCAATCCCACAGAGTCTCTGTGTAACTCTAGCTTTCCTGGAACTCAATCTGTAGACCAGGCTGGCCTCAAATTTAGAGACCCACCTGCCTCTGCCTCCCGAGTGCTGGGATTAAAGGTGTGTGCCACTACCAGCAGAAAGGGTCTTAAACTAAACATTCCTATAGTAAGACACAATGACTTCTAGATCCTTCTATATTGCTGGAAGTGCTGTGGATTGTATCTTGACCTCTGTCATGTAAATGTTTGCTGTGTCAATGAGCTACCCCACAACTACCTTAGTAACTGTGCCACTAATATTGACTCAGCACCCAGAAGTCTTGATTTAATTAAAGTGTGACCATTAAAAACATTTCTAGAACTTATGGGGCTGAGGCTAGAGGAAGTCTGAGATTTCTGAAACCAGCTTGGAATACTCAGTGAGACTTTTGGGGGAAGAAGGGCAGAGAACAGAAAGAAAAAGGTAGCTGCAGTGATTCTGTGAAACCCCCAGATGGCAGCAAACACAATTTACATCTAATGATTAAACAATGGTGGGAATCCCACTAATCTGTCTGTCTGTCTGTCTACCTACCTACCTATCTACCTACCTACCTATCTTCCAAATTCAATTAGAGGCTAGCATTGTGGTACCAGCTGCTGTTCTGAAGAGCATTTCATTGTCCAGGTTTCAGAATTGTAAGGAAGACAACTCAAGATAAGTGTCTCATATACTTGGAATTTTGTTGTTGTTGTTGTTATGTCTCTTGCTGACCAAACCTCTCCTAGTGCCTGGAATGCAGCCCTCGCTATCTCTATCCTCCTCTTGTTGCCTGAAATAGCTCCCACCTTTGAACTGAGGTTTCCTCCCAGATAGACAGCAGCTGAATGTGTTTGAGATGGCATGTCTCAGGAGGATTCTAGGTGTCACATGAAGAGATAGGGTGTGCAACGATGACGTTAAGAAACCTCTCCAATGGGCTAGTGAAGGAGAAAGAATGGTTAAGCAAGTTCTAAGTTGCACCGTGTGGCTTCCGCCAGGCATCTTGCTGTGTTTCCCATTCTGTCCTCCTTTGAGTGGGCAGCGTGTGACTGAGTGGCCAGCTGTGCTCCACTGTGGGCTGCAAAGCTTCCAGTTTACTGTGAACCTCAGCCTGGAGGCAGCGAGTCTTGGAGGTGGAGGGCTCCCGCACAGGCTAAAGAACGACTCAGACCGTGGTACATGGGTGACAGACGGTCCGGATGGCTCTCTGGTGTTGGAAGCTACCTACAGTGGTACTCTGAGGGGCTCCCACTATGTCATGCAGTTGGAGTGCAAGGGGTGGATGTAGCTGGACATATGGCATGGGCAAGGAAGAGACTGCTTAACTGTCCTTTGGATCTTCTAGCCCTAGATAATCTGAGTGAAATTCTGTGTCTGTAAAGGGAAGGCTGCCCTGTGCTCCCTCACCCATCTCTCGAGGAGACTGTGACCAGCTGGGCTGCTGCTACAGCTCGGAAGTGCAAGAGGCATGCTCCTGCTTCTGTTGCTATGGAAACCCAGTGACCTCCCAGTGTTCTAAAGAGGGCCACTTCTTCATTGCTGTGTCCAGGAATGTGACCCTTGCCACCCCTGCACTTGGATTCACTACACTTGGTCTTCAGGCGTGACAGTAGATGCAATCCGGTGATGGCAACACTCACCTTTGTCCTGTTCCAATTTTCATTTACTTCCTGTGGGACCACAAGACAGATCACTGGAGACCAGGTCGTGTAAGAAAATGAGCTAGTGGCCACTCAGGATGTGAGAGCCTAGGGCAGTGACTCTATTACTCGAGACAGTACCTTCAGGCTCCGAGTCAGCTGCAGCTACTCTGTTCTAAGCAACACATCCCCAATTAACATGCAAGAGCTGACACTCCCACCACCCTTTCCTAAGACCCAGCCTCTAGAGCTTCAGATTGCCAAGTTATCCTTCTTACCATGGTGCTGATGACTACCTGCTGGTGAAATTTCTCCAGGATCCTGTTTATGTTGAAGTCTCCATCCTTCGCAGAACAGACCCCTTTAGGGGGTTACTGCTAGAACAGTTTCGGGCCACACCTGGCCCTTAGCCTTCTCATCAACTGCAATGGTCCATCCTGGTGATTGGATGCCCATATGCAGGAGACAACTATCAGACCAAGAGAATCACTGTCCAGAAGGCACCAACCCCCTTTCATTTTTATCACCAACGCTTCAGCATCCCTACCTTCAGCTTTATGGATGCTATAAGGGAGGAGCAGGCCCTTAGTGGACAGGTATACCTACACTGCAGGGCATTGGTCTGCCGGCCTGCTGGGATGCCATCATGCATGGTATCTGTCCTGCTTCCAAAAGAAGAAGAAAATCAGAGCTTTATTTTGAAAACAACACTGCCAGAATATCTAGCAAGGGCCCTGTGATCCTCCTCCCAGTCACTAAAGACCCTGCAGATGTGCTTTATAGATACTCACGCAGCCCCATGGAGTCCCCTGCTCTGTGGATGTAGAACTTTATGTAATCATGATCATCATTGGAGTCTTCTTAGTCTTCTACTTGGCCATCAGAAAACTGAGATGAATTGCCCAGACCAGTTGTCTCAATAAAACAGACTAAATTCAGAAGAAGAAGAAGAAGAAGAAGAAGAAGAAGAAGAAGAAGAAGAAGAAGAAAAAGAGGAGGAGGAGGAGGAGGAGGGGGAGGGGGACGAGGAAGAGGAGAGGAAGAAGAAGAAGAAGAAGAAGAAGAAGAAGAAGAAGAAGAAGAAGAAGAAGAAGAAGAAGAAGAAGAAGAGAAACATCTCCATCTACAGAAGGAAGTAAATTAAACTACAGGAAATGGCAATGGCATTTGAGATACTTCGGTCATGTTGTGAGAACAAATGACGGCAGATACCCAAAGATAGCACTGCTTGGAGGTGTGCACGGGATAAGGCGAAGAGCAAGGCCCAGAAAATGCTGGACAGACAGCACATAGGAAGACTGTGGGACCTTGAGTGTGACAGTAACACAAGCATCTAGGACTGCCCAGGATAGGAAGTGGAGAACCGCCATAGACAGGCTGCCCGTGTGAGCAGTGCCGGGCATCAATTATGATAACATGATGATTGTGGTACCAACTGTGATCCCAGCACAAGAAGGTGCAGGAGGGTCAGAAATCCAAGGTTAGCCTTGGCTACTTGTGAGGCCAGTATAAGCTATAAGAAACTTAGTCTCAGCCGGGTGGTGGTGGCTAATGCCTTTAATCCCAGCACTCGGGAGGCAGAGGCAGGCGAATCTCTGTGAGGCCAGCCTGGTCTACAAAAGCTAGTTTCAGGACAGGCTCCAAAAGCTACAGAGAAACCCTATCTTGAAATACCAAAAAAAAAAAAAAAAGAAAAAGAAAAGAAAAAAGGAAACTTAGTCTCTAAAAAAACAAGGAAACAAATGAGAGAAAGAAAATCAATTAGAATTTTTTAATCCAGGCCATAGTGGCACACTCCTTAATCCTAGCACTGGGGAAGGAGGGGCGGAGGCAGGTGGATCTCTGTGAGTTCAAAAGGCCAGCCTGGTCTACAAAGTGAGATCCAGTGTAGTATGAGGCGCGGGCTGCTTGTTGTCCCAGCCACCCTTGGCTGTGTCCCACCGCCCGGTTCCCGGTGCCCGGCTAGCTTATACCCAAAATAATTACACAGAAACTGTATCCATTGAAATGCTGCCTGGCCCATTATCTCCAGCCCCTTATTGGCTAACTCTCACATATTATTTTAACCCATCTCCATTAATGTGTATCGTCACTTGATTGTGGCTTACCGGCATGAGTCTAATCAGCATCTGTCTCTGGCAGGAGAAACATGGCAGCTGCCACACTACCTTCTTCTCAGCATTCTGTTCTGTCTACTATGCCCACCTAAGGGCTGCCCTATCAAAAGGCCAAGGCAGTCTCTTTATTTAACCAATGAAAGCAACAGAAATACAGAAGGACCTCCTACACCAATCCAGAACAGACAAAGTGACAAAGCTACACAGAGGAACCCTGTCTTGAGAAAAAAAAAAAGAAAGAAAGAAAAAAGAAAAGAAGAAAGAAAATTTAATCAGAATTCTAAAGTAATAGCTAGGCGTAGTGATGAGGTTGGTGGCTGGGTGGCCGGTGTATGGTACAGACTTGGATGTTACATATAAGTTAAAATGCCTGATGAGCTGCAGGTGGTAGCATACACCTCCCAGTACTGAGGTGGCAGGGGCAGATCTCCATGAGTTTGAGGCCAGCCTGGACCACATCAAGAATTTCAGGAGAACTGGTCTACATAGAGAGACCATGTCTCAAAGCAACAAAATCAAAAAGAAAAGAAACAGAAATGAGGAAACAAACAAACAAACCCCTGGTTAACTTGATCACCACAGGCTGGCCAGAAATCACATTTGCCACACACGCTTGCTCTAAACGCACTGAGTTTAGGCCAACCTCTACCCGTGCAGCTGTATTCTTTCCATTTCTGTCCTTTGATATTTTGATTTATTTTAGAGAAAAGGTTGACAAGCCCTTGACTTCAGCTATGTAGAGGGATGGGTGAATATTTCAAAAGCCTGTGTGAGAGAGACAAAGATATATCTGGGATTTTATTTTTAAAGTGTGTGTAGCATTCTCAAGAAACAATTTCTCAAAATACATGATGGAACTGACTAGATGATTGCTGGTTTATCTTGACTCTTGGAATGATGACTGAACACATTTTCATCATTAAAATTTAATCTGACTCTCTTACTTGAATTTAAAATATTTAAAAATTAAACTAATGCTAGGGAATCAGTTTAAAAGCATCTAGGCATTCAATCATATTTATTATTATTAAAGATCTATTTATTTACTTAGACTATTAGTCTCACTATGTATAGCTCTGGATGGCCTAGAAGTCACAGAAATCTACCTGTCTCTGCCTCCTGAGTGCTATGATAAAGGTAGGGGCCCCCATACCTAGCAAAAGTTATTTACTTTTTATCTGTATGACTGTTTTGCTTGCATGTATGTATGGACAAGGACCAGGGAATGAAGGAAGGGAGGACAATTTTTTATTTCCTATAATCTCTTTGCATATTCAAACATATGCATACACTTCTTCCTCTGTAGTATATATTAAACAAATACAAATTTAATTATGTGGATGGTTATTTGTGGTTTCAAAAGATGTGAGATCTTAGCTGGGCAGTGGTAGTGCACACCTTTAATCCATGCATTTGGAGGGCGATGAAGGTAGATGGAGGCAGATCTCTGTGAGTTCAAGGCCAGCCTGGTGTACAGAGCTAGTTCTAGGACAGCCAGGGCTACACAGCGAAATCCTGTGAGGTCTCTGGTGCTGAAGACACTACAAACTTGTTACAAGATGTTGAGAGATGAGGCTGGAACGCAGTTGGAGGCTTCTTCCTTGCTGGCTGTCTTTGATGGTTCAAGGAGGTTCAATACAGGTTGCTGAGCGGAAAACGCATCAACATTTTTTTTTTAATCCTACAAACTGCAATTGTTTTCTGTTTCCTCACTTTTAAAAAATAGATAATATTCTGTCTGTGTGTCTGCTGCAGGCCAGAAGAGGGCACCAGATCTCATTAAAGATGGTTGAGAGCTACCATGTGGTTGCTGGAAATTGAACATAGGATCTTTGGAAGAACAGCCAGTGCTCTTAACTGCTGAGCCATCTCTCCAGCCCTGTTTCCCCACTTTTTAAATGATTCATTTAAAATAGAAATAAGTTTGTTGTTTAGCTTAATTTGTATGTGTGTTCAAGTGTGTGTGTGTGTGTGTGTGTGTGTGTGTGTGTGTGTGTGTGTAGAGAACAGCCACGGAGAGTCAGTTCTATCCTTCCACTATGCAGAAGTCACCAGGCTTGGTGGCAAGAGCCGTTACCAGGTAGCAATCTTGCTGGCTTTGTCAGTGTTTTGAGACAGGGGTCTCCTTTAGTCCAGGATGGCCCTGAATCTTGTTTAACCAATGCTGACCTTGAACTCCCAATCCTCCTGCTTCTTCCTCCCAAATTCTGACTCTAGAGTTGGGCACCACCACCCAGAGCTTAGAAGTCATTTTAAGAAACAGATGTTACCAACTCTGAAAACTACTTGGTGGTGTTTAAAAATAAGGAGCACCTTAGGACTTTTCTTTGACAAGCTTCATTGTTGTTCTGTGTCGTGAGAACTGTACAAGGGCTGTATTCATTTCCTGGGATGAAAAAGGTTATCTACAATCTCCATGCATTACATGATTTCAAATGCATGCCTGTTGTCAGCACAGGCATTTGGCCCACAAAGAGCTCTCTGATAGGGATGTGAGCCTCTTAATCTTGCAGCAATGGTACTCGTCACACACTCCCCACTCTCGTCCCTCTTATATGATTCCCACCCAAAGACACTTCTGCATTCATTGCACGAGGCCCCAAACACTTTGACTATCTGATGGTCATTTCATTATTTACTAGTCATAGCACACAGAGATTGGAATGTATTCTCCTGGCACAAAGCGTTCTACTGGAAGTTTAGAGAATGAAGTGTCTCTGCACTTCAGTGACTAAGGAGAAAACACTTATGGAAAAGGGAGAAAGCAAGTTCCAAGAAGTATATACTTATTGCCTCTGCTAGCTTCCTTAATTATACCTTGCACCATAGCTCTGGACAGCTGTTCAACAAATGTCTTTTCTTGAGCAAAAGGAAACTTAAAAAGAATTTTTACAAATCCATGCAGGCCTGAGGAAAAGGCTCCCTTGGTAGAGACCTTGCATGAAGCCTTAGACTTGGTCCCCAGTACCACTTAAACTGACCAGGTATAATGATATGTGTCTTCAATCCTCTCTCCAATCCAATAGGGAGGTAGAGGCAGGAGCATCAAAAGTTCAAGGTTATCCTAAGCTACCTAGAGAATTTAAGACCAGCTTTTGATGTATGAGAACCTAAGTCAACAATTACAATGACAAAAAAAACCCATATACAAATTTATCACTATAATTAGAAACAACAATGAACCCTCTTATTTAATTGACAATTAACTAGAAGAGCTATTTTTTTTTAAGACAGGTCTCATTATGCTCCCCTGGCAGGACTGGGCAGGAACTAATTATATAGAGCAGACTGGCCTCAAATTAGCAGAGGTCTGCCTGCTTCTGCCTCCCAAGTACTAAGATTAAAGAGTGCCACCACACCTAGAAAGCTAACATTTTCATCTAGATACTGGTTAGGAGTGTATACAAAGACACTGTATACACTCAATCCTTAAGTGATTACGCAGACAAATCAATCCTTAAGTAATTCTCCAAATTTATTTTATGGCGTCTGGATCAAGATACAGGTACAGCCTACTTAAGTTAAAAGACCTGTGCCTGGGGCTGTAGCTCAGTGAATGAGGTCTGTGATCAAAACCCAGCACATCTCTCTCTCTTTCTCTCTCACACTGCACACACACACACACACACACACACACACACACACACACACGCGCGCGCGCGCGCGCGCGCGCGCGCGCACATACACACCAAATACACACACAAAATATTTTATGTAAAAATATCACCACTTGAGTTTCAAATTAAAAATCACTTCTTGGAAGGACATTAAATCTAATAGGAACCAAAAAACCAATCAAGCTGACTTAATTTGGCTCAGATGAAAAGACTCAGGGGCTACTTCCTATTTCATTTCAAGCAACAAATTTTCATTCCTTTGGCTCTCTTGGTCACATGATTTATCATAAACTAATTTAGTGCCATCTGTGCATCAGAAAGAACATGACATGTCCCTTAGCATCTAACGTGGGACTACAATCTCACAAAAGTTGGTTAATGCAGACTGCTCAGAGGTAAATTAGAATATGGGTTTTTAGTAAAAATAACTTTTCAGTGACCAGATTAAGGAACACATAGAAACATGGAAAGTATTATTTTGAAAGCGTTTCCAGAGAAGGTTAACACGTGAGCCCGAGAGGACTAGAAGGCACGTCTTTGATGTGGCTGACACTATCCAGTAGGATAGGAGTGGGAAAGAACCAAGGACAGCCCAATTGGTCTTTTGTTCCCTCTAAGAGCTGGGACATGTTTACCTCCTGTCCAGGATACCAAAATCCAGGCCCGTGGGCCTTCGCACTCCAAGACCTAAACCAGTGATAATATCTGGGGACCTCAGGCTTTGGCGTCCAGCTCTGAGTTATAGCTTTGGGTTTCTTTGGCCTGAAGTTCTCAGCCTTGAACTTAGTCACAGCATCAGCATTGTAGGGCCGCTACTTGCAGGAGCCAAATCTGTAATCAATTTTCTCATATATTTATATTAATACCTACTGGTGTTGGAATACACTGTTGGCTGGTTAGAGGTCGCAGTCTGCCTAGCAGGTTTCTCTAAGCTCGGCAATATGTAACCCCCTTCTTCCCCTAGCAAAGCTTCCTGCTCTCTACCGAGCCTTATCTGGAGGATGTGTTTGAGCCTGGAGGACTGACTGACCTTATCTGAAAGCTGTCTCTAAACCAGATGCCTGTCTCTAAAACCTTAGCCTTAGCTTGAACTCCAACATAGATCCCTGCTGGAAGGTTCCCTTGCTGCACATATTTGGAGCCTTATGATAGGAGCATGCCTCTTAATGCAAATTAGGTGATGCCCCTGCCACTGTCCCCAGCCTTTACTTCCTGGAATAAACTCGAGTTGTAACACTTAACCATCTCCCCATCTCCCCTCACAAGTCTGGGATCCCTGCTCACTCAATTTGGCTCCTTCCCTGCTCATGGACTCCCTGAGGTGCTTTGCCACCAAGCCCGGAAACCTAAATTTGATCCCATTGTTGTGATAAAATACTTAAAAAAAAAAAAAAAGCAAGCCGGGCGGTGGAGGCACATGCCTTTAATCCCAGCACTTGGGAGGCAGAGGCAGGTAGGTCTCTGTGAGTTCAAGACCAGCCTGGTCTAAAAGAGCTAGTTCCAGGATGGGCCCTAAAGCTACAGAGAAAGCCTGTCTCAGGGAGGCAGGGGCGAGGGGGGCGGGAGGCAGGGTTTAGTTTGGCTCACGATTCAAGGGCATAGAGTGCCATTCGGAAGCAGGAGCTTGAGGCAGTGTTCATATTGCATCCACATTCAAGACACAGAGAGTGAAGTCTAGGACCTGAGCCCAGGGAATGGTGCCTTCCACTTTCAGGGTGAGTGTTATCACCTCTATTAACCTTATCAAGATAATCCTTCACAGACAGAGCCAGAGACCAACCTAATCTAGATAAGCCCTCACAGGTGTTCCCAGAGGCTTGCCTCCTAGGTGATTGTACATCCTACCCAGTTAATGATCAATATTAACTATCTCAGTCAGAAAGCATGACAATACTGAAGCTTTGATGGCACTAGGTGTGGTGGGCTTGCCTATAACCCACGCTCTTGGGAGGCTGAGGCAGGAGGAAACAACAATAAAACTTTGATTGAGGACATGGGATCTAGCTTGAAGGGGACCCATTGGTCTTGTGCTGCCCAATTAGAGCATCAAAATAGCAGTAACTGGAACAGATCACAATTCAGTAACTTCAAAAAGAATCTACAAACCCATGCTATTACATACAAAAAGAAAATCATTTTTATAGTCTCTAAAGTAGTAATTGAACCATAAAATATCATCAATAAACGATGTGAGATTCCTCTCTGTATGCGTGAATACCATTGGTTAATAAAGAATCTTCTTTGGCCTGTGATAGGGTAGAGTAGAACTAGATGAGGAGGGAAGAAGGGAAGGGGGAAGGGGACTAAACTGAATGCTGGGAGAAAGAAGGCAGAGTCAGAGAGACGCCATGTAGCCACCAGAGAGGAAAGACATGAGCTACCAGCTGGAACCTTGCTGTTAGGCCATAAGCCTTGTGGTAAAATATAAAATAATGGAAATGGGTTGATTTAATATGTAAGAGCTTGCTAGAATATACTATAGTGATTAGCCAAGCAGTGATTTAATTAATACTGTTTCTGTGTGGTTATTTCGGGAGTCTGGGCAGCTGGGAAATGAACAATCAGCTTACTACAACAAATGGCGTCAACGTGGACAACCAAATCCACATAAAACCTGAGAGAGCTTGGGAAGTAATTCTAGATACAAAAGAACAGAGTTAAGCACAGCTTCTTGGTAGCAGCATTTTCTCTGGTGTTCTTTGTTTGCTAGAGGCAAGCATGTCTCATTTAAGAGAGGCTTCCTGACTCAGCTTTAGCTGTAAAAACCTTGCAGCTCTTTTAAGAGGTCCTGCCACTAAACACTTAAATGGTGTTTATGAATAGCTGACACATGCTTCTTGGTGGTGGCAGGAACCTTAAAACACCATAGAGTTGTGGCAATAAACATGGCTCTGGCCAGAACCTTCACCATGAGGCTAGACTCCCAGAAAGCTAAGGAATGGGGTGGATCCAATCATCAAAGTCATGGCTTTAATCCTAGCCATATCACTTAGCAAACTAAAGACTCATGTGGTCGGAAAAAGAGATATACAGTAAAGATAGATTCAAAGATGAAGAAAACCTCTAAATTGTTTACAGTGCATTTAGAAATATATAAGCTTGGGAGAGAAAAGAAAAAGGATAAAGTCCTTAAGATGAAAAAGAAAGAAATAAGTTGGTTGTGGTGGCACACACCTTTAATCCCAACACTTGGAAAGTAGAGGCAGGTGGATCTCTGTGAGTTCAAGGACAACTTGGTCTACAGAGTGAGTGCCAGGACAGCCAAAGATACACAGAGAAACCTAGTCTCAAAAAAACAAAAATTAAAAATAAAAAAGAAATAGAGTTTAAAATAAAGCCACATAAAGATGGAAAATACACAGAGGATCTGGATACTGTATGTTATTGTGTTGTTATTGAATTATTTGATGACTGAGGAAAAAGCAACAGCTGCTAAAAGACATTTGAATATAAATGCTGCTGGATTAATCAAACATATATATTTTGAATATTCCTTGACTTCAAAATTTAAGTCAAAAGATATGTCACTTTGGAGAAGAGGTTTTGGTTTTGTTTCTGCAGGAAATGAAAGGCTGTGGATTCATTCTGGGTTAAGAAAAATCAGGTTTTGCTGGGCAGTGGTGGCACACGCCTTTAATCCCAGCACTCAGGAGGCAGAGGCAGGGAGATCTTTGTCAGTTTAAGGCCAACCTGGTCTACAAGAGCTAGTTCCAGGACAAGCTCCAAAGCTACAGAGAAACCCTGTCTCAAAAAAAAAAAAAAAAAAACCAACCAAACAAACAAAAAAACCAAAAAATGAAAGAAAAGAAAAAAGAAAAATCAGGTTTGATCAAGGAAGACCCCCTGAAGAATCTCCGATAGGAGCGGATGGTCCAGATGATCCAACATTTTAGAGGACCTCTGTTGGAGTTTCCTCTGAGTTCTACATTCAGAACAGTTTCAAGACTGCTTGCTGAGATGATCAAGCCTCACAGAATACTCCAGTCAGGACTTGATCAAAATTCTTAATTTTCCTTAGGTCCCCATAAGATTATATGTGCCCCCAATCAGCAGGAAATAGTCTAGAAAACTATGCCCACATTCCCAAAAAATGGATTATGGATGTTTTTCTTTGTTTAGAGTGGTTGGTTACAAGTTGTTATGGATAATGGTCTGGAAAAAAAGCTGAACAAAGGAGATTAGATTCAGAGTTCTTGTTTTGAAAAAAAAGGAGGGGGCAGTGCTGTGGAACAATGGTCTTGTACCCTGTAAAGATTTGTTACTTGTATTTTAATAAAACGGTGATTGGCCAGTAGTCAGGCAGGAATTATAGGCGGGGTGACCAGAATAGGAGAATTCTGGACCATGGGGAAACAAGACATTCACACAGTCTCCAAGTATCGATTCCTAGAATGCTTTTAAAGCACAAAGGAAAAAGATATCTGGATGTCAGAGACAGGAGGACAGCAGGCAAAGGACAAAGACAGAGCTCATGATGCAAACGGATGCAATGCCCTCTGTGTGGGAATATCCTAAAGTTACCCTGTCATGGCATGGAGGAGACACACGGACTCACAAAACTAAAAATCTCCCTGATGAGGCGACACATGCGGCTTATCTCAGCACTTGGGTGACTTGGGGGCAAGCAGATTGTATATTTGCGGCCAGCCTGAGAAACTTAGCCAATTTTAGGCCGTCTTGGGGATGATGATTAATAAGAATTGTCAGATTGGTGGCACGTGGAAGATGGTCCCTCTGCACGTTTGCGCAGAATCATTTCTACTAACTGGGATGCGAAGGAAATTGTGGGTGGCACCATTTCCTGGGCTGGAATCCTGGATTTGTACACAAAGGAGAAAGTAAACTGAGCACTAGCATTCGCCATTGTAGATGTAAAGTGACCAGCTGTCCCCAGTTCCTGCTGCTGTGACTTCCAGGGTACACCTTAGCCTCAAATTGTAAGTCAAAATAACTACCATCACCCTTAAATTGCCTTCCCCCGGGGCATATGATCACACCAACAGAAAAGTGATTACACTGGGCTCCATAGTGAGACGCTGTCTCAAAATAAGAAACCAAAGGAAGCACCTCAAATAAAGCTGGTCTAGGGCCGGGAAGATGGCTCTGTGCCTTAAGTGATCTCTGTATGAGCACGAGCACCTGAGTTTGGATCCCAGTATTCATGTAAAAGTGGTGGCACAACCCTGTAACCCAGCACGGCGGAGGTGGAGACGTGAGTTCGTGAGGCGCACCAGGCCCCTGGAGACCCTGCTCAAAAAATAAAAGGAAAGAAATAGGGCCTGGAGAGATGGCACTGGATGCCTACAGTCGTCTGTCACTCCAGTTCCAAGGAAACTGACATTCTTTTTTGGCACAAACATGGTGCACAGACATACATTCAGACAACACATCCGCACACATCAAATAGCATTAAATTAAAAAAATAAATGCCCAGTCTCCACCGCCTTTCTCTTGTGATACTCCCCAGGCTCCAGATTCCGGAGTCAGACTTCCTTATGCCTAGGGCTTGTGCAGGAGCCAGTGAGGGCTGTTTTGGGGTTCCCATTTGGATCCTGGGGACCCGCTTTGGTTGATAAATCCTCCAGTCCCCCCCCCCTGTCCGGTGGGTGGAACTGGTGAAAACTCTGTAAACAGCTCAGGTATTACTATGGGTGAAAGCAAACAAACAAACAAATAAATGCCAGGCGTGTTGGCACACATCTTGAATCCCAGTACTCAGGAGACAGATGCAGGCAGATCTCCTTGCGTCCAAGGTCAACCTGGTATACAAAGTGAGTTCCAGGACAGCCAGGGCAACACAGAGAAACCCTATCTTGAAAAACCAAATCAAAAAAGGTGAAAAGAAATAAGATTGTATGTTGCTCGCTTGACCTTGAACTCACTACCAATCAGAAGATGAACTTAAATCCATGATTCTCCTGTTTCCACCTCCCTAGTGCTAAGATTACAGGCCACCATGCCTGGCTTTGTTCCTATGAATTTGATTATTCTAGATACAGCATATAAATAGAATAAAAATGTATTTGCCAATTTGTAAATGGTTTATTTTGTTTTATTCATTCATTCATTCATGTTTCATTCATTTTGAGATAGGGTCTCCCCGTGTAGCCCTGGTTGGTCTGGAATGGACAGTACAGAAGAGGCTGATCTCAAACTCACAGAGATCCTCCTGCCTCTGCTTCCTGAGGGCCAGGACTGAAGGTACATGTCACCCATTTTGCCACTAGTTTATTAGTAAAGGTTTTCAAGGTTATTTTTAGATGGTCTCCTTTTTATTTTTATTAATTAATTAATTACATTTTTATTTTTAGATGTTGAGAACAGTGCCGCATTTGGTTTTATGTTTCATATATATGAACCATCATAGATGAGATTCTGCGTTATGTGTGTGTGGATCACTTTTTTATTTTTAAGACAGGGTTTCTCCATGTAACAGCTCCATCTGTCCTGGAACTAGCTCTGTAGATCAGGCTAGCCTTGAACTCACAGAGATCTGCTTGCTTCTGCCTTCTGAGTGCTGGGATTAAAGGCGGTATCACTTTTTTTTTTTTTAAAGCACAGATTGTCCCTTGGACTCGAAATCCTTCTGCATCAATCTTCGGCGTGCCGGGATTGCCAGCTTGAGCCACCACACCTGACCTCTATCAAGTTTTCTTTTCCCGTCCATTTGTTGATTAACATTTGGTTTACTCTCACTCTCACTTCAGAGTGAACCATTTAGGGCGAACCTGGGTGTGAGGATACTTCCCTAGTCCCTGTTTCCAGCGGTTTGGAATATATACCTAGAAGTGGACACAGGGAATTATATGATAAGCTCTATCTTAGTAAAGAATTTCCGTGCTGTTTCTCATAAAGCCTGCACAATCTTACACTCCCGACAACAGTACAAGGGGCCTCAATTGTTCATATCCTTAGCAGTACATGCTATTTTTTGTATGTGAAGGGGCAGGGATTACTGGGAGAATTGTACCTAGAGACCTGAATGCTCAGCAAGTTTATTCCTTTGCTTGAAAACTAATTTTTTTTTATTAAGCTAGATGTGGTAGAACAGGCACACAATCCCAGCACTCGGGAGGCAGAGGCAGGTGGATCTCTGTGAGTTCAAGGCCAGCCTGGCCTACACAGTTAGCTCCAGGACAGCCAGGGCTATGAAGAGAGACCTTGTCTCAAAAAACATTAAATAAATAAACAAACAAATAGATAAATAAAAAGGTTGTGGTGGTTTCTTGTTTTTGTTTTTTGGCGGAGTGTTGGTTGTTGGTGTTCTTTTTTTTTTTTTTTAAATGGAGACAGAGTCTTACTTAGCTCTGGCTGGTCCTGAATTTTGTGAGGATGACCATCTTGAACTCCTGATCCTCCTACCTCAACCTCTCCAGGGGCATATGTGCATGGTGTGCATTCATGTGAGCTGCATGTGTGTGTGTGTCTACATGTGAACGCATTTATCCGTGTAAAAGCATGGGGTTAACTTCAACTGCTTTCCAGCATATTTATTAAGGCGGGTCTTGGGCTGAATCTGGAGCCCCCCCGTTGAGCTAAGCTTGCTCTGATGGTCCCTAGCTCTGGCTCCCACATGCTGAGATTGTGGGCAGTCTGCCACACTCACCCATCATTACTGCCAGTGCTAAGGACCCAAACCCTGCTCCTCACACTTCCTTTACCTTTTAGTTTGGGGGCAGGGTCTTGCTAAGTTGCTTGGGCTGGCTTTGAACTCTCTTCTGTAGTCTGGGCATGTTTCAGTTTTCAATCTTCCGCTTCAGCCTTCCAAGTAGCTGGGATTATAGCTACTGGTCACCAGGCCAGGTTCTTTCCTCTTTAATTTTCAAACAGGGACTGGCTGAAAGCCCAGGGTGGCCTGGGACTCATTATGTAGCCCAGTGTTCCTCAGAGTGCCAAATGCTAGGGTTCCATGTGCAAGCCATTAGTCTTTTATTGTTTTTAATGACATGTATGTGCTTGTTGTGTGTCTGAGTGTGGGTTTGTACATGTACATGCAGTACCCACAGTGGCCAGAAGAGAGCAGTGTACCACCTGGAACTGAAAAGCCTTGGCGTTTGTGAAGCCACCCCAGCTGGTGTGAGTGCTGGGCACTGACCTTAGGCCTTATTCAAATCAGTATGTGCTCTTCTGAGTCTTTCTCCGACTCCCATATGTAGTTTAAAAATTTATACAGTCCCATTTATCTATGTTTACTTTTGTTACAGTTTGGTATCACATCCAAGAACATGTTGCCAAATCTATATACCTAAATAGTCTCGTTCCTTCCTCCCTCCCTCCCTCTCTTCTTGAGTCAGGTCTCATCTGTAGCTTTGGCTGTCCTGGAACTCACTGTGTAGACCAGGCTGGCCTCAAACCTACAAAGATCTGCTTGCCTCTGCCTTCTGGGAGCTGAAATTAAAGGTCTGCTCTACTATGCCTAGAGCCTTTTCTTTGTTTGATTTTCTGATTTAACTTAAAAGAGAATGTTATCTTGCTTGATAATATAAAAGCTAAGTATTTGTCAATTTTCCCTGTAAATATACTTGAAGAAATATGGGACAAGCACATTCTCATGTGTCTTATAAATATGCAAAAAAAAACACCCCAAAAAAGATTTCTTTTCTGAGTAGCTTTCAAGGTTGTCAGTAAGCACTAATATGTAAAAGGCAGTTGGATAAAAATAGCAGTAATGATAGGGAGGAAATAATTCACATAGGGCCAACAAGAGTAGCAGGGTAGCAGGGTTGCACACCTTTAACCCCAGCACTTGGGAGGCAAAGGCAGGTGGATCTCTGTGAGTTCAAGGCCAGCTTGGTCTTCAGAGTGAGTTTCAGGACAGCCAGAGCTACACATTTCTAAAAACCTAAAAAAGAAAAAAAAATGACTTAATGGATCTTTGTGCTTGCCTCCCTCACAAACTTGATTAAGAGAGTTTAACCCCTGAGAATTGTTCCCCTGACTTTCACATATGCACCATGCAACACTCATCCCACCCACAGTAATGATGGTAACAATAACAAAATAATCAGTAAGTAAATAAATTGAAAATAATTGTATACGTTATTAAATAAGTATATAAATTCCCAAATTAAAGCTGCGATAAAGGGCTCTTTCATGACAATGTCACCTGCGCTCATTTCCTTAAGAGTTCCTCCTGACAGAAACGGAAGAATGCCTCCCGTGAGACGAGAGAGGAAGGTAGAACGAGGCTTGGAGGGTCCTGGATGAGCTGAAGTAACGCCCTGCTGAGTTTGAGAGTGTAGCGTCCTACGAAGGTACAAACATAGATCGGGAGCCGAGTCAGGGGATCGTGTTTATAGACTGCACCTGTCGGCGCCGGCGTGAACGTAGTGCTTGTTTAAGGCTTCCAGTTGGAGCTGGCAGTTGTTGTAGGGATTAAATTATTTAAAGCTTTCAGCTGGCTAGTGTAGGCAAGCAGGAGCTTAGAAAACACTTAATCTATTTTTTTAAAATCTGTTCCTAAGTTTGCTTTGCTTCTGCTGGAAGGCTACATGCGTCGCCCACCTGCCACATTCTGGAATCTTTTAAATTTATCCGAGAGAGAAAGGGACCTTTAAGGGGTGTCTATATTTTAATGCGATGCGCCTATTTCGGAGCAAAATCTATTTCTGATACATAAACCACAATTTGCTAGGTGTCTGAAAAAGGGAGGTTTGCTTAAATGTTTTTCATAAGAAAATTACCACTTTCTTTCGTTGCTTCCACAGGGGTCTCTTAAGTTGTTGGTTTGTTTATTTATTTTTTTTAAGATTTATTTATATATACAGTGTTCTGCCTGCAGGCCAGAAGCGGGCACCACATCTCATTACAGATGTTTATGAGCCACCGTGTTGTTGCTGGGAATTGAATCCTGGACCTCTGGAAGAGCAGCCAGTGCTCCTAACCTCTGAGCCATCTCTCCAGCCCAAGTGATTAGAGGGAGAGGGACTTTCAGGGTTGCTACACGGATCCTTTCAAGGAAAAGCATGTTTTAAAAGGGAAGTTCTCTTTAAATCAAGTAGTTTGGCAGCACATTACAATACATCTTACTTCATTTTAGAAAATCAGAGCTATTCCTGTGCCTTCAAGTGACCTAACAATGTGTTCAGATGAAGTGACTGGATAAGTCGGATGCAGAGGATTTATTAGGCAAATCTTCTTATGGTTAGGTAATTAACCATTACCTAGAGGCACACTTTGTTATTTTCGCCAATGAAAACTACACGCAGGATGACTTTCTTTCTCCTAGAAATGTTAATTCTAGCCTTCCACCTCCCGTCTCTTTGACTGTGTTCGATGTATGGCAGGTTACACTCCATCTGCAAACTAACTGCTTCTTAATTTTTCACCCTCTGAGCCTTTTTCTGTATGGCTATAAAAATAGTAGAAGAAGCCAAGTGGTGGTGGCGCACACCTTCAGTCCCAGCACTTGGGAGACAGAGGCAGGCGAGTCTATGAGTACAAGGCCAGCCTGGACATCCAGGGCTACACAGAGAAATCCTGTCTCAAAAAACAAACAAACAAAGAACAATTGAAAGAATAAAACATTTTTCCAAATTGTTGAATATAAAGTAAAATATGGTATTTCTATATTCTTATTTTTCTAGAATTTATATATAGAGTTTTGGAGAGAAATAAACACAATGCTATAAAATCCATATGAAATATTGAAGGATAAGATTCTAACCTTTTTCTATGGCAAGTAACAAAATCTCTTATTTGAAAGGCTAACAAAATTTACCATCCTCTTCATTTTTCTCAAGACTTTCATTATTTACTTACTTATTTTTTTTAACACAAGGTCTCACTATGTAGTCCTGGCTGTCCTGGAACTTGATATTCAGACCAGGCTGGTCCAGAACTCAGAGAGACCCTCCTGCCTCTGCCTCCCAAGTGCTGGGATTAAAGGTTTGTGCCACCGTGCCCAGCAATGATGATGATTTTTATTTAACCGTATTCCAACCTGGCACGATGTCATCATTTCTCCAGTTTGATTGCTAGGGAGATGGCTCAGCATTGATGAGAACTGGCTGCTCTTCCAGAGGACCTGGGTTTGTCATAGGGCACTTAGTGGTTACAACTGTCTTTAATTCCAGTTCCAGGGGAATCTGACATCCTCTTCTGGCCTCTGTGGGCACAGAAATATATGCAGGCAAAATACCTAAAGACATAAAAAAAATTAAGTTGTTAAAAAATGTTAAACTCAGCTGAGCAATGGTGGTGCACACCTTTGATCCCAGCGCTCAGAAGGCAGAGGCAGGTGGATCTCTGAGTTCAAGGACAGCCTGGTCTACAAAGCAAGTTCCAAGACAGGCTCCAAAGCTACATCAAAAAACCCTGCTTTGAAAATCCCCCCTCCCAAAAGTTAAACTCTTGGGGCTGGAGAGATGGCTCAGTGGGTTAAGAGCCCTGGCTGTTCTCCGAGAGGACCCAGGTTCAATTCCCAGTACCCACAGGGAAACTCAAAGTCATCCATAGCACCAGCTTCAGGGCATCTGTTGCCCTCTTCTGGCCTCTGCCGGCACCAGACACACACACGGTGCACAGACATAAATGTAATCAAAACACCTATACACCAAAAATAAAATTAAATTTAAAAATGTTTAGCTCTGCATTTTGATTGGTTGTGGTTTTCTGTAATAGTCTCTACTTGTTGCAAAGAGAAGTTTTCTTGATGAAGGCTGAGGACTACTCTTAAGTGTGGGTAGTTAGGGATCATGCTGCTTTTACAAAATGGTGATTATATGTTCTCCTCCAAGAACCGTGACTTCACTCTTCCTGAGTAGTTGGCTAGGTTTCTGGAATTGAGGATGGTTTCCCTCTTGCACAGCAGGCCTTAAGTTCAGTTAGAGACCCATTAATTACCAAAATATGCACACCACTACTGTACCTATAGGATTACCATGGCACGCTGGTCATTGCTGTGGTTCACAGGTGTCCTAGTTGGGTAGGCCTGTTAATTGCTTCCCTTCTTTGGAAGCTTACAAGGCCCTTTCTGATGCCAGAAAAGCTAGTCCTCAGGGAGGAGGAATTCAGGTCAACTCTAGCTCAAGGGCCTCTGGGCCCTGGAGCACATGGCCTCTTCAGCAATAGGGACCTCCTCTGGAAGGCACACCCTCCCCCCAAAAAAATAAAAATCCAGGAGGCTTCAGTCTTACACAAAGAACTACAGGCAACGAAGGACAAATAGTTTTCCCCAGGGAAGAGCACACCAACTGGTTACTCAATACAAAGGGTCAGTTCTGAAAACAAAGTAACATTAGACAAACTGAGCAGCTGGTATTTACATGTTTAGGAATACATGCGTAAACATATAAGTATGTAATAATAATCAATGAAATAGAAGGTCATGAACTTGAAAAGAGCAAGGAGGGATATATGGGAGAGTTTGAGGGAGGAAAGAGGAAATGATATAATTATATTATAACCTCAAAAAAAATTTAACAAGTTATTTATCAAGAGCCATTACCCCAGAACTCAGAGATTGAGGCTGGGAAGCCCGGCTCCATTTCCTCTTCTAAGCTGTCTCCCTCCAAGTCACTTGCTAGACTTGAGCTGGCCCCTAAGGGATCAACACACACTTTTCAACTCTCACAGCTGTCACTCCGTGCTCTAGTTCCCTCCTCCACCTCGTCCTACCCAGGTCTGGTTGTGGTCTGATTCAGTTTGCCTAACCGGCCCCCACCCTTTCCTTTCTGCCACCGAAAATAAGCAAGAAGGCGATTTCCATACCAAGGAAGCAGAACACCAGGAGACTCTACAGCACAGACATCTTCACCCCTGTCACAAAGGTATCCATGCGTGGGGCCAGGTCACTCTCATGTGCCTGACTTCTCCTCGTAATCTACAAGGACTCACACCAGTATGGTCAGATGGCGTGGCTCAAGCCTGTAATACCAATATTGGGAGTCAGAAGCAGAATGATCGAAAGCACAGAGCCAGGCTTGACTCCATAGAGAGTATTGAAAATGACATCGACAGAACAAAACGTCATTCTGTTTGTCTACTTTTCCTTCAAGTATGTGTCCTCTCCGGCGAGCGCTTCTTTTCCTTACAGTGGGTGTCACCTGTGCACACACAGCTGTGGTCTGGAACTGTTAGACAACGGAACAGCCAACAGGCTGCTGTAAGGTGTCCAGAGGAGGTAAGGAGGTTGGTGAGATGGCTAAGCAGGTAAAAGCTCTTGCTGTATGAGCCTGATGACTGACAAGTTCTGAGTTTGACGCCCAGGAACCCCACAAAGTAGAGTAGACTCCACAAAGTTGTCCTCTGAGGGCTGCAAGTGTTCTGTGACATGGGTGCCCACAAACACCCCATTAATAATAAAAACATGAAGTGTGCAGCCTATAATCCTGGTACTTGGGAGGCTGAGACAAGAGGACCGTGAGTTTGAGGCTCTCTGAGTTACTTGTGAGACTGTCTCTAGAACAAAAAAGGAGCACATGCAGTCGGTAAAGTGCTGCCTGGCAGGCAGGAGGGCCTGAGCTGACTGATGGTGCACAGACCCCAGAGCCGGAAGCAGGGGGGTCAGGACTTCAGGATTATCCTTGGCTTCAAGTTCCTGGCCAACCTGGGCTACTAAGAGTCTGTCTCTAAATTACAAAATGTTAGATATTTGGCAAAGGTGGAGGTGCATACCTGTGATCCCAATACTTGGGAGGTGGAGGTGGGAAGTCCAGTGTTCAAGGTTATCTTCAACTACAAGATCTCAGACTTGCCTGGGGCACCCAAGTCTTGTATCTAAACAAAACAACAACCAAACAAAAATCTGCAGTCTTCACTTAGCTACGTTAACCTGCTACACCCATTTAGAGGTCCCCAGCCTAAACTTCGAGCATCTGAGCTCTCTCTTCCCGATTTTAACCTCTCTTGGATTGATGTTTATCAAGATCTGTCAGACAGGAGCGGGGTGCTACGTGGCTGCCAATCCCCGCACTGCTAATCCCAGAAGAGAATTGCCGTAAACTCAAGGTCAACCCAGTCAACATAGTGAGTGAGGGTCAGGCCACAGTGAGGCTCTTTCTGAAATAAAATAAAATAATAAAATAAAATAAAGAAGTCAGTAGTCTATACATTTCTTGTTTTCTCTTAAAATTTTACCCGAGTCAAAAGTAGCCCATTTGAGCCATGGATTTCCTGTGGATTATCAGGTCAGGTATGGGCCTTGCAAATGAGTTCTACCTCTTGCTGACACAGTTTTTTTTTCTTGTTTTTTTCAAGACAGGGTTTCTCTGTGTAGTCCTGACTGTCCTGGAACTCGCTCTGTAGACCAGGCTGGCCTCAAACTCACAGAGATCTGCCTGTTTCTGGCTCCCGAGTGCTGGGACTAGAGATGTGCGCCACCCCCGCGGCAGGTGCCAGCACACTTCTTACAGAGACTACTGTGCAGCTGTCTACGGCCAACACCTAGACTCTGCCCCGGGAGAGACTGGGAAACCTCTTTCCTGTAGACTGCTTTGAACCATCTCACATATTAGCTCCTCCAGTTCCACCCCAGCTCAAAGATTTTGCATCTTGGATTTCTTTTACTTTATTCCATATCTGTATTTAATTAACAAGGCTCTTAATTTATTTTATTTTTTCTTAGAACAGACTCAGTGATTCCTTAGAATGCTGTCTCTAGTAATTTCTTTGGAGCCAACAGAAAAATTAGACCAATCCTCTGACTTCCTAGGGCTGTAATAGGATTAAATGAGTTAGCATTAGTAATGCATTTACAGCAGTGTCTCACACATAAAGACACAGAAATGTTAAAGAAATGAAAAGCTAGTTTTAAAATTGGTTCATATACATCCTCCTAGACAGTAAGGAAATGTAATTATTTAGGGGCTAATGAGATGGGTTAACAGGTAAAGACACTTGCTGCTAAGCTCAAGAACCTGAATTCACTATTAACTGAGACTTGACCTGGTGGTGTATGTCTATAAACCCATCATTTGGGAGGTGGAGGCAGGAAACTCAGGAGTTCAAGACTAGCCTTGACTAAAAGTCAAGTTCAGGAGGCCAACCTGGACTAGATGAGACTCTGTCTCAAAAACAAACAACAACAAAATAATAAACCAAACCAACAACCACCTCCCAAACATTATCATTTGGAGCAGTGAAAAATATTTTCATGTGGCCTAGAAAGAGTTCAAGAATGAAATTAATTAAATTATAACTATTTTGCTTAATATTGGAAGTTTTCAGTTTCAAATTTCAATCAATAAAGACATTTCTCCAGGGAAAACTAAATATAATACTTATTATTTTGAAGTTTGGCGAGGAAGGTCTTATTTATACCAGATGGAAATAATTTTCATATAAAATAAAATTGTGAAATTATGTGTTGGCTGATCTGAAATTATGTGTGGTATAGGCCTGTAACATCAACTTCTTAAGATATTGAATCAGGAAGATCCCAAATTCAAGGTCTGCCCGAGCTACAGAGTGAGTTCAAGGACAGTCTGAGCAATTCGGCAAGACCCCATCTCAAAATACAAAGTAGGGATGTAGTTCCATGCACTTGTCTCCTATGTGAAAGGCCTGGGTTTGAACAGGAGGAAACAGGATGGGTTTAGGTAGAATGAAAGATTAAAGCAGTTGTTTTGTTCTGTTTTGTTTTAACAATGCTGATTAGTTTTTGTCAACTTGACCCAAGCTGAAGTCATCTGGGAAGAGGGAGCCTCAACTGAGCAAACATCTCCATCTGTTTGGTCTGTAGACCAGCTTATGGGGCATCTTCCTGATTAATGACTGATGTGGGGGAACCTGGCTCTTTGTGGGCTCCAGAACCATTCCTTGGCAGGTGGTTCTGGGTTGTACTAAAAATCAAGCTGAGCGAGCTATTAGGGAAGAGCTAGCAAGCAGTATCCTACCTTGACCTCTGCTTCAGCGCCTGCCTCCAGCTTCCCACCTTGAGTTCTTGCTCTGACTTCCCTTCAAGAGGGACTATAAGCTTTAAATCAAAATGAACCCTTTCTTCCCAAGTCGCTTTAGTCATGGTATTTATTATAGCAATAGAAAGCAAACTGGAACAATACCGTTAGTTGTTTGTCAAGACAGATTCTTGTTATGTAGCCCAGACTGGCCTCAAACTCATAGTTTTCCTTAAATAGTTCCCAGAGCTGGAATGGTATGTGCCAATATACTTGGTTACTTTCTACTTTTTAATATGTTTATTTTAAACTAAGAAAGACTTAATTAATATCCTAAAAGGAAATGGTTTTAAAAATTGTAGATTCACTTTACATGCATGAGTCTTTTGTCAATATGTATGTTTGTGTAGCACATGTGTACCTGGTGCCTACAGAAGCCAGAAGATCCCCCCAGAACTAGAGTTACAGATGGTCATGAGCCACCATGTGGAGACTGGGAATTGAACCTAGGTCCTCTTCAAGAGTAGCAAGTACTCCTTCCTAACTGCTGACTAACTCTCAAGTCCCACATTTATTTCACACACACACACACACACACACACACACACACACACACACACACACACACACACACACACTCATGAAGAAGAGTTAACTAACTATACTATGATTTTTAGAAAGAAAGAGAGAAAGAAGGGAAGAAAGAGAAGCATACAATATGTAAGGTATGCACATATACGTCTTTCAAACAATCCTATTAAGTGAGTCATACTCAAAATATGATCCAAGTAAAGCTGGTCCAGGAGTACGAGCCGAAAAGGAAAACCCCCGGAGCCCAGGCATTCAAGGCCAGCCTGGGAAATACAGAGACCCTGACTCAAAACCAAACAGCAACACAAAAGAAAAGAAAAGAAATACAGCATGAGTGACTTTATTTTCTTCTCAGTGACTCATTAAACCCCAGAAGAAATTTTCTGTAGGTGCTTCGTAACTTTCTGGGTCATCAGTTGGGTAGCAAAAAGTCCCCAGACCACGTGTTTCCAATAATAGTTTCATTTCTGTAATGACATCGTCCAGTCCAGCAAATAATGGAAGCCCTAAACCCACATACGAATAATGGAAGCCCTAAACCCACATACGAATAATGGAAGCCCTAAACCCACATACGAATAATGGAAGCCCTAAACACACATATGATCCGGCACTTACCTCAAGCTCAGCTCCATCTTGACCATGACCAAAGGTCAGGCCTTTCGTCTGACAGCTAAGCAACTCTGGCTCCTTGGAAAAAAGAGAAAAGGAAAAGGGTCTTATTCGACTGACAATCAGGCAAGCCCTGTTGAGACTTCAAAGAGCAGCAGGTTCTTACTTTTTGTTTCTTCTTACTTTATTTAATTTTTTTATGTGTATATAAAAGATGTTTTACCTGTATGTATGCCTGTACACCATGTGCCTTCTCAGAGGCCAGAAGAGAGCATCAAATCTCCCAGAACCAGGGATAAGGAGTCAACATATGCTTAACCTAGAGGGGAACTGGGAGGAGCAAAGGGAGGGGAAACTGTAATCAGGGTACATAATGTGAGAAAAAAGAATCATTTCAACAAAAGGAAAAATAAATAAGAATAAATGCTTTCTTTTGTAAGGTGCCTTGGTTGTGATGTTTTGAAGCTTTCTTCTTGGTTAAGCCCAGGGAAAACACCCCAAAAACACAAAAAAAACCCACACAAGAATGACACAGTCATCTCCACAGATGAACCCCTCCTCAGGGCAATTCAATTTCAAGCCTTCATAACCACAAAGTCCATTAAGACTTCTGTATTCTGACTCTTTCATTGCTGCTATGAAGCACCAGACCAAGGCGACTTCAAAAAAATCAAGGGTTTATTTTTATTAATTTATTTATTGTCCCTTTTATTGAAATCAATTTTTTTCTCACATAATATATACTGATTACTGGGGGCTGGAGAGATGGCTCAGCAATTAAGAGCACTGGCTGCTGCTTTTCCAGAGGTCCTGAGTTCAAGTGCCAGCACCCTCTGGGCAGCTCACAACTGTCTATAACTGTAGTCCTGTGAGATCCAGTGCCCTCTTCTGGTATGCAGATATACATGAAGAAAAGAACACTCCTCTCAGATTCTTTCCCCAGATTCTCTTTCTGGAAGTCCCGCCTTTCCTCTCCTGCCTAGCTATTGGCCATTTAGCTCTTTATTAAACCAATCAGAAGGTGCCTTAAGCAGATGAGGTAAAACAGACACATCTTTACAGGGAACAAAAGGATTATCCCACAACAGGGATGGATTTGATGGAGACGTCTGGTTTAGGGCTGAGTATTCCAAGGTCTCTCACTCTCTGCATGATGTCTGCTTGTGGGTCTTTCTATTTGTTCCCACCTGCTGTAAGAGGAAGTTTCACTAGTGATGGGTGAGCAAGGCACTGATCTATGAATGTAGTAGAATGTCATTGGGAGTCATTGTATTGCTACATACTTTTAGTAGAAAAGTGGTATTTGGTCCCTGGGCTATCCGGTCTCAGGTTCTTGGCCACCCAAGCGGTGTCAGGTATGGGTTCCATTTCAAGGAGCAGGCCTTAAGTCAAATGAGGTATTGGTTGACTGTTCCCACAAGCTCTGCGCCATCATTGTACTAGCGTATCTTGCAGGCAGGACACAACTGTAGATCATAAGGGTTTGTGGCTGGCTTGGTGGTTATGTTTCTCCTTTAGTAGCATGTAGAGTACCTTCCTGTACCAAAGATGCTAGTATGTAGAGGTGAAAGCTCTCTGTAGGTACCAGTTCAACTTCTCCATGTTAAATGAGTTATGAAGTGTGTTTAGCAATAGGGCCTTGCTACCTACCAGTTTGTGAAAAGTAACCTATAGTCTTGGCAACAGCATTGGTTGTTTAGGAATTTCCATGGGATCCCTTTGGTCAACAATTCAATTAGATGTAACCTGTTACCTATTCTGGAAGCTTCATTTGGTGACAAGAGATGTCCAGTTGGGGCTCTGGGCTCTGTCTCCCCTCTTATTTGGCAATTTCATTTAGATAGCTTTTATATATGTATACATTTTAGGAAGCTTCTTCTGTATTAGGTTTCTATATTACCCCTCAAATGGCCTTTAACTTATCTCTCTCCACTTCCCCTCCTTGTCACTCCCTTCACTCCCCCTCCCCACCTGGTTCTCCCATTCGAGCTGCCCCTACTCCCATCAATCTATAACTATTCTATTCCTTGTTCCAAGGGAGATCTATCTGTCCCCAACACACACACTCCAGTCCCTTACTCTATACCTAACTTCTGTGGTTCTATGGATTGTAGTTTGGCTATCATTAACTTAACAGCTAATATTTATATAGAAATGAATAATACCGTATTTATCTTTCTGGGTCTGGATTTCCTCATTCAGGGTGACTTTTGTTGTTGTTGTTTTTTGAGACAGGGTTTCTCTGTGTAGTCCTGGCTGTCCTGGGATATATATATATATATATATATATATATATATATATATATATATATATATTTCCATGCATTTACCTGGGTAAGTAATATTCCATATGTTGTGTAAATGTACCACATTTTCTTTATCCATCCTTATGTTGAGGGGCATCAAGGTTGTTTCCAATTTCTGGTTATTATAAATAGAGCAGCAATGAACATAGTTGAGCAAGTATCTCTGTGGTAGAATATGTCCTTTGGGTGTATGCCAAAGACTGGTATTTTGCTCAAACTGGATCTTGACGTAGTCCCATTGTTCTGAGGAACCACCATGCTGATTCCCACAGTGGCTATACAAGTTTGCACTCTCACCAGTGGGTGAATGTTCCCTTACTAAACGTCTTTGCCAACATGAGCAGTAACTTGTTTTTTTTAAATATTTTTATGGTTTATTTAACTTTTTATTTTATGTGCATTGGTGTGAAGGTGTCAGATCCCCTGCAACTGGATCTTCAGACAATTGTGAGCTGCCATGTGGGTGCTGGGAATTGAACCCGGGTCCTCTGGAAGAGCAGTCAGTGCTCTCAACCACTGAGCCATCTCTCCAACCCGAGCAGTAACTTATTTTATTGACCATTCCGACAGGTGTAAGATGAGATCTCAAAAGTACTTTTGACTTGCATTTCTGTGATGACTAAGGATGTTGAACTTTTCTTTAAGCGTTTCTTAGACATTTGAGGCTCCTCTTTTGAGAATTCTCTGTTTAGATCTGTATCTCCTTTTAAAATTTAGTTATTTGTTTTCTTGATAACTAGATTTTTGAATTCTTATATATTTTGGATATTAGCCTTCTATTGGATGTGTAGTTGGAAAAAAAACTTTTCCTATCCTGTAAGCTACCATTTTAGACAAGTGACAGTGTCCTTTGCCATAGAGAAGCTTTTCAGTTTCATGAGGGGTCTCATTTATTAGCCGTTGATCTTAGTACCTAGGCTATTACTGTTTTGCTCAGAAAGTCTTTTCCTGTGCCAATGCATCCATGGCGATTCCCCACTTTCTATCAGATCAGTGTCTCTGGTCTTATGTTGTGATCTTAGATTCATTTGGAGTTCAGTTTTTTTTTTTGTTTGTTTCTTAAGGCAGTGTTTCTCTGTGTAACAGCTCTTGAACTCACAGAGATCTGTCTGTATCTCCCTCCAGAGTGCTGGAATTAAAGACGTGTGCCACCATGCGCAGTTTCGAGTTGAATTTTGTACAGGGTGATAAGTATGGAACTATTTGCATTCTTTTACGAGCAGCTGTCCAGTTTGATCAGCACCATTTGTTGAAAATTATTTTCTTCCAGTGTGTGTTTTTCTGGCTTCTTTATAAAAATTGGGTGTGCATAGGTGTGTGGATTTATGTTTGAGTCTCTGATTTTATTCCATTGATCAACCTGTCTGTTTTCATGCCAATACGATGGTGTTTTTATTACGATAGCTCTGCAGCACAACTTGAAATCGGGGTGGTGATGCCTCCAGCAGTTCTTTTATAGTTCAGGATTGTTTTAGTTGTCCTGGGGTTTTTTGTTTCCACGTGAAGCTGAAAATTGTCCTTTCAAGATCTGTGAATAATTGTGTTGGAATTTTGGGGATTTCATTTAGTCTATGGATTGCTTTTGGTAGGATGACCATTTTTACTGTATTAATCCTACTGATCCATGTGCATGAAGATCTTTACATTTTCTGAAATCTTCAATTTCTTTCTTCAGTGTCTTAAAGGTTTTATCATATAAGTTTTACACTTGCTTGGTTAGAGTTACCCCAATATATTTTATATTATTTGAGGCTATTGTGTTGTTCCTTAATTTTTTTCTCAGTCTGTTTGTCATTTGTGCATAGTAGGGATACTAATTTTTGAGAGTTAATTTTGTATCCAGATACTTTGCTCAAAGTGTTTATCAGCTGTAGAAGTTTCCCAGTGAATTTCTTTTCTTTTCTTTGCTTTTCTTTTGAGACAGGGTTTCTCTGTGTAGCTTTGGAGCCTGTCCTAGGACTCTCTGTACTCCAGGCTGGCCTCAAACTCACAGAGATCCACCTGCCTCTTCCTCCCGAGTGCTGGGATTAAAGGCGTGCACCATCACCACGACTCCCAGTGAAATGTTTAAGATCACTTATATATACTATCATGTTATCTACAAATAACTTGCCCTTTCAAATATGTATACACTTGGTCTTCTTCAGTTGTCTTATGTTCTAAGACTTTAAGTATGATGTTAAATAGGTATGGAGAGAGTGTGCAGCCTTGTCTTGTTCCTGATTTTAGTGGAATTCCTTGAGTTACTCTCCATTTACATTGATTTTGGTTATGGGCTTGCTATAAGCTGCCTTTATTATGCTGAAGTATGTCTCTCTTTTTTTCCATCTTCTTTTTTTAAATTTATTGGATTTTTAAAAAATACCAATCCAGGCCGGGCGGTGGTGGCACATACTTTTAATCCTAGCACTTGGGAGGCAGAGGCAGGTGGATCTCTGTGAGTTTGAGGCCAGCCTGGTCTATAAGAGCTAGTTCCAGGACAACCAGAACTACTACACAGAGAAACCCTGTCTCAAAAAACCAAACCAAACCAAACCAAAACAAAACCACCAATCCAAGTTCCCACTCCCTCTCCTCCTCCCATTCCCTCCACACACCCTTCCACCCCACCCTTATCTAATCCTCAGAGTGGGTAAGCACATTGCTTTGAGAAGGTTCAAGGCCCTCCCTACTATATATAGGCTGAGCAAGGTATACATCTAAAGAGAATAGGATCCCAAAAAGCCAGTACATGCAGTAGGAATAAATCCTGGTGCCACAGGCAGTGACCCCTCAGTCTGTCCCAGAAGTCCAACTGTCAGCCACATTCAGAGGGACTAGTTTGGTCCTATGCTTGTTTCTTCCCAGTCCAGATGGAGTTGGTGAGCTCCCATTAGCTCAGGTAGACTGTTTCAGTGGATGAACCCATCATGGTCTTGACCTCTTTGCTCATATTCTCATTCCTTCCACTCTTCAACTGAACCTTGGAGCTCAGTCTAGTGCTCCGATGTAGGTCTCTGCCTCTGTTTCCATCAGTTGATGGATGAAGGTTCTATGGTGATATTTAAGATATTCATCAGTCTGATTACAGGGCAGGTCAAGATTGGGCCCCCTCTCTTTTATTGCTTAGGGTCTTAGCCGGGGTCATTCTTGTGGATTCCTGGGAATTTCTCTAGAGCCACGTTTCTGCTAACCCTATAATGGCTCCCTCAGTCAAGTTATCTCTTTTCTTGCTCTCATCTCTGTCCTTCCTCTATCTCTACTATCCCATTCCCTCATGTTCTCCTCAACCCTCCCGTCCCCCCTCCTCTTCCTCTTCTACCCTCCCCTCTCTCCCTACCCCCATGCTTGTAAGGTGATCTTGTCTGTTTCCAATTTCCAGGTGGATCTATATATGTTTTTCTTTGGGTTCACCTTATTACTTAGCTTCTCTAGGATCATGAACTATAGGCTCAATGTCCTTTGTTTACAGCTAGTATCCACTTATGAGTGCATATATACCATATTCATCTTTTTGGGTCTGGGTTACCTCACTCAGGATAGTGTTTTCTAATTCCATCCATTTGCATGCAAAATTCAAGATGTCATTGCTTTTTACCACTGAGTAGTACCCTAATGTGTAGATGTGCCACATTTTCTTTATCCATTCTTTGGTTGAGGGACGTCTAGGTTTTTTCCAGTTTCTGGTTATTACAAATAATGCTGCTATGAACATAGTTGAACAAATGCTATTGTAGTATGATTGAGCATCTTTTGGGTATATGCCCAAAAGTGGTATTGCTGGATCCTGAGGTAGGTTGATTCCCAATTTTCTGAGAAACCGCCACACTGATTTCCAAAGTGGTTGCACAAGTTTGCATTCCCACCAGCAATGGATGAGTGCTCCCCTTACTCCACATCCTCTCCAGCATAGGCTATCATTGGTGTTTTTTATTTTAGCCATTCTGACAGGTGTAAGATGGTATCTCAAAGTTGTTTTGATTTGCATTTCCCTGATAGCTAAGAAAATTGAACATGTCCTTAAGTATCTTTTGACCATTTGAAATTCTTCTGTTGAGAATTCTCTGTTTAGTTCAGTACCCCATTTTTAAAAACTGGGTTAATTAGAATTTTAATATCTAATTTCTTGAGTTTTATATATTTTGGAGATCAGTCCTTTGTCTAATGTGGGGTTGGTGAAGATCCTTTCCCATTCAGTAGGTTGCCTTTTTGTCTTATTGACTGTGTCCTTTGCTTTACAGAAGCTTCTCAGTTTCAGGAGGTCCCATTATTTATCATTGCTCTCAGTGTCTGTGCTACTGGGGTTATATTTAGGAAGTGGTCTCCTGTGCCCATGCATTGAAGACTACTTCTCACTTTCTCTTCTATCAGGTTCAGTGTGGTCAGATTTATATTGAGGTCTTTAATCCATTTAGACTTGAGTTTTATGCATGGCGATAGATATGGATCTATTTTCATTCTTCTACATGTTGACATCCAGTATGCCAGCACCATTTGTTGAAGATACTTTCTTTTTTTCCATTGTATAATTTTAGCTTCTTTGTCAAAAATCAGGTGTTCGTAGGTGTGTGGATTAATATTTGGGTCTTCGATTAGATTCCATTGGTCAACCTCTCTGTTTTTATGCCAATACCAAGCTGTTTTCATTACTATAGCTCTGTAATAGAGCTTGATGTCAGGGATGGGGATGCCTCCAGAAGTTCCTTTATTGTACAGGATTGTTTTGGCTATCCTGGGGTTTTTTTGTTTTTCCATATGAAGTTGACTATTGTTCTCTCAAGGTCTGTGAAGAATTGTATTGGGATTTTGATGGGGATTGCATTGAATCTATAGATTGCTTTTGGTAGGATTGCCATTTTTACTATGTTGATCCTACCCTACCTATCCAAGAGCATGGGAGATCTTTCCATTTTCTGGTATCTTCTTCAATTTCTTTCTTCAAAGACTTACAGTTCTCATCAAATAGGTCTTTCACTTCTTTGGTTAATGTTACCCCAAGATAGTTTATGTTATCTGTGGCTATTGTAAAAGGTGATGTTTTTCTGATTTCCCTCTCAGCTTCTTTATCATTTGTGTATAGGGATGCTACTGATTTTTTTGAGTTGATCTTGTATCCTGCCACATCAGTGGAAGTATTTATCAGCTGTAGGAGTTCTCTGGTAGAGTTTTTGGGGTCACTTATATACACTATCATATCATCTACAAATAACGAAATTTGACTTCCTCCTTTCCAATTTGAATCCCCTTGATCTCCTTTTGTTGTCTTATTGCTATTGCTAGAACCTCAAGAACTATACTGAAGAAATATGGAGAGAGTGGACAGCCTTGTCTTGTTCCTGATTTTAGTGGAATCACTTTGCGTTTCCCTCCATTTAATTTGATATTGCCTGTTGGCTTGTTGTATATTGCTTTTATTATATTTAGATATGTTTCTTGCATCCCTGACCTCTCCAAGACCTTTATCAGGAAGGGATGTTGAATTTTTTCAAATGCTGTTTGATCATCTAATGAAATGACCATATGGTTTTTTTCTTTCAGTTTATTTATATGATGGATTACATTGGTAGATTTTTGTATGTTGAACCAGGCCTGCATCTCTGGGATGAAACCGACTTGATTATGGTGTATAATTTTTTTGATGTGTTCTTGGATTCGGTTTGCCAGTATTTTATTGAGTATTTTTGGATCCATGTTCATGAGTGAGACTGGTCTGTAATTCTCTTTCTTGGTTGAGTGTTTGTTTAGTTTTGGTATCAGGGTAATTGTAGCCTCATAAAAAAAGTTTGGCAATGTTCCTTCTCTTTCTATTATGTAGATCAATTTGAGCAGTATAGGTATTAGCTCTTCTTGGAAGTTTTAGTAGAATTCTGCGCTGAAACCATCTGGCCCTGGGCTTTTTTTGGTTGGAAAGTTTTTGATGACAGCTTCCATTTCCTTGCAGTTTATAGGTCTATTTAAATTGCTCACCTGGTCTTGATTTAATTTTGGTATATGGTATCTATCTAAAAAGTTGTCCATTTCTTTTACATTTTCCAGTTTTGTGGAGTATAGGTTTTTGTAGTATGATCTTATGATTGTCTGAATTTCCTCAGTGTCTGTTGTAATTTCTGCCTTTTCATTTCTTCATTTCTGATTTTGTTAATTTGGATGTTCTCTCTCTGCCTTTTGATTAGTTTGGATAAGGGTTTGTTTATCTTGTTGATTTTCTCAAAGAACTAGCTCTTTGTTTCATTGTAGCACAGCGCCTGCTCTATGTGCTATGGTATGGTTTGCAAACCCCGCAATGGGCTGGAGATTGAAACACACACACACACACACACACACACACACACACACACACACACAAACACACACACACACAGAGAGAGAGAGAGAGAGAGAGAGAGAGAGAGAGAGAGAGAGAGAGAGAGAGAGAGAAGAGGTCATCCTTGAAACAAGAATGCCCCTTTATTGTGTTCCAGAGCAGCTTATATAGGGTCTCCTTGACTAATGGCCACACCCAAACTCTCAGCTGTAAGCCCCCCCCAGAAACCACTGCCCTGATATCAGGAACTCCTGAGGTTCTGGTGCTCAGAGCAGCTATAAGACAAGTTGTTTACTCTGGCAGGCAGAGGGTCACAGGAAATTCAGGGTCTGGGGGTTCACAGTACCCAACATGTCATTGATTCTTTGTATTGTTTTCTTTGTTTCTATTTTGTTGATTTCAGCCTATTATTTCCTATCTTCTACTCCTTCTGGGTGAGTCTGCTTTTTTTTTTTTTTGTTGTTGTTGTTGTTGCTCCAAAGCTTTCAGGTGTGCTGTTAAGTCACTAATGTGAGCTTTCTCCGTTTTCTTTATGTGGGCACTTAGTGCTATGAACTTTCCTCTTAGCACTGCTTTCATAGTGTCCCATAGGTTTGGATACGTTGTACCTTCATCTTCATTGAATTCAAGGAAGTCTTTAATTTCTTTCTTTATTTCTTCCTTGATCCAGGGGTGGTTCAGCAGTTCACTGTTCAATTTCCATGAGTTTGTAGGCTTTCTGAGAGTAGTATTGTTGTTAAATTTTAACTTTAATCCATGGTGATCCGATAAGACACAGAGGGTTACTCCAATTTTTTTTGTATCTGTGGAGGTTTGCTTTGTTACCGAGTACCAATTTTAGAGAAGGTTCCACGAGGCACTAAGAAGAAGGTATATTCTTTTGTGTTTGGGTGGAAGGTATATATGCCTTTTGTGTTTAGGTGGAATGTTCTATATATGCCTGTTAAATCCATTTGATTCATGACATCTGTTAGTTCTCTTATTTCTCTGTTAAGTTTCTGTCTGGTTGACCTGTCCATTGGCGAGAGTGGAGTGTTGAAGTCTCCTACTATTACTGTATGGGGTTTGATGTGCGATTTAAGTTTTAATAATGTTTCTTTTGCATATGTGGGTGCTCGTAGATGCTCAGGATTGAGACTACATCTTGTTGGAATGTTCCTGTTATGAGTATAAAGTGTACTTCTCCATCTCTTCTGATTGATTTTAGTTTGAAATCAATTTTGTTAGATATTAGGATAGCTACACCCACTTGTTTCTTAGGTTCATTTGATAGGAAAACCTTTTCCCAGCCCTTTACTCTGAGGTAATGTCTGTCTTTGAGGTTGAGGTGTGTTTCTTGTATAGAGCAGAAGGCTGGATCCTGTTTTCATATCCATTCTCTTAACCTGTGCCTTTTTATAGGTGAATTGAGTCCATTGATCATTGATATTAAGCAATATTAATGACCAGTGGTTGTTAATTCCAGTTATTTTTGGTAGTAGTATTTGTATGTTTCCCTTCTTTGGGTTATGCTGGTAGGGGTTTATCAGATACCTGTGTTTTTGTGGGTGTAGTTAGCTTCCTTGGGTTGGGGGTTTTCCTTTCAGTACTTTCTGTCGGGCTGGGTTTGTGGCTACATGTTGTTTTTTTTTTTAAAGATTTATTTATTATGTATACAACATTCCTTCCATATACACCTGCACACCAGAGGGGGACACCAGATCTCATTAAAGATGGCTGTGATCCACCATGTGGTTGCTGGGAATTGAACTCAGGACCTCTGGAAGAGCAGTCAGTGCTCTTAACCGCTGAGCCATCTTGCCAGCCCCTATACATATTTACATATTGTTTAAATCTGTTTTTGTCATGGAATATCTTGTTTTCTCCATCAAAGGTGATTGAAAGCTTTGCTGGGTATAGTAGTCTGGGCTTACATCCATGGTCTCTTAGTGTCTGCAGCACATCTATCCAGGACCTTCTGCTTTCATGGTTTCCACTGAGAAGTCAGGTGTAATTCTGATAGGTTTACCTTTATATGTTACTTGCCCTTTTTCCTTTGCAGCTCTTAATATTCTTTCTTTATTCTGTATGTTTTGTGTTTTGATTATTATATGGCGAGGGGATTTTTTTTTTTGATCTAGTCTATTTGGTGTTCTGTATGCTTCTTGAACCTTCATAGGAATATCCTTCTTTAGGTTAGGAAAGTTTTCTTCTATGATTTTGTTGAATATATTTTCTGGGCCATTGAGCTGGAATTCTTCTCCTTCTTTTACCCTTATTACTCTTAGGATTGGTCTTTCCATGGTGTCCCAGATTTCCTGGATGTTTTGTGTTAAGAATTTGTTGGATTTAATGTTTTCTTTGATCAATGAGTCTATTTCCTCTATAGTATCCTCAGCACCTGAGATTCTTTCTTCTATTTATTGTATTCTGTTGGTTATACTTGACTCTGTAGTTCCTGTTTGTTTACCCAGATTTTCCATATCCAGATTTCCCTTGGTTTGTATTTTCTTTATTACCTCTATTTCAGTTTTCAAGTCTTGAACTGTTTGCTTCACCTGTTTGATTGATTTTTCTTGTTTTTCTTCGGTTTCTTTGAGGGATTTATTAATTTCTTCCTTTTTTGTTTGTCTTTTCCTCCATTTCTTTAAGAGAGTTTTTCATTTCCTCTTTAAAGTTCTCCATGATTTTCATAAAGTTATGTTTAAAGTTGTTTTCTTCTACTTCTTCTGGGTTAGGATGATCAAGTCTTCCTGTTATGTGACCACTGGGTTCTGGTCTTACCATGTTGCTTTTTAAGTTGTTGGAGAAATTCTTGCATTAGTGCCTACCCATCTCTTCCTTCAAATGAGGCCATCAGTGTCTTTGCATCTTGGTCCAATCCTTGCAGTGGCTGTCTGAGTGTTTGGGAGTTTTTCTTGGTCTGTTCTGTACTGTCAATGTTTGTCTCAGAAAGCCTCTGAGGTCTCTATAAGCCTGCTCTCTTGGTCTTCTCTTCTTGTTTACTCTCTTCATGCTCTCTCTTAATCCCCTCAGTGTTGTAGCAAGCTCTTGGTCCCCTCTGTATTATAGCAAGCTCTCAGCTCTTAGGCGGGGTGTGGCTAGTAGCGTGGGGGTCCAGTGGATGGGTTTGGGTTTTGGGGGAGCCTACCCACAGGAAACTCTCTGCTGGTTGGCTAGAAAAGCCGAAGGAGTTGGGGAGGGGCCCAGGGTTTTGTCCCATTGCGGAGGTCCTAGAAAGTGGGGTGTCTTGCCATGTGACTGTTCATTCACCTCATAAGTCCCCTCAGTATTGGAGCAAGCTGTGTTTCCGAGGTGTGTCTCTTGAACCCCTAATCTCTCTAGGATTTTTATCATGAAAGGGTGTTAGATTTTGTCAAAGGCCTTTTCTATATCTGATGAGATGATCATGTGATTTTTATCTTTCAGCTTCTTTATATGGTGGATTGCATGTATCGATTTACATATGTTGAACCATCCCTGAATCTCTGGGATGAAGGCTACTTAATCATGGTCATTGATCTTTTTGATGTGTTCTTGAATTCAGTTTACAAGTATTTTAGTGAGAATTTCTACACTGTATTCATAAGGAAATTGGTCTGTGTTGGGTCTTTATGTGGTCTGGGCATCAGGGTAACCATGGCCTTGTAGAACAAATTGGGCAATATCTCTTCTGTTTCTATTGTGTGAAATAATTTTGGAGTATTGGCATTAACTCTTCTTTGAAAGTCTGGTAGAATTCTGTGCTAAAACCGTTTTGTTGAGAGCTCAGAAGAGGTCAGAAGAGGGCATTAAATACCCTGAACTTAAAGCAGTTGTGAGCTACTCAACATGTGTGCTGGGAACCAAACTTGGATCCTCTGGTAAAGCAACAAGTACCCTTAACCTCTGAGTCACTTCTCCAGCCCCCATATTGATTTATTGATTGATGGAGAGAAATCTCATGTAGCCCAGGCTGGACTTGAACTCTGTATGTAGCCAAGGATCACTTAAACTCCTGATTTCCTGCCTCTGCTTCCTAAGTGCTGGGATAATATACATCCACCAGCTCCCCTTGTGTATACCATGCTGGAATTATACATGGGCCTCATGGTTCACTTTACCAACCAAGCTATACCCTCAGCCTCCAGGTGTTTGTTGTAAAAGCAAAATTATAATTCATATAATGAAGAATTAATAGAATTATGTAAGTTTCCTTTTTCTTTCTAAAAATTTATTTATTGAGTACGTGTGTATGTGTGCATGAGTGTGTGTGTGTGTGTGTGTGTGTGCGAGAGAGAGAGAGAGAGAGAGAGAGAGAGAGAGAGAGAGAGAGAGAGAGAGGAGAGTTGGAGAGTTTCATGCAGGCCACAGTCTGAGTGTAAAGATCAATGGAAAAGTTTTAGAACCTCGGTTCTCTTATCCTACCCTGTTTTGTTTGGGGTTTTGATTTGGTTTTGTTGTTTTCATTTCTAAAAATTATTATTATCTGTATATGTGCACACATGATGGTAGGGATGCTGTGCCCTGCTGTGCTCATGGAGGACAGAGGACAGCTTTGAGGCAGGGTCTCCTGCTCTTTCTGCTGGTGTGCTGTGTGTTCAAGCTTCCTCCCACCTAGCGGTGGAAGTGCTGGGATCACAGATGTGTACCACTGCATTTCGCTTCATACACAGGTTCAGAGCTTGAACTTTGGTCATCTGAACTGCATGGCAATTATTTTTACTAGCCAAGCATCACTGCCTGGATTTGGGTACCTTTTCTACTTGAGAAAGGCCTTTCCTTTAATTCACCATGTAGTTTAGTTCTTGGGTTTCTTGTTTGTTTGCTGATTAAAGTATTTTTTTTTCAATTTTTCAATGATTATTTCAGATTGTGTGGCTACTACTAAACCAGTCAAATATGTTTGATTCAGTTTACTTAAACCCCATTTAACAGGACTTTAATCATGAAAGTTCAAAAGTGGAAGAAGAGTTAAGATTTTTTTTTAGAAGATGCCAGGCAGTGGTGGTGCTCGCTTTTAATCCCAGCATTCGGGAGGCAGAGGCAGGTGGATCTCTGTGAGTTTGAGGCCAGCCTGGTCTACAAAGTAAATTTCAGGACAGCCAGAACTGTTACACAGAAAAAGCATGTCTCAAAAAGCAAAAACCAAACAAAAAGAATAAAGAAAGAAAGAAAAAAAAGAAACTGTAGTGTGTAGCTGCTCAGGTCACAGCTGGTGACCACAGCCTTGTGGTCAGATGTCACGGCTGGACACACGCTCTGAGAAGCATAAAATCTACTTTTTTTTTTTTTTGGTCAGGTGTGTAGTTCCTCCCCTCCCCCCGCAGCAAAGCAGATAAAGCCCCCGCCCCCTGCAGCAAAGCAGATAAAGGGAGCATCTATAGTATCATGCAACCCAGCTACAGTCTTTGTTCCTGCCTTGTCCAGGCGTCAGGGTAAACTCAAGGCTCCTCTTTATTCATTCTAAGAAAGAAAATCCATTGTAGGAGGCATAAGACTCTGGAGGAAAGCTTTGCAGAGAAAGCAGGCTGATGGGTTACGTCATACACCGCACAGTAAGATTTAATAAAACTCCCACTAAGCATTTCTGTAGGTTCATCCTGGGATACCAGCTACTGCTCCCTAAGAACGGCTTTCTGGGGCAGCCTCTGAGTGCCGCCTGCTCAGAGAGCCTTCCTTCCAAACCCCTAAATCTATTTTCCTCTTTTAGAACTTTTTTTTTTGTTTTTGTTTTTGTTTGTTTTTTGAGACAGGGTTTCTCTGTAGCTTTGAAGCCTGTCCTGGAACTAGCTCTTGTAGATCAGGCTGGCCTCGAACTCACAGAGATCCACCTGCCTCTGCCTCTCGAGTGCTGGTGTGAGCCACGACACAAGCCCAGCTGAGACACTGTCTTAAAAAACAAAACCAAGCCGGGCGGTGGTGGCACACGCCTTTAATCCCAGCACTTGGGAGGCAGAGACAGGTGGATCTCTGTGAGTTCAAGACCAGCTAGTTTCAGGACAGGCTCCAAAGCCTCAGAGAAACCCTGTCTCAAAAAAAAAAAAAAAAAACCCAAAACCAAAACCAAAATAAAAACAAACAAACAAAAAATCCAAAACCATTGTGTGTGTGTGTGTGTGTGTGTGTGTGTGTGAGCAGTAGAGAGATGGCTCAGCAGGTATGAGCATTGATTGCCCTTCCAGAGGACTGGGGTTCAGTTCCCAGCACCTACACATCTCACAATGTCTTTACTCCAGTTCCTTCTCGGAGATCAGATGGCCTCAAGGGCACTGAACACACATGGTAACATAGACATGTAGGCAAATGGTACACACGTGGTAACATAAACATGTAGGCAAATTGTATACACGTGGTAACATAAACATGTAGGCAAATGGTCATACACATAAAATAAAAATAGATAAATCTTAAAACAAGAAAAACTTAGCTGGGGGATGCAAGCCTATAATCTGTCACTTGTGAGGCAGAAGCAGGAGGATTGATACAAGTTCTGTGCCAGCCTGGTCTACCAAGCAACTTCCAAGCCAGTCAGAGCCACATAGTAAAAACAAAAAAATCTCAAAAAATCAAAGCAAAATAAAACCTGGGATCTAGAGTAAAATCCAATGAGGACTCATTAATCCTCCTCCTCAAATCTATTTCCTTTCTTCAGGTTGATGGATTTATAATTCGCTGTGGCCACATGGCTTAATTATGGCCAATGGAGTGGTTGGTAGTGGAGGTGACCTACACAACTTTAAAGTTACCTGCTTAGAGCCAGGCACAGAGGTTCACACTTAGGGTCCCAGCACTCGGGAGATTGAGACGGGGGACTGCTTCAAGTTTGAGGCCAGCTTGGTCTACAGAATGAGAGTCTATTTTCCAACAAAACCAAAACCAAGTCATTTGATTGGAAGGAAGGAAGCTGCATTCTGATTTCTTTCTTTTCCTGCTTCGCTGGAGCAGAAAATCAGACCGGACAGTAACACAACTTGGAGCAATCAGGCAAAACCACATCCTCCTAGTACCGTGCTCTTCCTGGTGTGAGCATTGGCTCGGCCTCACCAGCGTCACCTGCGGGCCTGTGAGACTCCTAAGGCAGAACCTGAAGCCCCTTTGCAGACCTGCTCCCCGAGTCTGCAGTCTCTAACGAGATGCCCATGTGGTTTGTACTGATGCTGCAGCTGAAGAACTCTGGAGCACGTGGTGATGGAACCCTGAATGTCAACAGCTGGGCCACCTGCTCCTACCTACCTTTGATCACTTCCCATTTTCCTTTAATTTTGGAAAATTAAAAATAAAACCTTCTGGGGAGCTGTGGATAGAGCTCAGTGGGAAAGCCTGTGTGAGATCCTAGGTTCAATCCCCAGCGCCCCCCCCCCACACTCACACATACACACACACTCACACATGCACTCAAATCTTAATCGGTGTGGGTTGTATTTGTGTGTGTATGTCTTACTGGAGTTCAAACTTGAAGCCTTCCATACACCAAGTGCATGCTCCCTCAGTCCCACGGCAACCACATTTAACAATAGGTTCAGTGGTATTAAGTACACACACACGGTGTCGTGAAACCATCACCACCAACTGTCTCTGGGGCTTTTTTCATTCTATAAAAGTGACACTTGAAATTCTACACCCATCAAACAACAACTGCCCTTTTTTAAGCTCTCACCCCCCACAGACCCTGGCAGCCACTATTTTACTTTGGGACAGTTAGGAGAGGCAAATCTCTAAATCACCCACTGTTCGGATTCCCTCTTGTAGAGCAAAAAAAGAGTTGATTTCCTCAGTTGCTGGGTGTTGACAGCTGACAGTCTTGGCCCTCTAGAATGAACAGAGCTCAGCCAGTGTCTTCTAGGGTCAACAAGCTCACATCCAAAAGGTGTGGGGGGCCAATCCCATGTCCATAAATTGGGGTAACTCTAGAGCCTTACTTCTTAAACTCTGTGACCCTGAGGGGTTGAAAATCTGAACACGGGACTTGCAAAAACATTGGTCTTAGTAAAAGGTTTCTGAATGCATGAATAGCTGACAAAAATTAACTCAACATCAAATGCAGGATCTCAGTGCTTCTGACAGCCTCTGCCTGTGTCATGTGGTGTGTCTTCACTCCAGCCTTGGTCCTAAACACGCAGCATGCCATCACACATGCCAGGATGGCTGCCTAAAACACGCCTCAGATTCGAGACTTTTTATGTTATGAATCGCAGTGTTTTTATCATATACACAAGTTCTTCTGCTTCTGTAGAAACCGTGTTTAATCTGGAAAACTAATATTTTAAATATTATCTCATCGTGATTCCTCATCATGTATACATCAGTTGAGAATCTATATAGGTTTATTGTATTAGAATATTTGATTTTATAAATTGCTGATGAGTTTCATATAAAATTATTAAACGAATTTGACTTGGGAGTAGGACAGAATTTGCAAGACTTTCTGAAATGGCCATAAATACACTTCTGCCATTTTGTACTGTGTATTTATGTGAAGATGTATTCTTCCAATTAAAGATTATAAAATCGCCGGGCGGTGGTGGCGCACACCTTTAATCCCAGCACTCGGGAGGCAGAGGCAGGCTGATCTCTGTGAGTTCGAGGCCAGCCTGGTCTACAAGAGCTAGTTCCAGGACAGGCTCCAAAGCCACAGAGAAACCCTGTCTCGAAAAAACAAACAAACAAACAAAAAGATTATAAAATCAAGATATCAATCAACTTTTAAAAAATTGGGGTCAGGAGGGTCAGGAGTTCAAGGTCATCCTCTTCAACATAGCAAATCTGAAGCCAGACTGGGCTACAAGATACCTTGACTCACTTTAAAAAAAATTAAAACGAATTCTCTGCATCCTGAAGTATTAAACTATGTAGCCAAAGGGCTGGAGAGATGGCTCATTAGACTACTTGCCCAGATGTGGCCCTACTCACAATAGGCTGGGCCCTCCCACATCAATCATTAATTAAGAAAATGCCCTGTAGTCTATCTACATCTGTGTAACAGTCCTAGCTGTCCTGGAATTAACCCTTGTAGACCAGGCTGGCCTCAAATTCACAAAGATCCACCTGCCTCTGCCTCCTGAGTGCTGGGATTAAAGGCATGCATCACCACTGCTGATTTTATTGAGGCATTATTTTAATTGAGACTCTCTCCTCTCCAGCGACTCTAGCTTGTGTCAAGTTGATATAAAACTAGCAATCACAATCATCAAGGAAATGGACTTACAACTATGAAGTGCTAACACCAAGCTTGCCTTCTTGTTCTTTTTTAAAGATTCATTTTGTATTTTAAGTGTCTGATTCTTTTACCTGTCTGTATATGTGTTCCGCGTGTGTGCCTGGTGTCTGTAAAGGGCCAAAGAGGGTACTGAATTCCTTGGAACTGGAGTGATAGGTGGCTGTGAGCCACCATGTGGGTGTAGGGAACTTAACCTGGGTGCACTGAAGAGCAGCAAGTGTCCTTCACTACTGAGCCAGCTCTCTGTCCCCTTTCTCTTTCATTCCTTAGCAGTCTTCAGTGTAACTTAGTGGTAGAGTGCTTCCTAGCATTCACAGGCCCTATGTTCTATACCCAGCACCCCAGTGCAACAAAAACCAGTGTCCAAGAGGGGCATGGTAGCTCATGCCTGTAATTCCAACATTTAGAAAGTAAGGCAGAAGGATTACAAAATTATTACCAGTTGGAGGCCATCCTGGGCTACAGAATGAGTTCTAGGTCACTTTGGTCTAAAGAAAAAAACAAAGCTCCCAATATCTACATCTATCTATCTATCTGTCTATCTATCTATCTATCTATCTATCTATCTATCTATCTATCTATCTATCTTCTATCTATCTATCTATCTATCTATCTATCTATCTATCTATCTATCATCTATCTATCTATCTATCTATCTATCTATCTATCTATCTATCATCTATCTATCTATCTATCTATTGAGCATCATAGAGCACAAATCTAATTAAAATTTATTTTCACAAAGCCTAGATTAGTGTTACTTATGAGGCTGAGGCAGAAGGATCACAGGTTAGAGGCCAGCCTAGAGGATGAATAATGAGATATCTCTCAATATATATTTATATAATATAAATGTATATATCTATATATACATACTTTCCCCCATATATAGTATGTATATACCATATAATATAAATATATTATATAGTATGTGTATAACATATAATACAAACATATACTATTTATATATACATATTATTTATATAACTATATACCATACATATACTATAATATATACTATATAATATATGTACTATATAAAAGATCACCTTCAGTCATCAACAAGTTCAAGACCAGCCTGGGCTATATGAAATCCTGGTGGAGAAATGGCTCATCAGTTTAGAGCACTTGTTACTCTTGCGGAGGACCTGGGTTTGATTCTCAGCACCCATATGATGGTTCACAACAGCCTATCACATCAGTTCTAGGGGATCCAACACCTTCTTCTGACCCTTTTGGGCAACAGGCATACATGTGGTGCAATGCATACAAGCAGGCAAAACACTCACAAACATAAAATAAACAAACGAATGAATCTAAAAGGGAGGGCCTGGAAAGAAAGCTCATCCGGTAAAGGTCCTTGCACACAAGCCTGGTGACGCTGTTTTAATCTCTAGAATACACAGAGAGACGAAAGGAAAGAGCTGCCTGCCCGCAGTTTTCCTTTCACTTCCACTGGAGCGCTGAGGCAGGTGCAGCCCCCCATGGTGTGCACGCAATGAATTTTCAAAGCGTTTAACAAGGCAAAAACTGAGAGGAATCTTATGACAGATAAATAGCTATGGTCAGGATTTTCACTGATATCTACTAGAGACATCACAATTGTGGGGGGGCCAAGATAACGCTTTGAAGTGAACAGTCTCCTAGACCTCTTTCCACTACATGCTAGGACCAGTCCTAATCTAATGGCACTCCCACGAAAACCAAAATGCCTCTGTTTTGAGGATCACAGCTCAAAAAGGACATTATTATGAATGATTAAAATAAATTAAGTTATTGTGTATATTTTCTATGATGTCAGGGTAGGGTCACAAAAATATTCCATCAGTTTTCCCTCTGAGTCTCTGCAGTCAATAGCTAACATTTTTTATCACCACTTTTAATTAGGAAGTTGGGCTCAGGGAGATTAAGCCACTTGTATTGAGTCACACAGCGAGTACGTGATAGATCTTGTCCTTACCCTAACCAGCTCACTATACACCCTACAAAGATGGCATTGAAAAATGATGTGTGGTCTGGTGGTGGTGCACAGCTCTGGGTTCGAGGACTGCCTGGTCTACATAGTGAGTTCCAGGATAGCTAGGACTACACAGAGAAACTCTGTGTTGGAGAGAAAAAACAAAATAAGATAAAGAAAAGGAACATGATGTGTCTCTGGTTGCGGGCCAAACGATGAGATTGCTGGAGTCTTGTCATTTACTCTCTCTTCAGCCTCCTGGAAATGCAATCGCCTGTGCTCAGGCTCCTGCAGCTACCCAGCATGCCCTGCTCTCCCTCCTGTCCGTTTCCATGGACACAGCTGCTCTTCAGAAAAGTGTACCTCTGCTTGGTTTCCTGCGGGGTAAACAAAAAGGATGGGAGTGCTCCTTTATCGGTGGTTGTATTGGTTTTTATCCTAGAACTGTCCTTCTGTGCGGGCCTGACATGGGCACAGGGGCTGGTCTGGAAGCACACACCCTTCACTCAGGGCAGTTTTTGCCTCCCATATCCCAGTCAATCCAGCTTTCTGTGCTTCTCTTTTCCCTTCAAGCAAGCTCCTGTTCATGGAAATTTACAAGTACATTGTTATTCCCCAACTATTTGGGGGGAGGGGGGCGAATTTCAGCTCTGATGGTCTATGTCAGCTTCATGTTCTCAACCTGGGGTTGACTGCCCACTTAGCAATGGTACCTCAAAGCAGGCAGTGGATGGAGAAGTGCATCTTCTGGAAGCCTTGCTTTTTATACACAGTAGATGATTAAAATGGTGTAGGAAGTCCTTCTGTCTGTGTGTTGCTTTTATTGGTTAATGCATAAAGAACTTCTTTGAGCCTATGGCAGGGAAGAACAGAACTAGGTGGGGAAAGCTAGGCTGTGTGCTGGGAGAAAGAAGGGCAGAGTCAGAGAGAAGCCATGGAGCCGCCGCCAGAGACAGATATACCAAAACTTCACCTGGTAAGCCACAGCCACGTAGCAATATACAGAATAATAGAAATGGGTTAAATTAAATTAAATTAATAAGAAGCAAGAGCTAATGGGCCAAGCAGTGAAATACAGTTTCTGTAATTGGGGCTATTGTAATTGTAATTGTATTGTAATTATAATTGTATTGTAATTGGGGCTATGCAGCCAGGAACCAACAAGCAGCCTCCTTCTCCAACATTAAAACATCTTAATTTCATTACAGATGCAGGGGCATCATGGAATCCCCCTTTGACTTGAATCAAAAGCTGCAACAGTATTGACTTAGACATTTCTCCAGGACAGTGGTTCTTAACCTTTCTTATGCCGCAGCCCTTAAATACAGTTCCTCAAGTTGTGGTGATCCCCAACCATAAAATTATTTTTGTTGCTACTTTATAACTGTAATTTTGATACTATTATGGACCATAATGTAAATATCTGATATTTCTGATGGTCTTAAATGACCCCTATGAAAGGGTCACTTGATCCACAAAGGGATAGGGACCCACAGGTTGAGAACCACTGCTCCAGGGTCTGGGGCTGTATCTCAGTTGGTAACATGTTTGCCAGCATGCATGGAGTACTGGGTTTCATCCACAACACTCTATAAACTACACATGATGGCTCAGGAGGATCAGAAGACCAAGGTCATCCTCAGCTAGTTATTGAATTCAAGGCCAACAAGGACTTGTCTCCAAAATAAATAAAACAAATAAGATAAAGACACTTTTCTATGTGAGTATGGTAGCAATGTCCTGATCTCCCTTCATTCCTCCATCCCTACTGAACACCTACATTTTCAAATGACCCTTAACTCCGTCACTCGGCCTAGGGGGTCTGCTATAACTTTATTTCATGTGTGTATCATACTAAAGCCAAATACAGTGCTGGCTGTAGTAACTGCTCTTAGAGCTAGTTAAATGATGGATGGGTGGGTGGATGGATGGATGGATGGAGTGCTGATTCTCTTGAGGCCTAAAGTGGAAATTCTTATTCTCATTCATGAACTGAATTTCACTCATTCAACAGGATGCCAATTATCACCGTTGAATGTGGCAAACAATTCTGAGAATATAAAGTCCCATGTGAACTTGTAGGGCTAGAACTACCATAGAAGGGTGCTCTGTGACAACCCTAATACTCAGCAATCCTGAGAGGAGAGGGACATGGCATGCTTATATTGATGGTTAGACTAGATGTTGACGTTATACTTCTGAGGTTAAATGATGACATTCATTTATCAACGATACTTTCAGGCTTTTGATACTATAACTTATCCTAGGGAAATGCTGAGATCTGGGTGGCTGGGAAATGAACAAGTGACCTCCTACAAGAAATTGGTGCTCCAATGTGGGCAACTATATCCTTGTAAAACATGAGAAAACTTGAAAAGGAACTCTAGACACTAAAAACAAGTTTAGCTGCATTTTTTTTTTCCTCAGAGGCAGTGAACAGCTCTGCCATGCTGGACTAGGTGTAGCAAGCAGGCTGGGCCGATTGGCTCTAGCAATGCCACAGCTTAGGTTTTTAAGAAGTGCTTAGCATTTTAAGAAGCAGTCCTGGTCAGAAAATAATTATAAATATACAGTAAAGACAAATTCAGATGGAAAAGACCTCTAACTGGATCACAGTGTTGGATAAATATATGTAGGCTTGGGAGAGAGAAGAAAAAGAGTATAGACAGTTATAAAAAAGAAGTAAATAGTTAAAAAAAAGAGGTAAAGCCTTTAAAGAGACGGAGTGCAGATTATAGAGTATAGAGTACGGTCATAGAGTAAAAGGAGTAAGGAAAGAATAAGCCATGCAAAGATGGAATACACACAGAGAGTCTGAATTATGTATACTATTGTGTTTTTGAATTTTTTGACTTTAGAGAGACATTAGATACTGGGGACTGTTAAGCTAAACCAACATATATATTTTAAAGGTATCTTGAATTCAAAATATGGGTCTGAGGATACGTTGCTTTGGAAAAGAGGTTCTTCTTTTGTTTCCACAGAGGATGAGAACCTTTGGAATCCTTCCAGACTAGTGTAGTTTGATGGACCAAGACCCCCTGTGAACATTCCCCCAAAATTACTTCTCCCAACAAAAAGCAGAAAGGATTTGGAGAGAAATATGCCCATATTCCCAAATATTGTCTATAAATGTTTGTTTACATTTAAAGGGGGATATGCTATAGAGATTTGCATTGGTTTATTGATACAAATTTAAGGTCGATTTTGTTATATGAATATTTCTGCTCTTGATTAAGTTATTGTGTTTGTACAACTCATTTAAAAATGTAATGTATAATTACAAAATATAGGTTAAAAGATAATTATCTATAATAGTCAAGTTTGTAGTCATGTTAGTTTTTTGAGATATATAAAGATATATTTCAGATAGTTAGGTATTCTTCAAATCTTTCAGAGACCTTCAGAATATGGCATTTAAAATGTTTTAAGGACTTAGAACTTTTCATGACAGTGAGACACATCAGCTCCTAGCAGCACCAATTACTTCAAGAGGATGATGGGCATCAAAGAGGCTCCTCATGGAGTTGGTTAGCCATTTGGGCAAGAAACTGCTCTTGCCTGGACTGCTTGATGATACGCTGTATGAACTGGATATGCAGGACCCACAGAAAAATGATTGCTGAACTTGCCTAAAGGTGAGACCATCCTTAGGGGTTCCTGCTTCATCAAAGAGCCTGTCAGACATTCTGCAGGATATAGAAGAAAGTGACTGACAAACTGCCAATATAGGCAGAACTGTCTTTGAAATTTCCTGCTTCATGGAAAAGTCTGCTGGATACTATGGGCTGAAGATTGGATGCTCAAACAATACAGAAGAACTTTGGGTGACTATCCAGGTAGCAAGATGTCTCTGTCAATTCTAAAGTTTTGGAATTCCTGTTTATTTAAGTAATATTATATCCTTCTGGAGTCTTTGATGTAGTTGAAGAATGGATAGTTATAATTATAGTTTTCCTTAGTTATGATAAAAGATAAAGTAGATATAAATATTGTAACTGTAATTCTTGCTTGATATCTGTTTTGTTATATGTAATTTGACAATGTTAAAGTTAAAACCTTCCTTTTTATTTAAACAGAAAAGGGGAGCTGATGTAGGATTCCCTTCTGTATGCTGTGAATACCATTGGTTAATAAAGAAACTGTCTTGGGCCTGTGCAGACCAGAATAGAGGTAGGCAGGAAAACTAAACTGAATGCTGGGAGAAAGGAGGCAGAGTCAGGGAGAAGCCATGAAGCCACCACCAGAGACACAAGCCTCATGGAAAATATAAAATACTGGAAATGGGTTAATTCTAGATGTAAGAGCTAGCTAGCAATACGCTTAAGTGTTTGGCCAAGCAGTGATTCAAATAATACAGTTTCTGTGTAATTATTTTGAGAGTCTGGGCAGCTGCGAAACAAAACAAACAAGTAACCTCCTACAACACTGAGATATATGTAAAAAGACATATATATTTAGGGCAGGATGGCTTATAATGAGAAACTTGGGTATGAAATGTAGGGCTGGCTAATTAATATGACAGAGCCACATATGGATTATATGGAATGATAAGTGTCTTCAGTGGTGAGTAAAGAAACTCAGGAGTAGAATGTGTGCTTAGGCTGAGTGAGCCCTGGGTTCCTATACCAGCACATAACCATGCAAAATGCATAATAATCTTTAAGAAGAATATTTAGTGATGTAGGGGAAGATTCCATAGGACATGAAATAAGATCACAACTAAAATATTAATGAAGAATGTTGGAGGATATTTGATGAACTCTGAGATTGCATTATTTAAATAAAACCAATGAAAGGCCAAGAGGCAGAGCAAGCAACCAGCTGATTGGAAGTAACCATAGAGAGTGAGGGAAAGTCAGGAGGTTGGATAGAGAGGTACAGGAAGTAGAAGGGAGGGATACCTGGTTGCAGAAGATTTTTGTTTTTCAGATGGCTAGGAAAAACCCTCTTTTTGAGACAGTGTCAGAGGAGGAAGGTCTGCAGGCTACTTTCTCTGCCTCTCTGAGCTAGCAGTTTTTCACCCCAGCATTTGGCTCCCAAGTCTTTACTGGTAAAATAGAAAGAGAGAAACTTAGTTAAAACATTTGCCATCCTATGTGGAGGTGGCTGAGGTAGCAGCAGCTGAGGCAGTGACAGAATCAGGTGCAGCCACTGTGCCACAGATAAAAAACAAGGGAAGAAACTTCACAGTCACTTGAGTTCATGGAGTGGCAGCCTTATATTGTTCATATGACAATGCCACGCAAACGGATCTACAGGTTTAATACAGCCACTAGGAAAATCCCAATAGACGTTCCCCCTGCAAAAATAGAAGAATTTGGAGCCAGAGAGTTGGCTCAAGAGTCAAGAGAGATTGTTACTCTCCTGGAGAACCCAAGTTTGGTTCCCAGCACCCAAGTTTGTTTCCCACTCACATTGGGTGTCTTACCTGCAACACCAGAAACAGGAGATCTGATACCCTTTACTGGTTTCCATGGGCAGGCACACAAGTGGCATATATTCCTATACATATATAAACAATTTGGGGGCGAGGGTTGGAGACAGGGTTTTTCTTCATAGTCCTGGATGTTCTGGAACTCACTCTGTAGACCAGGTTGGCCTCAAACTCAATTATCTGCCTGCTTCTGTTTCCTGAGTGGTGGGATTAAAGACATGTACCACCACCTGGCACGTAATTTATTTTGTGTGTGGTTTTTTTTTTTTTTTTTTTTTGAGACAGGGTTTCTCTGTAGCTTTGGAGCCTGTCCTGGAACTAGCTCTTGTAGACCAGGCTGCTAGCCTCAAACTCACAACGATCCACCTGCAGCAGGGTGGTGGTGGCACACGCCTTTAATCCCAGCACTCGGGAGGCAGAGGCAGGCAGATCTTTGTGAGTTCGAGACCAGCCTGATCTACAAGAGCTAGTTCCAGGCACGCTCCAAAGCTAGAGAGAAAACATGTCTCAAAAAAACCAAAAACACACACACACAAAGATCTGCCTTCCTCTGCCTCCTGAGTGCTGGGATTAAAGGGTGTGCCACTACCGCTCGGCTGAAATTATTTTAACTAAAAAAAAAAAAAAAAAATCAAGGACCAGGTATAATGGCCCATACCTTTAATCCTAATACTCTGGAGGCAGAGGCAGGCAGATCTCTGTGAATCTGAGGTCAACCTGGTCTACATAGTGAGTTCTAGGACAGCCAGAGCTACATATTGAGACACTGTCTTATTAAAAAAAAAATCAGGTTGACTAGGTGATCCAGCTATGGCAGAGGACTGAAGTTCTATTCCTAGCACCACATCAGATGGTTCAGAATTTCCTATAGCCCCAGTTCCAGTGGATCTGACACCCTCTTCTGGACTCCCTGGACCATGAAACATATGTGTAGAGACAAAACACACATAAATACATAAATACTTTAAAAATATAGAAAAAGTTTTCCTTTAATTTATATTCTATCTTAGAATTCCAGCTAACTAAAACAGTCTTGGAAAAAGGGTAAGTGGAAAGTCAGTCCTGACATCCAAATTAACAAAATCAGAAATCAAAAGGGGGACATAACAACAGACATGGAGGAAATACAGAGGATCATCAGGTCATATTTTGAAAACCTGTACTCCACAAAATTGGAAAACTTAAAGGAAATGGACAACTTTCTGGATAAATATCACTTAACAAAATTAAATCAAGACTAGATAAGCAAATTAAACAGACCTATAACTGCTGAAGAAATAGAAACAGTCAGCAAAAGTTTCCCAACCAAAAAAAGCCCAGGACCAGATGGCTTCAGCTCAGAATTCTACAAGACTTTCAAAGAGGAACTAATATCAATACTCCTCAAATTATTCCACAACATAGAAACAGAGAGAACATTGCCAAACTCTTTTTATGAGGATACAATTACCCTGATACCCAAACCACAGAAAGACAATACTAAGAAAGAAAATTACAGACCAGTTTCACTCATGAACATTGATGCACAAATACTAAATAAAATACTAGCAAATAGAATCCAAGAACACATCAGAACCATCATTCACCATGACCAAGTCGGCTTCATCCCACAGATGCAGGGATGGTCCAACATACGAAAATCTGTCAACATAATCCACCATATAAACAAGCTGAAAAATAAAAACCACATGATCATCTCATTAGATGCCGAAAAAGCATTTGACAAAATACAACAGCCCTTCATGATAAAAGTCTTGGAGAGAGCATGGAAACAAGGAACATACCTAAACATAATTAAGGCAATATACAGCAAGCCAACAATCAATATCAAACTAAATGGAGAGAAACTTCCAGCAATTCCACTGAAATCAGGAACAAGACAAGGTTGTCCACTCTCTCCATACCTATTCAATATAGTTCTTGAGGTCCTAGCTAGAGCAATAAGACACCAAAGGGAGATCAAGGGGATACAAATTGGAAAAGAAGTCAAACTCTCACTGTTTGCTGATGATATGATAAGTTATCCCAAAAATTCTACGAAAGAACTTCTACAACTCATAAAAAACATTCAGCAATGTAGCAGGATACAAGATTAACTCAAAAAAATCAGTAGCCCTCCTGTACACAGATGATAAATGGACTGAGAAAGAAATCAGAGAATCAACACCCTTTACAATAGCCACAAATGGCATAAAATATCTCAGAGTAACTCTAACCAAACAAGTGAAAGACTTGTATGACAAGAACTTTAAATCTTTGAAGAAAGAAATTGAAGAAGACACCAGAAAATGCAAAGACCTCCCATGCTCTTGGGTAGGCAGAATTAACATAGTAAAAATGGCAATCCTACTGAAAGCAATTTACATATTTAACGCAATGCTTATCAAAATCCCAACAAATTTCTTCAAAGACTTGAAAGAATGGTAATCAACTTCATTTGGAAAAGCAAAAAACCCAGGATAGCCAAAACAATCCTGGGCAACAAAAGAACTTCTGGAGGCATCACTGTCCCTGACTTCAAACTCTACTACAGAGCTACAGTACTGAAAACAGCCTAGTACTGGCATAAGATCAGACAGGAGGAGCAATGGAACCAAATAGAAGACCCGGATATCAATCCACACATCTTCAAACACCTGATATTTGATAAAGAAGCCAAAATTATCAAATGGAAAAAAGAAAGCACATTCAACAAGTGGTGCTGGCATAACTGGATATCAACATGTAGAAAAATGAAAATAGACCCATATCTATCACCATGTACAAAACTCAAATCAAAATGGATTGAAGACTTCAACATAAAGCCAGCCACACTGAACCTTATAGAAGAGAAAGTGGGAAGTCCACTTGAACGCATTGGCACAGGGAACCACTTCCTAAATAGAACTCCAGCAGCACAGACTCTGAGAGAAACAATTAATAAATGGGACCTCCTGAAACTGAAAAGCTTCTGTAAAGCAAAGGACACGGTCAACAAGACAAAAATGACAGCCTACAGAATGGGAAAAGATCTTCACTAACCCCACATCAGACAGAGGTCTGATCTCCAAAATATACAAAGAACTCAAGAAATTGAACACCAAAAGATCACGTAATCCAATAAAAAAAAAAATGGAGTACAGACCTAAACAGAGAACTCTCAACAGAGGAATCTAAAATGGCTGAAAGACACTTAAGGAAATGTTCAACATCCTTAGTCATCAGAGAAATGCAAATCAAAACAACTCTGAGATTCCATCTTACACCTGTAAGAATGGCCAAGATCAAAAACACTGATGACAACTTATGCTG